>VIGI01000014.1:492500-1092500 GCA_009299455.1 Monilinia laxa
TTTTGGTAACCCAAGTGGGTTCAGTTCTTGCTCCCGGGGTCTAAATACCATAGACGGCTGGTTTGATTGATTTTCTAAATATTAGGGAGGATCCGTAGGGGTTATACAAGCGTAAGCCTTAGTATTGTTATCTCATGAAATATATTATTGCGTCTATAGCTGAGAAGATCTACGCAGGCCATCCCTTCGCTGCTGATCTTCCTGTCAATTTATCATCCTTGAATTTCTGCATTACATCTTTATTCCTAAGCCTCTAGCCCTAGAATCTAGAGAGTAGAAAACTCCACCACGATACCCCTATACTGCTAGATACAGTAGTAGATAAGAACCTGATGCCGATTACGGCTTGCGGCTTTCCTGAAGGATTGCTAATTGAAAACCAATTCCCGTGTGAAGGGACTGATGAGACTGGTATATTCAGATCAGGGGTCCAGATGACTTTCTTTTATTCTCAAGCCTACAAGCCAATTTTCACGGGCATATTTTCATTATCTAGACACCCAGTATCATATTACTCAATCCTACTTTATCATTGCCCCCTTGACTTACCACATAGCACCTTTTCTTGCGTAGACACCTAGTTATCAACAGTTTCCCACGGCACTTAGTTCTACATACAAGCTTGAAACTTCTAGTGTCAATACCACAGCTCTAATTCCTCCATCTCGTTCGGTTCTTGCTATATTCCATATCACATCCTTAGGATAGTCCTCCTAACACATTAAACTAATCCCCTAAAATGCCGAAATCAAACAACAGAGTCCAATTAACTTCCCCCAAATACGTTTTTATATCCCCAATGTAATTCGAACTCCTACAAAGCACCCTTCAAAAGTCTGCCATAGCCCTATCATCATCTCTACCATACCTCCCATACCCACTCCCGTACTCATGTGCTTTATATACACCCATCCCATCCCCTCCACCGCTAGAAAAACACCTTCAATGCGAAACCCCGAATATCAGGATTCACACTGTCTCAAGCTTTTTAATACCTAGATACCCAAAACCTCTGAGAATCCCCAAACATCCCCATAAACAAACCCAACAAATGAATACCTACGTAACCCCAACAACAAAACCCCATCCCAACCCCAACCCACCCATCACATATCCACCAAAAGACACCCAAACCCCAACACATATATCAACAACCACCCCCCAGAAACACAAGATATACACCCTGAATCCGCAGCATACCCATATCCCCAATACATCATATCCACGACGATAATAGTGGTGAGATCTGACCTACTCTCATAAGTTAGCCATTATCCCTTCTCATCTCACCCCTCCCATCACAAACGCCCCAACTCCCAAAAACAACACACCTCTACCTCCCAACCCAAGTTCCCACAACTTCACATCAGATCTCCAAATACCAAACCAACCCGCAGCCACAAGATCATCGAATCCAAAGCTCAAATCCGAATCTGCAATCCAAATATACCCACCCACCCAGGAAAGAATATACACCCCCCATGACACATTATCCCCAACGCTCAACCCTCAACGCTCAACCCTCAACGCCCCATCTACCTCGTGCCTTTTTCCACTTTGTGTTGTTACATTATGGGGTTGCTTTATTCCCATTGCTATCTGCATCTTGATCTATCTCTGTCCATCTCTTTGCATCTTATTAACCATACTGTTATTTTCATCGCATTTCATCTGATTATTCGATATAACCATAGCTACGATGATAACTAGAAGTGACGATTGAATATTGAATATTAAACATAAATGGATGGATGGATGGATCAAGAGATCGAGATCAGTGAATAAATCGATTAGTCCAGTATACGAAGACCAGAAGATCCAGAGATTTAACTAGAGATGAGAAGACAACAACACTGCTTCATAATAGCACTCACCAGACATAAATTTTTGTGCTGTCTGGTTGCTTTTTGTAGATACGTTTGGTATTCATGGATATCAAAGATCCTGAGGTCGTCGGTGATGCGTAAAATCACTCAACTATTATGATTCTTCGTGAGCTAAGCTTGGTTTTATTTATCATATATATATATGTATAAGCTGTTACCCTCAGCCCCTTCTCAGCGTATTTATACATGAATCGTCATAGCTAGTTCGCACCCAAGATATTATACTCCCTTCCACAGGACCGGGTTTCGTATTATAATTCATAACCTCGCTGATATCAACAATTCTACATCCACTCCAACACATAACTCCCCTCCATCTCTCCATCTCTCCATCACTCTACCGTCCAATAGGCACCAATGCGGCAGCTACACTGCCCACGCCTCTCTCCGTCGCCAACAAATTAAATTGTGCAGCCGCATTCCTCGTATCCGCGATTTCAATCCGTATCCCCAATTCATTAATAAACGCGCGAGTTTTTGGAGAGATGGGACGCATTTCTTTGCCCAAGCCCAGAATCAGAAGATCTACAACAAAGTGAGTTAGTATCCATAACATTCCTACATGATAACTCCACCCCAGAATCGAGCACCAAAACACAAAGTAAAGAGCCGGAAAAGAAAAACCAAAAAAACGTACCCGGCCTCGGCCAAACACACCCCAAAACCCCCCATGCCTCATCCTCCACCTCAAACTGTCCCTTCGCATTAACCAACGGCTTTTCCTCGCGCGCCTCTCCTCCCCCACAGACCCAAGGTCTCCACCCAAATGCCTCACCCGCAACCAACAAAACCCCGCTTCCCCGCGTCCATCCCCGGCCTTCGATGAATTTCCCATCGCCCCCGAGTTTCACCCCGCTGTTCAGATGAAACCCGTCGCTCAAACACGCATCGATACTCGTGCTCGGAGACGGCGTATTGCCCAATACATCCAGGACGCCGAAATCCGTCTGCGTGGTTTCAGAGGAGGGGGGACCTCGATCGTGGGTTGCGGGGGGATGGGAGTATGAATGGGAAGATGAAGAGGAGGAGGGGAATTTGGGTGTCGAGGATGGGGGGAAGGAAGTGGGTTTTTGGGAATAGGTGCGGGATTGGGATTGAGAGAGGGGAATGGATCGTGGGTGATGGGGTGGGGTTGTTGTGTATGAATGTGCGGATTGTAGATTCTTTTCGTGTCTCGAAGTACGTTTCATGCTCGCACAAGTTGAGAAATGCGAGCGCGGGGCAAGAATCGAGTTTGCGATTTCGTGGATTGAGGGGCGGGGTCGAAGGAATGGGGTGCTGCGGAGGTGAGACATGGTGGTTTCTTGGTAGAGGTTATCTTGTGGTGTTTGGAAATGTCTTTTCGCAATCTGGGAATTGTGTTATTGAGGTTTTGTATTCAGATAGTGTTTTTTTTGTCTGCTGTAGTATTTAGATGGAGATGAGATGGGATGGAATGGAATGAAGCTTTGAGCTTGAGAAAAATTGACGAATCAGAGAGCTTGGATGTCTAGAACGTCATCAATCGAAAGCTTATTGCCGAAGTTCACCCGATCTATATAAGTCTATAGATTTTTCAAAGGCTGCTAGATATGGTTTTTGATAATAACTTCTTCTTTGCGTTATAATATATAACAGGAGTGACTTTAGAGAAGATAGGTTTGAAAAATGGAGTCTGCACAACTATTTATTTTCAATCTACCTGATAGCCTCACAGAAACCGCATACCATCGTTGGAATTTTTCCATTGCAATTGGAGAACATTGATAAGTCTTGATACCGCCAGTGTATAACATAGGTAGTAGAGAAATATATAGATATAACATCCATTTAACCTTTCCTGCAATGCCAAAACTCACATCCTCTACCTCTAAACATTTTATCATCCATATCGGTATTCCTCTAGAATAAATCCGTCATGGCTCCATGAGATGCGTCTCCCACCAATCTAGCATATTTTGCCAAAACACCTCTATTAACGGCACTCTTAGGTGGCTTCCAAGACTTGAGTCTTTCTGCAATTTCTTCATCCGATACATCCATACTTAATGTGTTGGTTTCCGCGGATATGGTTACTATATCGCCATCTCTTACTACCGCGATGGGGCCACCGACTGCTGCTTCGGGGACGACGCTGAAGTTTGATTAGTATGATATTCATATAGCCATAGTGTTTTTGTTTCGGAAGGTAATGCATCAAGAGGTCTTCAAGTAGGATTGGATGGGGCAACTCACTGTCCTACAATAAATCCGTGACTAGCACCGGAATATCGACCATCAGTGACAAGTGCAACATTCTTGAGACCAGCGCCCATGATTGCTGCACTAGCTTTCAATTGTTCTGGCATACCACTTTATAGAAGTCAGTTTATCAAGCTCTAACAATCAAATTGAATCGAGATACTTCCGCATGCGAATTCCAGGGAGAAAAATAACTTACGGGCCTCCTTTAGGTCCTTCATATCTGACAATCAAGACGAGGTTCTCTCCATGAGGAATCTCTCCCTTATTTAGTGCGTGATCAAGTTCATGTTCCTTATTGAAAACCCTTGCCTTTCCAGTGAATACTAGACCTTCTTTGCCTGTGATCTTTGCAACTGCTCCACCAGGCGAGAGATTTCCTCGAAGAATTTGTAAATGCCCAGTTTGTTTGATAGGATTATTGAGAGGTCTGATGAGAGTCTGTTCTTGCGGTAATGATGGCCAGCTCTCAACATTCTCTCTCAAAGTCTTTCCTGTAATAGTAGGAATATCACCATTCATCAATCCAGCTGCGACGAGTAGTTTAATGACAGCTGGTGTCCCACCGATATCATAGAGATCTTCCATACAGAATCTTCCCGAAGGTTGCAAATCTGCCAAAAATGGGATCTTATCACTCACTCGTTGGATGTCGTCAATAGTGAGGGGTACTTCGGCAGTACCAGCCATAGCGAGGAAATGAAGTGTAGCATTAGTACTTCCTCCAAGTGCCATTGTGATGACCAAAGCATTCTCAAAAGATTCTTTCGTTAAAAGATCTCGTGGTCGAATATTCTTTTCCATGCAGATTTTGATTGCTTCTGCTGCCTTGACACATTCTCTCATCTTGGCTGGTGAATTTGCCGGATTTGATGAGGACCCTGGAAGACACAACCCCATGGATTCGATTGCGGTCGACATTGTATTTGCTGTATACATTCCACCACAAGCACCAGCACCAGGGCAAGCGTTTCTCTCATAATCCTCCTAAATGTCCATTAATATTACAGCTCGCCCCATTGGATTCTTCTTGACCTTACCATGACATCACTTGGAGTTGCACCTTCTACAGCAGCATGAAGCTTATCATATGCAAATGCACCACTAAATAATACCCGCAAGTTAATGTTGTGTTGAGATGATGAACACAGACCTATGTGCTTACCTTGCCTCATAACAGCTGCTAATATTGATTTCCTTTTTCATCAACTTGGAATAACCTTTCTTGATTGATCCTATAGAAATTAGACACCTGACATGACTATTGACTTGTAGACCGACCTCCATAAATCATAACAAATGGTCTGTTGTGACGTGCGGCAGCCATGATGACCTATCTCAATGTTAAAATCTAGTATTTTGATATCAAAAAACTAACACAGATATTGCGTTTACCACTCTATTGAACATAAAGATTTATACTTACTCCCGGCATATTTTTATCACAACCAGGAATTGAGATATTAGCATCATGATGTTGAGCACATGTGACCGTCTCGATAGAATCTGCAATAATCTCCCTTGTTTGCAAAGAAAATCTCATGCCTGATACGCGTTAACCATAATTCTGCTCGAAGATGGAAATGTAATACAAACCTTCTCCTCCCATAGTAATCGCATCACTAACACCCACAGTGTTAAATTGCCATCCAAGCATACCTTGTTTCTGTACTGATTCCTTGACAAGCTTTCCGAGATCATGTACTACATACAATCGTTAAATCGTAGGTCTAAACAGATCTCCTTATCTTGTGTCACTTACGATGCATACTATAAGACCATGTCAGCGATTTCATTATCGTCTTTGTGATAAAGTGTAGATAGTAGATAGAGAACCTACTTGCATGGATTTCCCTCCCACCATACAGTAGATATTCCAACATGAGGTGCAGACTTCATCATCTCTCTATTTGGCACTCCTGCCGCGTAAAGCATTGCCTATCAACTAATTCAATATACATGATCTTCATTAAAGATTCATAAATTCTTACCTGAGCTCCTGGAAAGTCATGTCCTTTGGTGATTGTATGAGACCATCTGTTCAAAGCCAACTTGCCATCTATCACTGTTCCATGTTCTAGGTAAGGAAAATCAATATATCTTGGCTTATCAGGTATTTGTTCGTAATTCGAGGGTTCCATGATGGCCTAAAAGGTAATTCGTGATATTCTTTCAGATATGTGTTGGTGATAGAAAGTAATAGAGAAGTCTTTTAGGTCAACTTCTTTCAAAAAATGGGTATCTGAAAAGGAAAGGAAAAAAACAATGAATGAATCAAGAAAAGCCCAAAGGAATAAAGTGCTACAAGTAGGAACGATACAACCAGAAAGAACTTGTATTGCGGAGTAACTTTTTCGAATTGTGGAGAAATATGAGAGGCTTGATATTTGGTTCACCGGATTTTTACTATGTAAGTATGTATTGCAGTAGCTTTTGCAGCTCGCACGATGCAATATGCAATAATTCTTATTACCATTTCTTGCCGTGGCATGGTAAAACGAATTGACAATTGAGCCAATGCACCATGATCAATTGATAATCGAATCAATGACAGCTCATTACCTATACCAACCTGTACCCCGCGGTGAATTTGACGATACTAAGATAGTTATGGATAGGAGCAGTCCGGCATCGGGCATATCAAGAATGATGATACACTGGTGGTAGGGGGTGTGAAGTGGGATTAGGGTAACTTAGTCGAGAGAATCGCTAGATATTAGGTAGCAGGTAGCAGGTAGCAGGTAGGTAAGGTCTAGCTAACTAGCATCTATGTATGCTGACAGACTACTAAAGACCAATTGTAAATGAGAAGTCATGAAAAGAAGAAAAGGATATGACGTCTGATTCGTGTATTAGATTTTGAAGCTGCAATGAAGCTGCAATGAAGCATTTTTGAGGGAGTTCAATAGTTTGTATCCCTACCAAACACGGGTCTAGATTCAACCGAGATACCGAATTTTGTCTTCCCAGGTTTTAGTACCGCTTGTTTTATTTTAAGAGTCATTCTAATTGGTCAGATAGCTTAGCTATACTTATTGAATCTTTTCATGGAAGGTTAGGCGAGTACTGCCTGAATAGATTGTTGATAAATACTAAACCTCAGATCTCCATCATCGAACTTTGCTCCAAGTGCTTGAGAGAATATAATTACCAGAGTGAACAGTTAGAGTGAATAGTGAAGTACTTGAGTGAAGAGTTACTTAAGCGTTGTATAAAGGGGAGGCGAGGAATATAATATTTCGAGGTAATCTGACAATCGCTAACAAGATGAAGGGGAACTTTGATAGACGATAACTCTTGTTTATAGAAAAGTCTAGACTCTTTTATTACATTGTACCTCGTATTTACAAACTTGTATTGAGGGCATGATATCTTCAACTGTTGAATTGTCAACCTCACAAACAGCCATCAGCCACAGTCATTAATTATAACTTTACCATCTTCATCTAATAATAAGGTTATCTCACACGAAACAGTCAGTGTGTGGATATGCACAAAATCTTTGATGCCAACGCGGGATGACTTGCATTTAGAAATACAATCCAATACCCCGAGGTTATCCAATTTAGAATCACAGTAATTCGACCTCCAAATGCGATACCTCATAAGTATCAATAGCAATCTGGCAAATCTTGGCTTGGTAAAAGACCTTACAACGTGTTACCAGTGTGCTTATGATCATGAAGAACAAAGAGATGCAGTGAACAAAAATGTTTCGGATACTGCATGAAGTGAGGCTCATGGGAATTGAACACTCCAAATCTGCATGATGTATACGTAATAAGACGGTGAGATGGTAAGATGCATATGGTAAAACGGTATCTAGGTAAATACTAGGTAGTGGTCTTCCTTCTTTTCAATCCTAGCGCCAGCCGAAGTTATTAGCGTGTACAACAATATCTGTTCACGATCCCCTCCTCAACTTCTATATTCTAACTTCAACCAATCTTTGGAATTGATACATTACATACTAGGTGCCTACTTACCTACCTATCTACTCGAGTAGTACTCCATCCATTGATTGTATCAGAAACTTCACGTTTGAATACCACGTGCATCCAACGATTACCAATTGCAACATCTAAATATCGTTGGTGAACATATGCATAGGGTAATTACATAAAAATCCCTGCTAATGTATCATTCCATTGCAAGCAATTATATCTAATGGATATCATTAATATTTCTACACCGAAGTTTTGCGGCTGGAAAAAGGGAAAGAAGTATCTACGATTATAGCCACAAATAAGCAAGCAGATGGAATAATCAATAAGAGTCTCGTGTGACCTTATCGGTAGCCAACTTATGCACCTCTTCTCTTCCGAGTCATCATTTGGTGGAAGCAAGTCTTCCGGTACGATGTCTGCCTATTCTATGCGGTAAGTTTGGTTTGGATAAAATTGCAAGGCTGCAAAGTGATTCACATCATATTTCATGATTCCATCATCAGAGCACATTGATTTAAAAAGTATTCGATCGCTTTTGATGATTTTTTTTGGCTTTCTCCATGTACTTTCCTTTCTACATTAAGAGATAGTTATCATCAAGAGTATCATGTCTTCCACAGCTTCTTCAAGCGATTCAGACGATAGTAGAAGGCGACGTTCATCAGGTCCTGGACCTCCTCCGTCTCCTCCTCCCCAACCCTTTCAAGGAAACCAGAGCAGTTCAAAGAAGAAGAAGAAATACATTGCCCCTCAAGATGCTATCGATAAGCTCTGGTCTCGATTCTCTGTCTCGAAGTTTAGTAAAGCTACAAAAGTTTTACCAAATGCAGCACCATTTGCGAGAGGCACATCTGCGAAGACCGTTATTGTCCCCCAACCTGGACCGCAGAATCAGCTTGTCTCCGAAGACTTCGAAAGAGCTGTTAAGGAATGCAAAGTCAAGGTCAAGAAACTAATCAAGGAGTGTAGAAGAGTTAATATGCGGTATCGCGACCCAAGTTTCGACATTGACTGGGATTTGAAATGGGAGAAAGGGAATTGCTTGAATACACTGGGTGAAACAAGATTTGAGGTTTGCAAACATGCTCTTATAAATCCTGCCTCTTGCTCGCCAAAGGCCGTGAAAAGAGTTCATGAGATATTCGATAAACCCAGATTTCTGGAAGATAAAATTTCTCCTTCAGATGTCAAGCAAGGCTCTTTGGGAAATTGTTGGTTGATGGCCAGTTTGACCGCATTAGCAAATATGGAGAATGGAATCCAGAGGATATGTGTGGAATGGGATACTAGTCAGTATGGAGAAATTTAATTGCTCAGATTTGGCCTGACGTTCATTTACAGAAGTCGGAATATATGGTTTCGTGTTTCATCGTGGTAAGTTCCAATATCCGCCCCAAGATATTATCCACTGATCAGGATTAGATGGGGAATGGATTATATCCATTATTGATGACAAACTCTACCTTAAATCACCAGATTGGGATTCACCATCAGTTCATAGGCATTTACTTGAGCAAACTGATCGTGAAGACGTGGAAAAAGAATATCGAAAAACTTATCAAACAGGGTCTCAAGCATTATTTTTTGCGCAATGCAAGGATCCGAATCAGACATGGCTTCCTCTTCTCGAAAAAGCATACGCCAAAGCACATGGTGATTTTCATTCGTTGAGCGGAGGATGGATTGGGTAATTCTACCTCTATCATCCAAGATACCAACTAACATTCTAATAGAGAGGGTGTTGAAGATCTAACCGGAGGTGTAACTACGGAACTTCTTACCTCAGATGTTCTCGATACCGATGAGTTTTGGCACAATGAGATACTAAAGGTCAATAAAGAATTTCTCTTTGGCTGTTCCACGGGTCATCTCGATGCTGGTTTTGGCAGTAGAGATGGCATATCTGAAAGTCATGCCTATGTTATCATGGAGGCTAGGGAATTGTCTAGCGGAGAGCGTCTTCTCAAATTAAGGTTTGTTTCCATATGAATTCGGTGAGCATCACTGACGACTATCTGTTAAGGAATCCATGGGGTAAAATCAAAAAAGGTAATTGGGAAGGTCCATGGTCAGATGGTAGTAAGGAATTTACACCTGAAGCTCAGATAGAGCTTAACCACAAATTTGGAAACGATAGTGTTTTTTGGATTTCATATCAGGATTTATTGCGGAAATACCAACACTTCGAACGCACACGACTTTTCATGGACAGTCCTGACTGGAGATTGACTCAGGAGTGGATCAGTGTCGAGGTTCCCTGGAGATCTGAGTTTGAGCAAAAGTTCATGATAATACTCAAAAAAGAATCACCAATAGTACTGGTTATGAGTCAACTTGATTACAGGTATTTTGAGGGTCTACAAGGTCAATATACCTTCAGATTACAGTTTAGACTTCACGAAGCCAGCTCACCCGACGAGGAAGATTACATCGTACGAAGTCATGGAAATTATCTTATGAACAGAAGTGTGGTTACTGAATTGAAAAGTCTTCCCGCAGGAATATATACTGTATTTATGATGGTTGTAGCCGAAAGGAATAAAGGTCTTCCAAGTGTTGAAGAAGTCGTGAGAGATGAATTACGTCGCAAGGAAGATAACGAAAAATTGGCACAAGTTGGGACCGCTTATGATTTGGCCCATAACAAAGGACTCGCCCATATGAAGGCGAGAATTCAATTCAGAAAAACTCGAGATAAGGTCAAAGCTCGAGAATCAAGGATTGCGCAAAGGAAAATCCTTTGGGAGAAGAGACATAACACTCGAGAGATAGTCAGAAAGCAAAATAAAAAGAACAGCGAGAAGCGTGAAGCTAAACAAGCAAAGCACGCGGAGGAGGCAAAGAAGGAAAAAGAAAGACAGCCAAAGGATCGGGGTGTTCAAACAGAGGATATCATAAAAGCGAAAGTCGAGAGACAAGACAAGTCAATTCAAACCGAAGACCCCCTAAATGAATCGACTAGCAACGTGGTAGATACGCAGACCTTGAATGAAAGAGATAAAGCAGTCCAGACTGAAGATTTAACACCATCTTCTAACGAATCTCAAGCAACCCCCATCACTCCAAAAAGTAATGGCTCATCTCACTCACAATACATAATGGTTTCTGAACTTCATCATGGACGACCGCCACCTTCTTTGGGATACCATCAAAGGGATTCAGTTAACCCACCAAACTTCGGTCGTGGACTCCCTCCGCCAAGACCAGGGCCATATGTCAGTTCAGAAGGCGAGTCAAGTGCAAGTCCTGTTTCAGATGATGATATGTATAGCGACGATGATCCAACGTTAAAACCACGAAGTCAGTCTAATGAACCAAAACCACCCAAGGAGAAAGATGAAGAAGATGATGAAGCAGAGCCTTGGAATGCGGTGTGTATTATTGGTTTCAGAGTTTATAGCAAAGACGAAGGACTAGTACTTAGTGTTTGCGAGGAAGGTATGGAAGGGGAGTCTCCTGGACCGAAAAATGAGGACGCGGGAACAGATGGTGATGTGGAAGATGCTGGGGATGAAGATGATGCCGAGAAGAAGAGAGAGGACGGAGAAGATGGGAAATTGAAAGATGCTACTATTAGGAACGACTCTATACCAACTGTTGAAGCAAAAATTGAACCAGGGGAGAATTTGAAGACTATTGTCTTATCCGATTCGTCTGAGATGGCTATCGCATCAGCCGCCAAAATATCCTTGCTGGCGGACGATATTGCGAAGGAAAAGCCTCAAGATGACGAATTGCAAGTCAACTATTTGGAAACAATGGGAGCCGGTAAGACTCAGGATAATTTGGTTCCAGTTATTTCGGAGAGTTTGAACGGTGATGCTGCGAAGGAACCAAGTCCCTAAACCGTCCTTACAACGAGGAATATTCTTTCCACTTCTGATTCACATACCAAAATCTTCATGTCTGAATTTTGGGAATTCTCTACTGTGTACCTGAGTTTTTACATCAGTCCCCAACAAAAATAGTATCTCAATTATCGAGCTCCTTATCTCGAGACTTCGACGAGTCGACCCGATATCCTATCGTTTTGCTCAGGAATATCTTTCCAATCACGATTCAGACCGGTCTTTACGAAAAATCATTAACAGCATTGTTTATAGTATTCATAAGTAAACACAAATATATTGGTACAAACCATTTCAGGTCATATTCAGTGAGAAGCTCTATAAGTCGGTAAAGTTTTAATGGCCCTCACTCGTGATCAAATCTGGTAAAGTGACCCGACCGAGTATCTCTCAAAGAGGTGAATTGTATAGTTCTGCTTTTGCATATATGAGAAGATAAAAGCATTCGTTTCTTGCAATTTCGAAGACCACATTTAGCAAGTGCATGAAAGGAAAGTTGATGAGATTGGATGCTGTGGGTATTTAGTTTGGGCTAGCCGTTTGGTATGTTGACGATTGGGAGTAGGAAATTTCAAGTTCATCGGCGATAAGTAGGTAAATTACGTCTGATCCAAATGAGGGAGCGAGTCGGATGAGATGATCTTATAACTTGGAATTGATTTGATAATGGCAATGACGTTGGCTACAGTACTTGAAACCCTTTACAAACAATCAAGGTGGGTGTCCCAGTATCCACGAATCGTTTTGTTGATTAGAGAACATGAAATGGCTTTCATTCTACCTCTAACCACCCTACCCACTCAGTTCTCTTGTTTGTGTATACGTGGGTAATCCTGGGCATCATTCTGCAGACAATGCCCGTATGGGCAAATTTTTTCTGCCGGTATGCCTCATGTTGACTGCCTTGTTCTATTATATGCCCGTTGATTGTGGCTGTGGAGATTTTATCAAGGCGGGATTGGATGCGTTTTTGAATTTGGATGTGGATGGTGTTATCGCGAGCATGATGATTTAGCCCTGATAATATCATAGCCTCGATCGGAGACACGAGTCGCTTCCTACTTGGAAATATTGTGCCTGCTTTGCATTGTGACTGCTTTGGGCAGATGTAATTCTCAGAGACAAACAATATATCCAGCACTCGTCGGGAAAAGAAAGGAGATGCAGCTGGATATGCAATGTGGTCGGCTTAGTCCTTTGACCGTACCAAGCCGAAGCTGATGAGAGCCTTATGAGACGGGACCGAACTTGAGGGCTGGGAAGGGAACGATTTTTGGCAACCTTGGAATTTGCAAACACATGTTTCGAGGATTGCTCGGTGGTGTGTTTGACTCGATGGGCAGTGTAGGCGCTGGATGATATATTGGCGGGTCTGGCGGAGTCGATGAGTGGAAGATAATGTGATGCAATTGATACTTGACGCTTGCCTTGAACTTGCTATTTGGACAGGTACTGTAAGGCTATTGAATAAGTATCAAAAGATACCTGGTGTGGAGATGAATTCGTGGTTTGGTGATTGCTGGAAATGGGAATATGTACCGTCTCGGAATATCATCAACAATACGGCTGATGGTCAGCATCACCCGGAGTTTTATTGTTTTCAGAGTGACATCAATGTTTTCTAGTAACTTTTCATTTACATAAATTGATCAGTGAGCGATGAAATGATTTGATGATATTCGACGGCCAGACCCGTATTATCATCTTGGTCTTTATTTTGTAGAGCTTTGGACCGATGAGATATGGCCAAACGTACAAAATTCTTACCTTTGCTACACAATGCATGAACAACGCATTGTACCAGTGATCCCGTGAACTATACAATTGATGAGCACTTCAGTATTCAGGTCGCCTCAGAAACATACTATTCCCTAGGCATCCTTTTGAAACAGGGTGATGATTGATGAATGGTAGGGCTGGTTGAATACCACTACCAAACTTAGTCACCGACGGATGATTGCATCATCTATTGGACTCATCCATGAAAAGAAAAAGAATAAGATCTTGTATGACTGCCATAAAACCAGGGGATCAATGCTTGTGATCCCGAGAAAAACGTCCACCGGTGGTCCTAACGTTCATGCAGGAATGGTATTGCCTCTTGTTGAACCCGAATAGTCGGGCGAGGGATCAAGCTATTGGGAACCTTAACCTTAACTTTTGATCCGAAACCTTCGATTCAAGGTTCTTTTGCGGCTTGTGTTCTCGCAAAGACAAGGGTAACGATACCCCGATGATGAGGATTACTATGTTGGTGAAAGATTTACTCAACTTGAGTGATGACGATAATGAATCAGAACAACCAACCATGGAATAGTTCATGATTTCGACAGATTACAAATTCTCGAACAAGGGCTCGGAGAATACATCGTCCAATTAAAGATCACTGGTGGATGGTGCAACAGATGTAAAGAACTCGGTACGGACCTTTGCATTTCATGATGACAAACGACAAAGGATAGAAGACATCAACTGATAACAAAAGATAGGTTAACCTTACATCCACCCACTAGTGAGTGATCTAGACGGCTCAACAGGTTGATTAATGCATCAATAATACGAGCAATATCTCAAAAGCATATCTATCTCGAGCTCGGGACCAGTTTGCTTTGACAAGAACTAGATCTATGGGAGGTGTTTGCCCTTACGAGACTGATCGAGTAATATGCGCAAGCGTAAGCCTAGTTTCGGGTACAAGGTAAAGGAAGGGTTTACATTTGAGTGGTCATGATGATTCGGGGCTTTACCTTGATATGCTTCATGATTCGAGGGATTCAGAGGATTCAAAGGATTCAACCACCGATACCGTATACCATCTACACCTAGTGTATTTGATTACATCAATATTCATTCTGTCAGGACTCTTTTGCTGCGGGTATTAACAAGGAGTTGAAGCAAACGTGTTTAGTAATGCCCGGCAGTAAAAATAGAAAAAAGGGGGCGAAGCATTCCACGAATCATAGCTACAGGAGGAAGGTCGGTTTTGATTGAGTGAGCACTTATTTAATGAGATGCCATGACCCTGGCAATTGCTTCATGCATGCATGCATTTATCTTCAAAGCTATAAACGTACCGGTAACGACTTCTGCAACGTTGGGAGATATATTTATCTACCCCGCTGTCTACTCAATACCACCGACTTGATTTCAAAAGTATATTTCTCATTGGGAGGTAATATACTCTGCTTTTCTTCGATATCTTGTTAATATTCTGTGATGTCGTTGATGTCGTTGGTATCGATGTGACGACTGAATATGCTTCAGAGTGAGCAAAATTGATGATTCGGTACAAGGGTCACAACATTATAAGCTTTTCAATATGGGGCTCTTTCGTAGATCAGACAAGAAGAAATTGCAAGCATCCCGACCTCAATACCTTTACGAACCTTCGAAGGAAATACAAAGACAACCAAATCTCTCGACGAGATCAAATTGGTATTATGTCGAAGAATTTCCGAATATATTGAATGAATACAATCATGGTCAACCTGCTCCAAAAGGATGGTTAGTTACTCCATTGGAACCACAGCCGTCGAGATACCAGCCACATGCTGCAATGGCGCCGCCTTCATTACAGAGACAACGAAGTGGTATCGCTTTGACGAAACTAAGATCGGTCACAAACTTATTCGCAGAAGCATCATTGAATGATCTGCCAGGTGCAGCAACCTTCAATAATGGAGTCGCGGTAATGTCGCAACAAACCATTCATCATTATCATCAAACGACAGCTCTTTACGATGCTCTTTCATCAAAACTATGCTCGATTGTCACATCGATTGATGAAGAAAAATTCAGTGGTGATGATAGAGAGCTTACCGTACCTCAACATTACGACGCAGAAACCCAGTCGGAATCAACAAGTCGGGACTTAAGAGTGAAGAGCAAAAAGTCAAAAGCGAATTTGGACGATAGAAAATCATCTGAAACAACAGATACAAATTACTTCTCGAAGGTCTACAATTATGTAAACTCAAGATTACCGATGGATTTAAAACCAATGAGATTGTAAGCTTTACTACTCTGTCAAGTTGAGAATGAGAGCTAACCCATTATAGGTATTTCAATACATACCCCTTAATCTCCCTCGCAGCTCAATACTCCGAGCGAGTCTATTCGAAACCTACCGGACAAGAAAAAGAAACAAGGGTGAATGCAGGAGGAAGGGCAGGAACCGTTATGAAGAGTGTTCCAATCGACGATCGAGAGCTAATCGTTTTTGCGATCCGAGGAACGACCCATTCATTCACGGACTGGGCTGTCAATATGAAGACTAAGCCTGCGTCGCCAGACGGCTTCTTGGTAAGATCAATTTTGCACCAGGAATTTGTTCAATGACTAATTAATTTATTTCAGGATGACCCAGGAAATTTATGCCACTCTGGATTTTTGGGTGCTGCGAAAAGTTGGATAAAACCAATCGCCGCTCGACTTCGTAATCTTCTCCAAGAAAATCCCGAGCGCACTCATTGCTCTCTACTCATCACAGGACATTCTGCTGGCGGGGCCATTGCTGCTCTATTATATTCTCACATGCTTTCCACGAGTCCAGAGGCTAGATCAGAGCTTAATGTGCTCGCGGGATATTTTAAACGAATCCATTGTATTACATTTGGCGCTCCACCAATTTCACTTCTACCGTTACAAAAGCCCAAGACTCTGGCAGCTTCCAAGTCTATCTTCATGTCTTTCGTCAATGAAGGTGATCTTGTTGCACGAGCAGATTTTGCTTACGTAAAATCTCTACTCGATCTCTTTTCTACACCTGCACCAGGGAAATCAGTTTTACCGCCACTGAATTTAGGCCTTAAACCTAAAAAGTCAAGCAATGCAATTCCAGGCATGAAAAAGAAACAATCAAAATCCGATCCACATGTTTCTTTCGGTCCAGTTTGGCATGTCCCAGAAGCAACACTGAGCAATGCCGGAAGTATTGTTCTTTTACGAGGCGTAGATAGGTTTGGGAATGCGGAAGGAAGTAAGAAAATCCAGGATAGAATGGATGATGGGGTCATAGCGCAAATTATCTCGGATGAATTGTTAAGGGGGGTGGTGTGGGGTGATCCGGTTAGTCATATGATGAGGCTCTATGCCAGGAGGATTGAAATATTGGCTACAAATGCGGTAATGGGACGAACTTGAGATGGCGAGGGATTGAGATTTAAGATGATAGTTTCGGGATGGGATGGATTTGGCGCGCGTATGGTTTTATACCCCCTTTTATTTACTCGATGGGTTTTCGAGACTCGGAGTTTCAACGCGTTGAATTTTAACACATATTATTTCTCGTAATCTATTTACTATCCTATAGGATGTTATATGTTATTCAAGCATTTCCTATTTTCTGCATACTTGGCATATCTGATATTTGCGTGCGTGGTGCACATTCAATGCCTTCACATCTCTCACTGACAAGTAGCTTTCTTATTTCGTTAATGAAGAACACCGAGTTCTCGTGAAGTACTTCAAATATTTCATGGATTTATTTATTTTTGACATAGCTTTCAGAGTGGTCAGACGCATTATTATCTAATTCGCCTCATCATCTCCAGCTCGCGTATTCGTTGATTACTACTAGTTATGAAAAGTTTTGGTTCCTAAGGTTGTATTCTATACCAGAGAAGAGGAATTAGATGTTACTTTCTTTATGCTTGGATTCTTACTGATCTTAAGGTAGATAGATGGTTTATGAGTGTTTTGTTGTTGGCAGTTTGTTGTGGGTAATTTGGCTTTGTTATTATGAAGGAGGTAGGTAGGAGGTGGGTAGGTAGGTAGGTAGTTATATAGTCTTTAGACTTGGGCATGATTAGGGTGATGGTCTTGATTCCTGGGCATTAATTGATATCTCGTAGATCGGTAGCTAGATAGCTAGCATTTGATTTGATGTAGTGTAATGTATTGGTGGCTTGGTGGTTGAAATAAGACAAGGAATTTTCCAGAAGTCTAGGAAGAGTCGTTTGCTCGTTTGAATTCATTTCTTAGAATTTTGTATAATTCGGGGCTCTAGGGTTTGAGTAAGGATGTTTCCTGCAGGCGTTATGTTTAATTAATAGTTTGAGGGGGGAGAGTGGTTTTATGATTGATTAGTGAGTGTTATATTCAGTACGACATACTAGCGAGATAATTAATGATTTACTGAGGTGCTATTGATTGATGTGCTTCAATCTCTAGGTTATACATATAATAGATTATCATGTTTCCAGCTCCACGTATATGATTCCATCATTCATTTTTGCAATACGAAGATAAGCCTAATAATCATTTATACATTTTGCGAGGTGCGCAAAACATCATTGAAGGTTATTCTTACATTCAAAAACATCTAGTATTATCTGTTTTCCAATTTAGAGGTAACACTTAAGTATATGTCTATAACCTATACTTTCGTCTCCGGGAATATCACTATCTCCGAGGTCTCCCTTAACCCTTTCAAAGTTCTTGACATTCGCTTAAACTAATAATGGTTTACGCATCGCTTCCCAACTTCAATAATTACAACTAATCGATTTTGAACAAATCCTAAATTGTTTATTCATTGCATGCATGGCTAGTAGAGTCTTAAAGTTTCGAAAGAGTCCCCCATCAAAATGTTAGCTTGCAGTACTAAGCACGCGTACCCATTCGGCCAATGCCCATTTGCACACTCGAATTCGAATGCTATAAGGGATACTATAATTTACGAATCTAGGTATAAAAGGATCGGTGGCTATTCTATGAAGTGCCCAATACTAATGGTAATTATATCCAATTACCACAGCGTTCCAAGAATTTGTATCATAGTGTTGAGTGCTCGTTAAAATTTCGAAATTTGCCTTTGGATTTTACATAATGGTTAGAACGACTTTCCAGTTTCTGTTTAAATTGGGGATTTTTATTTGGGCAGTTCACTTTCATTATACATGATGCTCCATATTAGTAAAGCCTGTATACACATTTATCTTGCTTTAACATAGTTCTAATTGTCTATTCCGGATTTCGAGAATGTTGGGTTGATGGTGGACATGCTACAAAGCTTAGCGTACGCTGGAGAGTTGGGATGTTGATACAGAGATGGTTGAATGACAACATTTCTGAGTAAAAATTTTGGTTTATTGGGCTTTCAAGTATTACCCATATGGTTTGGTTTCTCTGTCTCAAGTTAGTGTTTCAGAAAGGAGTGAGTTACTGATTTCATGCGATGTTCATTCGCTCTTTCGTGGTCTTTCTCGATCGATATGAATTAACTTTGTATATTATTCTTGACCTTATGATTCAAAATATTGATATTTAAAACTTGAACTTCAAGTTAAACATAAGCGAGATCTAGCGGTATAGAAACTGTTCACTCAAATTTGGATAATTGGATTGTAATGTGTAAGTGTTTAATGGAGGGAGGAGTTGAAAATTGATGGTGCTTGTTTACACAGAATGAAGCTTTTCATCAGCTTGGTAGATCAGCAATAAAGACCAGGGCTTGGAACAATGAGAAGAACAATTGTAAGCTTAGCGAAACAGACAAAATATAGAATTGTATGTTGTGTCGCGATAGGATTGTGAAATGAAATTCGATGCTTAACAAGAAAGATTTCGGCAAGCTTGGAAGCGTAAATAGATCGTAGAACAACACCAATCTGTGATGATAACTTGAGTTCCTTTACCAATATATAGTATCTTAAGTATCTTTTCCAGTCCCTTTCTCTCAGAAATTAGGTAGGCTCATCAAATGTAGTCTACCAGACTGTCATGATATGTCTTTCGCCTTGTAGTGCTCAAGGACCAAATCACCTTAGTTATGAATTTCAAGTTTCACAATCGAAAAAAGAATAATCAAGCCCATTACCATGCAGCCATCTACCCAAGCGGCCAAGCCTTCTTATAAACTTTTGGAATGGATCCTCTGGGTTCATTCACGGTGCAGACGGAATGACAAAGGAGGTAGGTGCCATCAAATCCGTATAGCAAAAGATCGCCGAATTCAAAGGAGCTCCTTCCCGAAACAAACAACTTCGTAGAGAAAAGCCAAGGTAACAATCACTTCGGGCAGTAAAAGCCCATGATCTGCCAAAAAAGGAACATATGAGATGATATGCCGGAGACTCTTTGTCAAAAGGAACAAACATAAAAGTGAGTTCGATCCCCCCAATATCTTCTGGCCCCGTCTCTTTAAATGATTAGAAGAAAAAAAACCAGAACAATCCTCTAGACATCATGATGATACTGACAACCTATGGATTGAATACCACTCCTCATTACTGATTTGCAATGATGATGATAATACTGAGCTAACAACTTCCATGCCGCGGCCTCTTGGAAGGCCTTAATGGCGCACCTCTCTTTTTGCTCCAAGTGCCAAGTGCCCTCGTGTAAATCTATCAGCTATGTTACAGGTGTCAAATGCACCCGCTAACTAACATAGTCTCTCATCGGCCTCGAGCTTCAACCCACCAAGTCTAAATAGGCTTAAGTGAATATTATTGCCACTCATATGTCTTTTGCATTCTTGCCAACACCGCGGTTTGTTCGTTTTGAACAAATTGGTGTGTTAATTGTAAAATATGTAGAGGTGATCAAAACTTTTCAAGTTATGATTATGGACTTTTTCGACGGAGATTTGTAAAGGGGAAGACGAGCGAACCGGATATGTAATTGAAATATTTTTTCTATGGTGTAAAGATGTGCAGGATTTGAGTGCACGAGTGATTCGGAGTGAAGCGTAAGTTTTTGGTGAATGAAGGGACAAACTGCTAGTGTTTGTGACACGTGAGCGCATTGATATTGAGGGACGCGTGATGAAGGGGTTTTGTAGTAGAGATGGACATGGAAATCGAGATCAGTAGTTGCAGGGTATTATGAGTAGTTTAAACCGTGCGATGCAATATATTGTTGGTAATTGATATATACTATTGTTGTATCAAAATCATGATCATATCATCATATTGTGTTGCACAAGATTGGACTTGGGTATTCTTGGAGAGCCAATCGTTGACTGTATTGATTCAACTCGTTCAACATATTGTATGCGCAGTCTCTTTGCTCTTTACTGATCTAGAATGCGGGTTACCTGTCTATATATAATCAACTGCTAGAGTTCATTTTGGCGATGTTGGGTCACTGGAAATTGGATCAATGAAGTTTAGTCTAAATAAGAGTCATGGCTCTGATAGAATGATCCACTGAATCTTCAATCGCTCAATTTGCGCCTGTTACCTTCTCGTTTGAGCAACCATTCGATCCTCCGAATCTCAATCAGGGTCTTCAATGCTAGCGCAGGAATCAAAAGATTCCAGAACTTAGCATACCCCCCTTTCAGGTGTGAAAGGTTCATTTAGACCCCAATTAGACCTCTAAAATACACCAGTATTTTTCATATTCTTAAATCTAAATGCGGGCCTCCAACTTCATCCAAAATGTGGGAGATTAATTAGTCATCGTGTTGTATGGACGCGTCGCAAGAAACTGATTCTTAGTGCGAAGAGACTGCACCGTTTATTTTCAGTAGTATGTATTCGCTGGCTAAGCAACGGACCAAGATATATGCACTGAATGGACATACTATTGTACCTGTAACGTTTCCCAGGCATATACCTCTATTATCACGCCAAGTACTTTGAGGGCCATTGGAGAAGCCGACATGGTTTGCATTTGATACGTATCTTGTAACGAGCTTACATAAAGTAGTAGCTAACATTATGCAGGGAGTTGTTTACAGGAATATACAGCGGATCTGGCATAATGGTTTTTTGCCCACAGTTCTTCCTTTGAGGAAGCTCAACTGACTTTACTTTGATGGAGAATCCGCTACCTTGGCACCATCAGGCTCCTTGGATAACAAGTGTCGCATTTACGTCAACGTATTGAACTAAATCCTAGTGATTTTTTCACATATAATGAAACTGCGCGAGGCCAAGAGCTTTGTGATCTTGCTCGGGAATTTTGTATTGATGGATCTGTGAGGATGAATGCTGGATTTGAGATCTTAGTCTGTGATGCAACTGTTTCCGGAATACAGGAGATTTGAGTAAATGATCTCACTGTAACAGTAGGATTAAGAAAGGCAGAGTGTATAAAAATTACATATCATTACTTAACAGCATTCTTGTGGCATTTTGCATGGTCGTACACTTTGCTTCTGTGTTTAAATTAAAGCGTCGAACAGCTTGAATAATATCATCTCATCTACTGACATTCCACTTTTGTAATACCACCGATATTTAGAGCTGCACGTAACCTCGAATGCCTCATCCGCAAAATGTGGGAATACGATGTCTACTGAGACTAAGTCATTCGCTTTCATTGACCGTGCATTACACAAATCGAGTGCGTAGTCTTGCTCTGGACCATTCAAAGGTCGCCATGAGCTGAAGCTATTAGAACTTATAAATGTCTTGCTGTGTTCTTGGTTGATATCTTACTTGACATACCGATAGCGGCCCTTCAGAATCTGCTCCAATTCGTCAGGTACGTGAAGATAGAGACGGCTGACGCTGGATCTGGGGGCGATATCTGGAAAACTGCAGATGAGTCCCCAAATATTGTTCGTCAAAGGCATCCTTACTATCATGAGCCTGCGTGTGAGGGATTCTCTACAGTATGCCACCTTGGTCCGTTACTTTGCCACAAAACTCGGCATTTCACAATTAACATACGTAGTGATAATATTGTTGATGAACCACCTACCTCAGGAGTATATATAGATAACTTCTTACATTGAAAATAATCTTCCAACCACTCACTCACCATTGGCAGATAAGACCCCTCAACGGTCTTAGGCGTCCATGCCTGCAATTTGATCGGCTCTACCAGATATTGAAAACCAGATGTTCCGAGATTGAATTCATCTTATCTCCATTTATCCTTGAGATGAGAACGTTGTATCGTTGCAAAGTGATGTTAGTACCTGGAAATCCATCAGGAAATGGAAGACGAATAGAATACTGCTTTTCCACCATAAAGCAAGCAAGCGGTGCAAGAAAGTTGAAGTCCTCAATCCCAATTTGTGGCAATGACAGGCCATTTTTGCATGGTCAGCATTAAAGAATGGGGCTCGATTCAGCTTGTTCTAAGGCTAGAGGAAGCTTTACAAGTAAAATAATTATCAGAGAAATCCTTCGCTAATGCGTTGCTTAACTGCTTACCTATTATCCTGCATTTCGACTACTGAAAAAGCCCTGGTGCACTAATTAGCCCTGATTGTAGAGTCTTTACCGGTAAATTTGTCCACGCTTGCCACATGGGCTGCTCGGGTTTTATCTCCGAGTAATTGCGAGCGTGTTCATTGGTCTTTTTATTAGTGGTTATGGTTATGGTGTCAAGAAAATGCAGCTAGTTTTACCAGTCACTAATAGAAAAGTTGCTAGCGCAATATTTAGTGAATAAACTGACTGCTTCTGTGTAGCTGTTGGCAGCCACAGAGAAAAAAATAAGCATATGGGTGCTGCGGCAATCTATCACATGATCATATCGAAATACATCTGTGATAATATGGCAGCATTGATATCAAAGGGGGATTACACAAATGGCATTATGAAAGGTGAACTGAAGTTCGTACAACAACCATTGCAAAATCCAAGCATGAACACTGAGAGCTCAACGAAACTCTGGGGGCCGGAATGAGTCCACATGATCTCTTCCTTAGTCCTGACTCCTGATGGTATGCAAGGAGTATTATGAGCTCATAAAACCCCCAACGGAAATGATACACAACATGACATTTAACAAATCAACGGACTGTATCTATCTGTATTGATACTTCAACGCCATTTCGGATCCGCAATAACGATGTTTCGGTCCAGACGCATACCCATATACCGAACTAGGCAAGTGACAGACTATGAACCACATGCATATACATATTGATGAAGAGAAAATCCCTGTACTCGGAAACCATGGCAACATATCAAAAATATATTGCTTGTAACAATTCCCGACCCCAATGTTTACTTTTGGGATTGCCACTTGGCACCCGAAAACTATTCTGCTGATTCTGGATCATTATATCTTTCTGGAGTTTTGTTGTATGCAGGTATTAAAATTCAGCGACTAATTATTGTTTCATCTATGCCCACTTCTCCCCTTTTCAAATGGTCATCCAAAAGTAAAAACAATCTAACGTAACTAGTCTACCACTTCAAAGAGCGAAAGAAAGAACCAAAAAGTACACCACGACCCAGCCATCTATATCATACACTATCATCAAATAGGTATCCCGGCGCGAGCCCAAATCTTGAACCATAACAAACACACCATCGAGCAAACATTTAATGCCAATCGAAGAATACATCCAACAGAAACGATCACACAGGCTCATTCAGTAGAAACGTGCGAAGAGAGTGATAATATATGTGAGAATCAGGGAACTCTGAAACCGTAGTGAATTCCATAGTATCGGGATCAGGTTGTACGTGTTGAAGAGGGGTTTGACGTTGCATACGAGGGATTCGGGAATAAACATGATACGGATGCGCTGGAGGGATATCTGGTTGCTGGACAAATGGAAGCGATCCAGCCGTTTGCTCTAATTCCGCAGGCCAGGATCGCATAGAGTGGTACGTTGGGATAGAAAAGGGCTCGGGGTAGGGTACAATGGATTTGACTACATGGTCTATGCCATTCTCCATGTCAATCTCTAAAGCTGAGTTAGTATGAGGAAGCTTTGAGAGAGCGAGAGCCAAGGCAAGATATAGTCTGTGGTTGGAGTTGAACCGACAGATATAATTGATTGGGTAGGATTGTCTTGCCTCTGGACTTATGCTGTTTACACATCAAGCAGATTGTAATAGTTGTCAGAAGGACGCTTGCCACGCCAAATGTAATGTCGATGATATTGTCTGCGGCTACTAAGAGGGTGTCAATTAGAGAACAATATAAACTTATAGGGTATATTCACTTACGCATTTCAGTGCCTAGTAATATGTAGGATAGTGAACTACTGCTGCAGAGTTCTTGAAGTGCAACGCAAGTAGCTTCAATGATAGAAATCAATAGCGTCCTTGCGGCTTTTATAATTGAGCTTCACGATAGCCTACCCGCCTTGCTATATCTTGTTAGTTGTGAGCTGGCATCTAAAGATTGCGGCAAGTAGATTAACAAAAATTTAGGGAGACATTGTAAAGCGACTTGCCGATAAACTAATATTTGGTACGATGCAACATTATACCATATCTGCATGTCAGAAAACCTCAGTGAATAGCTACGTCATATGAGGAGTTCGCTGTTCCCTGCACCGGTGATCATCCTGCACTCCAAGGCTGTACAAAAAATGTAGTTGCCCTTTTTTTTTTGATATCTTTGTATCTTCCAGGCAGCGGAATTCCGAATTCAATGTAACAAGGGTCGGATTTTGCGACATGTAACTCCACTTATCTTGCAAAAGGGGGGTAAATTCCAAGAGCAAACATTCTTAATAGTGCTCTCCACACGCCCAATTGTTGCAGCCCAATGGTTCAGTAACGGAATTGTGTAGCCACAAAGGAATCAATGAGAGCTTGTTTGATTTAAAACCCAATATCTTGGAAACGGTAGAGCTTTCCGAGTCGAATGAAACCCCTGGCTTCCGGGATATTGCGTGAGACTGTGGAAGTCGCGGATATTTTAGCCCTTTCAGTCATCGGCTCGGCTGGTAGACCCTCAAATGCTAGGTTGAGTAGTATCCAACAAAACAAAAATATCGGGGGTTTACGACACAAGGCCACGATTTTTATCCGCATTCTTATTTGCAGTATGGATGCGCATGACCGTTGATAAGGTGCGCGACTCAAAGATTTGTCGGTCAGGTTTCTCACTTTATTCGGTGTTTTCATTAAAAACTCTTACACTTAGATTCCTCGTGCATGCCCCAGACTTTACCCATTAACCTATATGTATCTCATCGATTGCGCAATAGCTACGCATTTGTCGACCGCTCTTGTGAGATTGTTCATATGAACGCATGCCATCAAAATATCCAAGGATTTTAAACCCAGGAATAGGACAGACCACAGACTACTACCCAGAGAAAAAGGATGTAATCCCTTGGGGAGGTATGATGAGGCTGATAATCCTTCCTCAGAATCACCCATTTTTCATTCTTCATTTATTAGACGAAGATCTGTCGAAGACTCACCGAGTAAAAGATAGTGGCCCAGCAGGAGGCGCAGCCTCCAGGAGCTATTATGATCTCCAGTATTGAGCGGTTCCCATTCTTGTCAAAAAATGACGCTGGGGGCTTGGGTTTGCCCATAGCCATTCAAGATGCTGTCAAAGCATTTGCAAGCAAGAAATTGCAAATCATCTAACAACTCATCAAAATCATGAAAGATCCACGATATATTGATGTTGGACCTCACCGCAACAGATGATTCGTCAGAAGCAACGGCAATGGAAGTGCTTTAGGATTGTAGTTTAAACCACAAATTCGCGATGATAACTTTGAGGAGCGGCCAAGGGGAAAAAGAACGAAAATTTTCCTTGAACATCGCACAGTTTTCCTCTGCATAGATTTGATATGCAGTACCAAGGTACTACACGACTATACGTAGGATTTTATGGCCTTGACCAACGGGACTGTCCAGGGTTTCAAGGGGTAAGCCAGGAAGAACTGCAAGCTTGTTTTCTAAGATGCATGAAATCATGTAATGGAAGTCGAAACCCTGTAATCGATATTCTCGCGTGGTATCAGACTGGGCAACGTGCAGTAGTTGTGTGTCATAACTTAACTGGATCTAGTGTTAACGTTGCGACAACACAACAGTCGCATGTAGACAATCGTCAGCCCATGGAGCTATCCAAGAAACCAAAAGTCTCAATTTTCAAGAAACATCAGACACCCGTCTTATCTTTCCCAGAAATTGGGTCTATCAGGTGGTCTCTCGGCGCAAACATTCCAAAAGTCTCCCTCGGAACGCTGGTCTAATTATAAAACTATCGCGAAGGGGAATAGAACTAAGGCATGAGATAGATATCAATGGAGGCTGCTAGTACTTGTAAATGCTGAAACGGAGTTAATTGTCCATTGATGAAATTGACATAGTTAATTCAAAGAAAATTGATTACGTTTGTATTGGTATTTGTGTCTTGAAAGTTCATCATGATGTTGAATTTCGTATCAAATTGAGTTCTATTAGGTAAGCTGGAGGTTAGCATTCCTAGTTAGCTTCATTTGTTTGTCGCCAAGAAAATAATGTTCGACGCGACGCGATCAACTACCACTACACCCACCTACAACATCTTATATCACAACCCTAAGTTTCATGAAATGCGTTAAATGGCCTTCTACAAGCTCGGATTCGCAGTCAAACAAGAAACAGTTAATTCACAACCATTTTTACAAAATGCCACGTCCAAAACGCACAAAGGTTTCTCGTCCTGTTGTGCCTGTTCCTGGCCCACGCGCCATACCGTCGACTGAACCAGTCGAAACAGATCCAGTACCGACGAGAGCACCAGATGCGCGTCCTTTTGATGATTTATACGATGTCAGCGATGAGGAGCTGAACAGATCTGCAAGTGCGAAGAAGCTAAATAAAGAAAAGGCGCTTCCGACACGAAGTAGTGGTCGCAATGCTTCGCGCAACGTTGATATGGAGTCTAGAAATGCCAAGGATACCATGAAGCCGAAAGATGCGCCGGAATTGGGATTGGGTGACAATGATATGCGGATATCTAGCAGCCCTGAGATTGAGGCTGGAAGAAGAGGAAGACGCACATCTGCCTTAGATAATTCTGTACTTGCAATAGGCAATTTTCGGAGGAGAGC
This sequence comes from Monilinia laxa, assembly GCA_009299455.1. Lineage (NCBI taxonomy): Eukaryota > Fungi > Ascomycota > Leotiomycetes > Helotiales > Sclerotiniaceae > Monilinia > Monilinia laxa. The sequence goes on from VIGI01000014.1 coordinate 520,114, forward strand.
ACGCGAGCCGAGTATTCTAGGTCGGCAAACCGGGCAAGCTCGATCAAGCAGTATAGATTCGGATTTGGCAGAAGAGAATGGCCTTACAAGCGTTGGCAAGAGAAACACATCAGGGCTAGGATTAGGAACGTTCAGAGGGCGCCCCGGATCTAGAAGACCAAGTAGTGTAGCTGGCGATAGACCAGAAATTGGCTCTGTATTGCGACTTGGTAATTTCAAGAGGAGAGCTCGAGAACCCAGTATTTTAGGAACGGCGCAAAAACCACAACAGCCGAGACCGACATTTGATTCGGATTCAGACTCGGACGGTTTCGCGCCAGAAGATGAATCAACACCTTTGAACTTTGCAAAGTCGAGAGCTCAACCTTCATCTTCGAGTTCAAGAAAACGAAAGCGATCCAGTGTACAAGTACCACGTTCACAAGAGGCTACGCAAGTCTTACCGACCCCCTCTAAACTACCAGTAGATGACGACAATGATGACGACCCAGAACTCGAAGATGAGGTCCCTGCAACTGCGCCAATGGAACGTGATGGAGAGAAGGATGATTTGCCAGAACTCGAAAAAGAGCCTTCACCTGAGGATTTACCATTACCATCAATCGAGCGTGTTGCAACACCGGAACCTATGAGTGAAACCATGGCACCTCCACTTGGCAGTAGTTCTTCTCTTTCACCTGCTCAATCTTTACCATCACCTCCACCTCCACCTCAACCCGTTTCGAATTCACGACAAGCAATAGCTCGACCTCGACGTATCATAAATCCCCGAACCCCACCGCGTGTTGCAAACACAGCATTACAATCGTCACCTATATCTTCTCCCCCATCACTCACACATTCTCCCGACATACCCACACAATTTACCTCCAAACGACTTGCACGTAAAGCCGCACCTCAGCCTGCCACGCTTTCAACTGCAGCTCTACAAGCTCTTCTCCCAAGACGTCGCCAACGTAATCGATCCGCTCTAGAAGTGGAATCCTCGGATAGTGAAGTCGATGTTACTGGCCTTGGCGAAAACGATGATGAACTAACAATAACTGTCGCCCCAACTACTCGTCGCCAAGCTTCTGTCAGACCATCTTTCTCATCTACAAAACGTACCCAAAAATCTCAGTCTGAAGCAAAAGGCAAAGGGAAGAGAACTTATGGGAAGAAACCGGTGACTACAAATTCAGATAAGGAAAATGAAGTCGACCGAGACGATGGTTTGGCACCTATTCAAGATGAAGCAGCACCAGAGGAGCTCCCAAGGGAAAATAGCTCAGAATCGGAGAAGAGAATAGGAAAGGAATTGAAAAAGGCGGCGAAGAAATTCCAAGAAGTTGATAAATGGGAGTTGGATTTTGAGGAATGTGAGGCAAGTAGTGATCACCTTGCTCGATAGTGATTTTCATCTTTGTTGATGAGAATATGTGGTATGAATGAATGTTACTTTTGCCTAGGAAAACCCAAAACGATAGCGAGGAGTTGGGGTTATGAAATGCACGTTTTAGTATGAGTTTATTCGCGATATTGTTATGAAGCGTTTAAATAGTCAATATGGAATTAGGTGTTGAGATGGCAGCATGTCTGGTTATGAGGTCTTGTACTTGGTGTTTCGGGAATGTAAACGAATGACTGGATGGTTTAGATGTATACAGAACATCATGTAATTGCTTGCTATGATACATAGCTTCGCTTACCTTCTCTCTCGTGATCAGTAGTGTTCAGATCGATGCAATGAATATAAATAAGTACTACATTTCAACGTCTTTTCTGCTCTGTTGGTTTGAATGTTGTAGATTATAATAATGCTTTGCTGGTATGTCCCAACGACCTCTATCTCGTTTCGTCAGCGAGGTAATTAATGAATATATTTAACTACAGGTGGAATGTATTGCCTGGCACAGTGCATATATTGTCAGGATAAAGAACGGATTTGACAAACGTTATTGATACGATGTTTATGGTCGAGCTGTTTCTAGACCGGTGGGAATACATGCGCAGTAGGATCTGATGTAGTGTCATGAGGATTGACATCTCAAATGAATGTACCTAGGTAATAACAAAAATCGATGAATATAAGAATAAACAAGACTCCAGTCATGATCCATACAATCGATACTTTGCAAATCATAATCACCTTGCATTAGGCCCCACCGCAATATAAATGATAGACGATGATCACACGCTGTTTTTCAAGATGCTCCGCGATTAACAAAGCATGGCTCAAACAACCATAATTTGCTCTTTCGAAAAAACAAGCAACAGCAACAATAACCACAAAGAGGATTGATTATAAGATCATGAAACGATTCACAATTGTAAAAAGAAACAACAGCCATACCCAATAATAGCTATCACTATTCCACAAAACATTATTCGCTCCCAAACCATTACAATCCTGGGGACACAAAATCTCACCCAACATCACCTTGTGTGTCGTGCCGTTCCATATCCGAAATACCCCTGACCACAACCCTCGGCAACTAACAATTATTACCGGGCACCCCAACACTGAATTGAATATCCCTGTTACTTCTCGCCGATGATTGGATGACGGATATTCGTTATATATTGGCTAGAATTGGCGATGTAACGATATCTGGGCATTTAGCCGCCTACTGAAAAATTTTGTACTATACGAAGTAAGTGATGTGAGAAGGTATGGAGTGCATGTGTTGTATGCAGGGACGGTAAGAGGGATGATACTAGCCTGCAAGGTAGAAGGGGAATGAGGCGTAAGCAGTGCAACATTTGGTGGAAGTTGGGACGGTGATCATGCGAGTCTGGATTTGAAATCATGATGGAAATGATGGGCTGTGATACGGACAATGTGAGGATGGATATGAGATGTAAATTTGATTTGTGTTTTCATTTGTCCAAGACCAGCGGATGAGTTATTCTTCTCATCTCATATTTATCATTAGGAATACATGCCATTCGTACATTGCAATCCACTGCAATAATACAACCCCCATCTAAACAAAACCAAACACCGAATTTTCCTGACTTTCCCTCCCATAACCCATTGCAATCACGAATCCTGAACATACAATTTTGGCATGGAAGTCCCCTTCCACGGATAAGATGCCAAATCCGGACATAGAATCTTCAGTTTAGATTGTGGCGGATTGATGGTATAAATGCCACGATCTGTTTTGGTGAATGAGAATTTATTGTTCCCGTTTGAGATTTTGCAGTAACTGAAATTAGGGTAGGTGGATTCGAGTTGGTGGATTGTAGATGAAGTATCTGAGTCTGTTTTGATCATTAGAATCCCATCTTGAATACAATAAAAATCTAGAGCAGAAGAGAAAACCCACCGAATTTAAAACTAAGCTCCTCATTTCCAACCACTTTTCCTGTGCGAAAGATTTGAGTGCCTTCTTTCTCCCGCCCGATGAAGTTTACCAAAGTATGAGGAGCGGTTTCGCAAACAATGTTTGTGATTTTTTGTTCGGGAATTAGTGACCAGGTGAAGTGACCTGTTTGGACAAATTCTCGGAGGGGGACACCGGAACTTTGGATATCGCAGTGGGCAGAAAGATCGAAGGTTGGGAAGCCATAGTAGCTATACCAGTCTGATCGAGATGAACTGTGAATACTGATGTGGCTGTATGTGATATCTTGAGCTGGGTAATGGTTAGTAGAGTGGATGGGAATGGGGAGTTAGTGGTGATGACGAACTGTGGACTGTGGTGTTGGAATCTATGCAGCTTTGTAAGTACAGTAATTTGAGGAAGAGATAACGTGGTGAGACTAACTACATGACGATCCACCAAATGAAAAGAGGGCAAACTGGCGATCGATAGCAGGCTGTCCATCAGCAGCTCTACCTAGTCCCGATATTGTGACGTTTGTATCGCATGCACCATGAGTTACCCCAAGGTAAGCTGCAAATCCAAGGAATTTAGAAATATGCATTGTGTCTATTGAAGCTCCAGATGGAATCAAACTGTGGATAGAGAACTTGAATGTAGGAAATAAGATTGATGTCCTGAGAAAATAAATTCTTCCTCGCTGAGGAGAGGCACAATAATGTAACAATCCACGAGAACTACTCGTTTCATATATGTATCTCGTTCCCGTTGATTTGATGTCAGTAGATGTGCTAACATTTTGTCAACAGTTGGTAGTAACAAGCCACCCATGATCAGAACCAAACTGTCGGGTCTGTATATCTATATATGGACCTTAAGATGTTGGCGCGAATTTCAAAGATGTGGTATGTATGGCTTATTAGCCGCCAGTGGTAAGATGAGTTTTCATAGCTCTATACTTAGGTTACATAGTAGTGTGATAGTGATATGTCTAAACGTTTGCGTTCGCCAAGATTTTATGGGTCTGCTCTGCCGACATACGCTCCACTATCTTGTGCCCTTAGTTCTGCAAGCTATGAACTCAAAGATGCCTGAGAAAGTAAAATGCCGACCTGGAATTTTGTTGAACATTCGTTGACAATGTGACAGTCATATCTGTAAAACGAACTACCCTCTCTCAAATTCTGTAACATGAATTCCAACCAGAATTGCTCTTCTATAAATTTTCGCTTGACCCCTGTGACTTTTGAGATAGCTTTTACAGAGCAAAGTATCATACAGTAGACTGAACTCCACCAATCAGATTAATCTGCGGAAAACCCTGCCAGGAATAAGCGCCGACAAAGTCTTCTAGATATTGTAGTGAAAATGACCACTAAACCTCTGACTCCTGCCGCATTGTAAGATTATCTTTTTAATTTCGTTAGGTAAGATCGCTCGCCCATTGTCATAATACCCCTCCGTACCATCCAATACTAACCGATAATAGTCAACCCATGAGAGTGGATGAAGAAGGAAGACATGAATCAAGCATAAGATGTCGCCAGAGAGTAAATTCCATTTCTGAATTCGTTATATTAGTTGTAGATTCCAGATCTTCAAATGAACAAGTTCCAATTTCTGGATAGTAAAATCTGATTTCAGAAATACTGATTGTAGTTTGGAGGTCTACTCCAATTGTTAGCCAAGCTTTCATGCTTTAAATTTTGTAGAAAGTTTTAAATTAGAAAACATTGTTTGAATAGTTCCATTGGCGTTATGTCGCCTATAACATCACAGAATCGAGGAAGGTTTAAACAAGATGGCGTGACCAGAATATTGGTGATGATATCTTGGTCAACGGCTGGCCTTAGAAAATCGCAATAGTCTCCAAAGAAAGAGCAAACATGACCCGACCAAACATTGCCATTGTAAGTTATATGATGATGAAAGTTGTTCTGCTTTATAAGAGAAAGAGCACAAAAGCTCCCTCATTTCTTACATACAACTCGCAGTTTGATGATGATCTGAATGTTAGGAATGGAACAACTCTTAGGTATACGAAACAGGATGAAAAGCTGCTAAGTATCTCGGACTTTTGGAATCTAACATTTGTTAGACACTGAAACGAAAAGAATTTAGTTTCATAAGTATGAATAAAAGTATCAAACAGAGCAGAATACCAAAGCCAAGTGGAGGCGTAGATCCAGGCATCTTAAATGCTGTTGAAAGTCTTACCTTCAATAGCACGCAATAAACCTAATAGTTTTAAAGCACCTATAGCTAGACGCATTGATATATTTGGCAGCCAAACTGTTGGTCTTTATGAAAAATCAAATAAGAAATCTTTCACCTTTTTGATAGAATAATCGGCCGCTCTAGAACAGTATTGCCATCTACTGAAGACTGGCCGATAATTAGCAAACACTGCTATGATAAAACACCGATCATGAGAAATAATGCGATGGTTTGCAGTGAGATATCGTTCGAATCTTGTGATACACGAACGACTGAAAGCAGTAGAGTAAAGTCTTGTAATGATATATTGAGAACCATACAACCCAGATCAAATCGAGACCGGCTTAACCTCTAGCTAAGATAATACAGGATTCGGGGCTGGTTAACACCGACGTCGACTACTCAATCTAACCTTACATTAGATTCAATCGTTCAATCGATATCTTCGCACAAATGAATGTTATTGAAATTTAGACATTCAACTAGGTAAGATATCGTCAAAAGAACCCCTTTATTGTTGTAAGATACATCGATTCTTATTATAGCATACTACCTTGGTATTGGTGGTATCACGGGGAGAGAATACGAATTACCCCACGTTTGCTCATCAAAATTCTTAGTCATACTATCCCCTAGAACTAAGCCACCGTGCGCCACAAGAGCCGCAAAAAAGCCACTGCAGCTCCCCATACCCAGTATTCATCAACCTCCGCCGTTCAGATTCGATCAACGCGCCGGTCTCTCCATTATCCTTGGCTTCTGAATTGTTCCTCATTCTCATTATATTTCAAAACTCTTATCGCTCAATTAAGTATAGAGACACCGAAAACACCCGGGCTATCAGACTTGGAGATATATACCCTCAATTCTGTGTGTCATCGAAATGGTAATACAAGAGTAGTCTTCGCCGTGCTACTGTCGCCATAATGTGGAGGATCAACTGAAATCCTCATGAATCCGTCAATGCCGATCAAAGATAGCAACAGACCCTACCTCGGTAGTCCACAACTCTTAAGTGGCCGTTTTCGAGTGGATTTATTTAGTCACATGCAATTGCGAGATAAGGTGCTGCAGCAGCCTGGAGCATTTACTTCGCTGTCGGCACTTGTATATACATCATCTTGGTGTTACCATTGGCGCATTCACCTTCCTATGTAAGAAAAAGCTTGAGCGAGAAATCTAAGCAATTGCTTGGCACTTGGCCTTGGCATAGTCTCGATGCTTATCCAGTATTGGCACATCTCGCCAAGCCCCCTTTATACATCCCCCTTCCTAATTTGCAATAGTGAGATAATATATCAACCGCTTGTACTGTTCTCCTTTTCCACCACTCACAGAATCTTTCTCCAGGAAATCTGCTTGATATCTACAACAATCAACAAAACATAATGGGCGCGGTCCGTTCCGCTGATGTCTAAATGAAATTGAGCTGCTATACATGGGAAAGATTTTCTTGCCAAGTGATGGAATACCAAGCTTTCAATTTAATCGTCTTGGCTATTGTCCTTTTTCTCGTTTATGCTGTTTGGCGGACGCTGGTTGACCTAGGTATGTGTGAAGATATCGTCAAAAGTACGATGGTAGATGATAAGTTTGATGGAAACAGAGGGGACCTTAATCTACCTGCCCCTTCTGGTATACTCTTATCACTTAGTAGTGAGGGGAAAGCCAGTACTTATACTCCTATGTTTCTCTCATTGAAAGGTCATCCTTCTCGTCAAATCTCAAGTCAATTCAAGTCAAGTCAAGTCAGCCTCCTAAAGATTTCAATATGGTTTCCAAGATTCTTCCCGTTGCCGCCCTTGCTGGTGCAGCTATGGCTGCTTGCCCTCTCTCAGTTGAGATTTCCGGCACCACCAATCATGTCGCTCAAGTTGCAATCACCAACACTGGTGCTGAGGCTATTACTGTCTTCAAGGGTAACACCGTCTTGAGTGAGCATGCTACATTGGATCTTCTGGCCTCGACAGGTATGGTGAACTTTTACATGGGAATGTTTTATCACACCTAATACAATGACTAACTGTCTATAGCCGATAAGGATCTTGAATTCAAAGGAACCTTTGTCAATTACAAGCGTACCGGTCTTGATGCTTCAATGTTCCAAACTATCAAAGCAGGCGAGACAGTCACCGCTTCTGTTAACGCTGCCAAGACATATAATCTTGAAGGTCTTGAGAAGGTCAACATTACTGCTATTCAAGGTTTTAAATACGTTACAGGAGAAGTTGCTCCAACCTTGTTAAGCCAAACTACCTTTTGCGACGACGTCACTTCCAACACGGTGACCATTACTCCAGACCAAAGCAAAGCTTCATCGTAAGTACTTTTACATTCAAAACAGTTGACATCTGCTAATTCCACATCCAAGTGACCTTATTTCCAGAGGCGTATCCGCTTTCAATTCTCGCATCACAAAGCGTGCCATAACCTACAGTAGTTGTACATCTGCTCAAACATCTTCCCTCAAAACCACCGTCGCCGATGCCATCACCCTCGCTACCAATGCTTATACCGCCGCTGGTACAGGTGCTGATTACTTCACCACCTGGTTCAAGTCCACTTCAGAGGAATCAGCTGTTCGCACCATCTACAATGATGTCAAGAATGTTCAAACCAAAGGTCCCAAAATTTCCTGTACAGATACCTACGGCGATTGCGCCAGTGGAAGTGCATTACTCTACACAGTCCCAAGTGACAATGTCATTGTTCCTTGCCCAAATAATGGATACTGGGGTTTCGATGAGTATTCGGCTACTTGCGCCGATTTCGATTATGATCGTGCGGGAAGTCTGTTGCATGAGATGACCCATTTGTACGGTACTGAGGATTGGGCTTATGGGCCAACTGCTGCCAAGGCTTTGACGGCTGCCAAGGCTGCCAACAATGCTGATACTTATGAGATGTATGCTGGATCTGTCAGACTCGGTGGTTGCACTGGTTAATTCATCTAAACTATTTGGTAGTTTCGATGTGCTGGAGGGGGTGGAGGGGGGAAAGACTTGAGGGGATGCCTGCCATGATTAAAAGGCCAGTGTTGATACCTTTTTGAGTGTCATCTTGCTTTGGTATACGTAGTTATATTTACAGCCAAATGCAAAAGAGTTTAATATCAATAGCCAACCGTTCACTTCTTCTCCATGTTCCTTGTATAAAGATAAAAGGGGATAATTTCGAATCTCTTTTGCACAAATTATAAATGATTATTTCGATTACAAGTACACTTCTTGAGTCGGCACTCGAAGAGCGAACGATGTTGTAATAGCCATTCACACCTGTGTATCAGAATCACTTTCAGCCCCACCACCCATCGCGAAGTGGTAAACCAACGAGTATAGGATAATTGCAAGATCTGGAAAGATTCCTCATCGGTGACGTGATTTCATCCATGACAATTTATGTCAAATGTTGAATCATGGACCGGAGCAAACCATTTGCACCCCACTCGTTAGAGACTTCCCAGCCTTCGACAACCAAACAGTACGTACACATAGCATACACCATGTTCTCACACCTAATCGTAAGACTTCGATGATACCGCAAATGATACGATTAGGCTCATACAGAGTGGCAGGTCAATAATAGTCAACAATTCCGAGCTTGCTCTGCATCATTTCACTACCCACCTTTCAAGAAGTCTGCTGTAGCTGTTCAGGGTATCGACCTTGATATACTATACACAAGTGCACTAACTGTATTCAGACGTTATTAGCCGCTAACCAGCGGAGAGTTTTGCCCCAGCCTCAGGTGACGAAGGAGACACAGCTAGCGAGAAAATCAAGAGCTGGGGTTCCGACGCCGTTGAGAAAGATCATGAAGGTTAAAGCACGCGCTGTACCCCAAGCCTCCAGCAGCGCTGGTCGTGAAGTAAGTTTCAGTTGTATATGAGTACCCTAAGCCTATTGTATCATCTGAGCTAATGGGGTTCAACGCAGAATGATGAAAGGTCCACGTGTGGAGATAATCGTCGGCGGAGAGAAGAAGAATTTCGAATTGCCAAGCCAAAAGAGCTTTGAACATGTTTTTCTCCGGTATCTGATGGGGGCTTTGATGGGATATTCAAAGAAGCTGAAATGCAGGCTGTGGAATTATCAGAAGACGCTGTGGAGGATTTTCGAGTTTTCGGTCGAGTATATCTTATATAGCAATGTTGCAGATGTTTTCTCTGTCGCCCACTGTAATACCCAAACCGTTGCGAGACGTCATTCCTCGTTTTTGCCGACAATTACGATCTGGGGAATATCAGTGCCGCTATATGTAGCCCCCTTCGACTGGCTTTGATCGAGTGTGGAGAGCATGGTGAGGCGAGTTACATTGAAGATGTTTTCAGAATCACAAATGGAATGTGATGGATCTTGCAGAGCAAGGAAGCAATATTAGAGCTTTCTACTCGCCATTGCCTCTGTAATAGTTCCCGATGCAAAAGTCTATTCCGTACAGGCGACGAAAAAAGCCTTTTTATATGGAACAATACCAAATGCGTTCGGAACTCAGCTTCATTTGTACATGGCATTTGAATACGAGTGAAAAAACATTGATACATGACATTTTTTATTATGCGTCTCATATTTATCTGTCGAGAGTGGTGTAGCGTGAAGAGAATGCGCATTATTCAATAAATACACTTATTTGCTTATCTGCTGCTGTGCTTGCTTTCGTAATCGTCATTCATATGCATGTGTACACAAGATCATATACAACCACCTCATTCCCATCAATCATTCATTAATTCTCACACCTGTCTTTCGCCCCGACCTAAACTAATGCCCTATTCTCCCTTCCATATGCCTTCTCCTTCTCCCTTTTCCACTCCTCCAACCACTCCTTCACAAACTCGATTTCCTGCCCCTGAACCTTCTTGATTGTCTTTGGAGGGAAATCAGCAGTCGTTTCATTGGGGAACAGGCCATTCTCATCCCAATGATGCACTGCTCCCTCGATCAAAATGAAAGGTTCGGAGGTGGTGGAGGTACGGTTGTGGGCTGTGGTGTTGAATGGGGATGCGTGTGGTGTGGCTGGACGCCAGGGGTCTTGTTCACCGTCTACATAGGCGAGACGTGGGTAGCTGAGGGAGAATCCGCCGTATCTGTTGATTCTTTCTACATCGGGGGGTGTGGTGATGTTGAATGCGGCTTCGCAGACTATTGAGTTGTATGCGAGATCGTTGGTGCGGGAGAGGAGGGGGAGTTGATTGGAGGGGACCGATGCGCCATTTTGGAGGAATCCCCACTCGGTGCAGTATTGGTAGGGCCAGAGACGCCAGTCTTGTGATGCATCGTCTTGTACGTAGGAGGTGAGATTATGGGTTGAGTAACAGGAATCTTGGTTAGCAGAGCAGTCGCCGTAGTTGGTTTGGGTGTAGTCTGGAGAATTGTTAGGACTTGATGTTGGAGATAAGATATGGAGAGAGGGAGAGATCATACCGGTCAACCAACCAATCCAATTTAAATATGGAATGGTTAAACTGTTCAGTTGAGAACCATAACCACCTTTAGTAAGTAGTTTTTGAACCTCCGTAGTAGAGCCATTCAAACTTGGATAGAAAAGTTTATTGCTCGTAAGGTTACCACAAAAGTACTCGAAATATGGCGTTCCCACCAATTCTGGATCCCAATTCCTACTCTGCCACTCCCACACTCCAGAAACGAGGATTGACATGAAATCATCAGTATAAGTAACATTTGGAAATCCCCAAGTATTCTTGACTTCTTGAACTAGAGCTGTATTGTTCTTTTGTCCAATGACAATATTGTCCAAGGAATTGGTGATCAATTGGATATTCTTGATACACTTTTGATCGGCAAAAACGCGGATGGGTTCAAAGTATTGCCAGTAATCATAGATGGCTTCTACGACTCCACTGGATGAAATTGTACCTAATCACACATTAGTTACATTATCGTATACCAATAGGCTGAACGAATGTCATCTTACCCCAAAAAGTATCTGGATATAATTTTCTCAAAAAAGCATTGAAAGCTCCAGCATAAGAACCTCCATACCCAATATAAGCGACATTTGGAGCTGTCAAATTCTTATCCTCCAACCCTGGGAACACGATATTCCTAGCAAAATATACTTCATCCATCAATGCCTGTTCGGTAGTCAAAAACCTCAAATTCTCGGTCGAGAAATCAGGCGTGGGAATACTTTCTCCATAGTAACGATGTTCAAGTACAACACCGATACCATTGGTTGCAATGGCCAATTCATGTAAAAGCCCTTTTTGCAAAAATGATAATCTTCCTTCGGCATTGGTTTCTCCGGATTGAAGAACGATTACTGGTCCTCCAGGTTTGTAGTAGGTAGCATCAAACCAATAGCGGAGTGGGAAAGTGCCATTGCTATGTGGTTCGTAGCGGGTTTCGTTATGGAAATAGTCGATTGGGACGCTGAGGTTGTAGGTTGGGTAGAGGAGGGAGGCATCGATGTCATCGCGTTTGGATAACGCTAGTTCTCCGCGGGGAATGGTGGTCCTCTATTCAACGGGGGTTAGTTTAGGAGAGTTTAGGTGAGTGGCCATGGCTAGTTGCCGGACTATACGAGCTCTAGAGGTGAAAGAGAAACTTACACTTATTTTGCGACCAAGGCCATCGGGATAGAATTGATGCGAGAAAACACATTGGAAGAATGTGAGAGTTGCACAAACTGTATAGAGTTTGGACAGCATGTTGGCTTGTACGATTCTTGGTAAGTTTGTGGTCTTTGAGGATTTTCTTGATGTAAGGGAACTGGCGAAGCTTCAACTTTGCTGGTATTGAGATAGATACCGTGATAGCTGGCTGTATTTGGTGTCAGTCTTATGACAGTCCTCATTGTTGATTACCAATTTCCAAACCCATTTCCTCCAATCCAATCCAATCCACAACATGAATATAATCGTTCAATACACATACCTCACTCAACAAATTCAATTGGCTCTTCTCCAATCAGTTCCAACGACCTTGCTTCAATCCAGACGAAGTACCCTTCTCACAAACACCTATCATTGAAAACAGAGACAGAAAACGGCGACATGACGATGCTTTATATCATCCATGCATAAACTACTTCTTCTACTATAGCTACCCATGGCACCCATGTTAGATTGATTACACTCACACACTCACACACTCACATCATTAGGTTTCCAAATCAAAATATGCAGATGGATACAAGATATTCACACTTTGAACCCATTTTGAGTTCAATGATCCATATCGAGGTGTAGATCCTCGTATTCCATACATGGCGGAGCAGATTGAAGGTGAAGGAGTGAAATAAACGGTCCACTGGTGGTCCGAGGTAGCAGACAGGATTGGATTATGTAAGCATGCTTTTATTATTTTGTCCTGAGCAGCCGATGAAGGTTCAGCTGAAGAAGGCCAAGGTTGAATTGATAATCCTTGTAAAAGTGGAGAGATCTTATCACGACATGAATCCCGATTCGATAAAGGTGGCTGCACCTTCTTCATTGAGCATAGTGGGCCGCCAAGGGCTCATGGGAGTGGAGACGCGTATCGGAAACCTAATTGGTCAGCTGTGATAGATACTCCTCATGCGCTTGATAAATTGACGAATCAGAAGCTGAAGATATTGTCTACTCCGTTGTTGTACCAGGGTAGGGGTTATCACAATTGGTGGACATTCTGATAGATCGACCTTCGCTACCTGCCCAAACCTATCTAGTAGATAACACACCATACCTACTTCGTAGACCTCCACCTCCAGTTGCATCTTGTTGCTTTTCGTAATCCATTTTGATATCTTATACATAAATGTCGACATCCGCATCGACACCTGTGTACTCCGTACATCATCTAATAACATACAAACCTCCCAATCCTTGAATTTTCATTTGTCTTATCGTTTGTCCTATCATTCATCTTGAAAACGACATCGTAGCCAAGGTTATGCAGATTCAGAATACACCGCCTTCTTCACAGAATGTACAATATACTTCGGAAGTATAGTATCCAAGAACAATACGAAGAATCCTCCGAAACGAATACAGAGTACGAAGCTTTATATTGCTCCATGATTCATCTTTCATGAGGGATATTTTGGTTTTACAGGTATTCATAAGTCAAGCTGTCGTCTATGTGCTAACGGTGAGATGATTGATGTCTTAACAGTTCATAGACACCTATACCGTCACTGCTTCTGGATATACACAAATTCTGCCTGTTCGAGTGAACTGATACATGCACTTGTATGATATTCTTGTATTCTACCCCTTCATCTTTTCATTTCCGCCTATCGAAGACGTATTACTTCCGCATCACGAGATTTATTTGGTCATATGATTGACTTGCATCATTGAGTGTTTGCGTGTATTGTTTGCATATAATCGAGTACGAAATCTTATTAGGGGTTTGGAGGTTAAATTTTTGCTCAGCTAAGTAGTTTAGCGTTCTGTCTCAGACTGAACCTGGCGTTGATATCATCTGTTCTGCATGACCCTTCTCATCAATGGTCACTGAGCAGTACAAACAAGTATGACAAGAAGTAATCATGAAATGTTATTTTAGTTGTGAAAAAAAAAAAAACGGTTGCAGAATTTGTTCGGTGGTTGGAGATTACCCAGAAATTTGCAAGCGAGCTGATTATGACGTGTAACATTTTACGCGCTCCAAATCACTCTCTTGAAAAGCAGCCAGGTGAGGGCTGAATTTGCGGCTGGAATTTTGATAAGAGGTTTATACACCCCATAGGATCTTATATTCTATTCTTGCGACCCTTTATCTGCCGACTCTCTCAGTATATGACTTATTAAATATTACACACAATAAAAGCGTCATCAGTCTTACGCAATTAAGACGTGCGACGTTTTTTACCTTCCTGCTCCTGAAGAACGTGTAAATGCGTCTACTCAACGTAATCACTCGTAAACTGGAGGAATTCATTGGTGCTAATATCCCTAAATATGCAATTCTATCCCATACCTGGGGCGAGGAAGAGGTACTTTTCCACGATCTCTCCAATCCTGAGCACAGATACAAGAAAGGATACCCGAAGGTTGAGGGTTGCTGCCAGCAAGCAATCCAAGATGGCTTCCATTTTGTTTGGATCGATACATGCTGCATAGACAAGAGTAGTAGTGCCGAGCTGTCCGAATCTATCAACTCTATGTACGCTTGGTACGAAAAAGCCCGTTTATGTTATGCATATCTGACGGATGTTCCATCTGGCCAAGATCCGTATGAGGATGATTCCGCATTTCGTCAAAGTCGTTGGTTCACTCGAGGGTGGACATTGCAAGAATTGCTTGTACCTCAGGCGATAGTCTTCTTCGATAAGGAATGGGGTTTAGTTTTCAAGGGATCAAGAGTAACCGAACGCGAACTTGAACCCGACCCCACACCCAGGCCTGACAAGAAAAGTATTTTAAGGTGGCTAGATTCTCTTGCCTTGCCAAGAGATGACCTTCCAAAACGACGCTTGCGCCTACTTGAGGATATTACAGGCATTGAAATTGTGTACTTCCAAAACAAGAATGAACTATGGAACGCCCCAGTCGGTCTGAAGTTTTCATGGGCTGCCAGGCGAACCACGTCTCGCCCAGAGGATATTGCCTACTGTCTACTAGGTCTATTGAAAGTCAACATGCCGCTGCTCTATGGGGAGGGAGAAAAAGCTTTTCAACGCCTGCAAGAAGAAGTACTCAAAAGAGAACAGGATCTTAGCATCCTTGCCTGGGGTTTTGGTATGACTGCGCACAAGAATATGGACCTGATAAAATACAAGACTTCTGCAGGCTACAGTGGCATTCTTGCGCCATCGATTAAGCTTTATGAAAAATTCCCCACTTCATTTACAGGCGATGAAGCACGTTTATGGCCTACTATCCACTCCACAATGACTAATTTGGGCTTGAATGTGAGCTTGCCCCTCATGTGTATCAATTCATCGCTGGGTATCTATCTTGCGTTCATCAGTGACTGGATGTCGGGGAATAATGGCCAAAATAGCGAAGCGATTGTGTTACCTTTACTGAAGAGACAAGAGGGTCAACTCTTTGAGTACCCTTCTGGAACCCCACATGCCATCTCGGTTACTTTAGCGAGAGGTGCCACTCAACGGATGATGGAATGGCAAATGATCTATATAGTTGAACCTCAGGGTCGTCTCTTCAGACACCGGAAAAGTGATTGGATCAACAATCTGGACTCGTCGTTTTTTCGTCACTATACGCCCGATCTGTGGAACATCAAAATTGATAGCGAGCAAATGTACAAGGCCGGTTTCGTAGCGGAGAGTTTCTTTCCGCCTATATTCATTGGGGGAGGGCATAACTCACCTCACATATGGAACATACCGCCATACAACTTTGAATTAATTTTGGTTCTCTCGAGGGGGAATACAGAGTGCTGTGTTGTCCGTGTCAAGGCTAGGGCCATCAACAAACTTCTCAACGATAAAAGTTCCGTCCGAATAAGCAAAGTTTCAATGGCCCGCTGCAAACGTTCATTCTCCGCGCTTCAGTATGCGAACAATTTTCGACGATCAAAACATCTTACTATGATTAAACGACCGTCCAAACTAAAATGGGAATCTACTGTTGACTTGGACCCTGTTCCTGAAGAAAATTCAGCATGGGCTTCTTTCGAAGTATCAGGAGACATAGAGTTTGGTACTATGTGCATTTCCATCAATTATCACACTGGAGCGGAAGAAACAAAACCGAATGGAGGTGAGCCTAATTCTACTCATTGATGTTGGCTCATCCATCAAAGCCTAAGCCAAGGAGTAGCATAGCTCTCGTAAATTTCCTATCTTCATTCCTTTCTTCGGAAGAGACGAACGAATCTTTATATCAACTTTCTCCATCACTCTTTGCCCTCCACTCCAAAAACTCATAAATTAAAATATACCTCAAAAGAACCATCCACGCTATAGCAAAAGAAAACAAAAACTTCATTCCACCCCTACAGTAAAACAAACCAGCACGAGCACCAACCACAATAATCAAAAACTCCAGTCACCAACCCCCCATCAAATATCCCGCTCAACCCCATCCATATACCCCCACCTCTCCAATCCCCAATCCATCCTACAACCCAAATACCACCCCCTTCCCCAAATCTATCCCTCACCAATCCCACAAACCTCCATCCAAAATATAAACCACAAACATACCAACCCAACCCCCCCCCCCCCTCCTTCCACCTCCACAATCCAAATCCAAATCCACCAACCAGCCAGAGTAAAAAGTGCAGATGACCCACTGCCAGTACGCAACTCGCTACATTTTGCCGAATTCACTTGCTGAGATGAATGTATTTATTCATTGGAACGAGTTGTGTTATTCGTCGATGCGCTAAGGTTATCTATCTATCGTGATGGGACTTTGAATTGTATATGATGGATTGATGGATCTTGTGCTTGGTTCGATGATATGACTGACGTAGGCGTCACATCTGTGTTGGAACTTGGAGGATATTTCTGATGGTGGATTGGGGATTTCAAGACTCGGAGATGTGCGCTGTGGATACGTATAATGGCCTGTGGGACGGAGGATTTACACCGAGTAAACATTGCGACGTTGAACATTGAACGTATTTTCAAGGTTGACTTTCAGAGATATCCATATAGTTGAGTTTGAAGATTAGGCTTGCTTTTCATTGCGTCATGGTACAAATTTTCTATATTGGAGCCAGAGAACACCGAGTTTTGTTTCCCCACTTCCCCTTTCCGTCACCCCCGAACGGACCAGATTTTCCTGAAATATACGTTTTTGTTCTTCATCCTTTGTAATCATTCTCCGTCCTTCATCCTCATGGTATATTCTCCCCCTCATGCCTCAACGATATCTCCATCGGTAATACATCCGTGACTAGCATCCTGCACCAACCTCGAGTACTTCGCTAATGTTCCCTTTGAATACTTCAGAGGTGGAGCAAACAAACTCTTTTCTTCTCCTCTCCAATTCTTCCTCACCACCCTCAACCTCCAAGTCCAATACTCTAGTCTCTGCATCAATAATGATCTTATCACCATCTCTGACCAATCCAATTGGTCCCCCTTCTTGTGCCTCAGGTACAATGTGTCCAATCAAGAATCCGTGAGATCCACCACTGAAACGTCCATCAGTAATAAGTGCAACATCCTTTCCAAGTCCTGCACCCATAATTGCTGAAGATGGCTTCAACATCTCTGGCATACCCGGTCCACCCTTTGGTCCTTCATAACGGATGACTACAACAGTCTTCTCTCCTTTCTTGATTTCGCCACGTTCGAGGGCTTGAACGAATTCGTCTTCAGCATCGAAAACTCTGGCTTTGCCGACAAATCGTAAACCTTCTTTACCGGTAATTTTACCAACGGATCCACCTGGTGCGAGGGAACCACGTAGAATTTGAATGTGACCAGTCTTCTTGATGGGGTTTGAGAATGGACGAATGATTTCTTGATCGGATGGGAAATCACGAACATCCTTGACGTTCTCGGCGAGGGTCTTACCAGTTACAGTCATTCCTGATCCATCGATAACACCTTCTTTGATGAGAAGTTTAATAAGAGCAGGAGTACCACCGATACTATAAAGGTCGTTGAAGACGTATTTACCAGATGGTTTAAGATCAGCGAGGAAAGGAGTTCGGTCGGAAACAGCTTGGAAATCATCGATTGTGAGCTTAATTCCTACAGCGTCTGCCATGGCAATAAGATGAAGAACGGCATTAGTAGAACCTCCAGTGATAGTAACAAGGACCATGGCATTTTCGAATGCCTTTCTGGTCATGATATCTCTGGGTCGGATGTCCTCTTTAAGAAGGTTCTTGATAGCTCCACCAGCTGCGAAACATTCAAGTAATTTGGCCTTGGAATCTGCGGGATTGGTAGAAGAACCTGGTAAGGTCATTCCCATAATCTCAATAGCTGAGGCCATTGTGTTTGCAGTATACATTCCACCACATGCTCCTTGACCAGGGCAAGCATGACGAATAACATCGAATCTTTGTTCTTCGGTAATTTCGCCTGTGATGAATTGTCCATAAGCCTGGAATGCGGAAACGATATCGATATCTGCATTGTTTTGAGTTGCGGCACATCCTGGTTTGATCGAACCACCATAAACCATAAGAGATGGTCTATTGACTCTTCCAATTGCCATCATAACACCAGGCATGTTCTTGTCGCATCCAGGAATCGAAATATTTGCATCATACCATTGACCACCCATGACAGTTTCAATACTATCCGCAATCAAATCTCTTGATTGCAGACTATATCGCATACCCTTTGTACCCATAGAAATACCATCAGAAACTCCAATGGTGTTGAATTGATATCCTACCAAACCAGCTCTCTCTACTCCTTCCTTTACTTTGTGGTTGAGTTCCAAAAGATGCATGTTGCAAGGGTTTCCTGACCACCATACTGAAGAGATACCAACTTGTGCTTTATTTAATCTTTCTTCGGTCATACCTGTGGCATACAACATTGCCTGCGAAGCACCTTGCGACTTTGGTTGTGTGATAGCAGATGAGACTCTATTGAGTTTTGGTTCCGAGTCATTGGAGGATGTGCGGAGAGATGAGGTTGAAGATAAGGAGCGTCTGGATTATAAGTCAGCCAATTGAATACTGCATGATCTCGCAGATACTCACACATATTGTGATGCTCTTCTTGATGTGAGAAGAGAGGCATTTGCCCTCGTTCTCAATTGTGAGAGCATATTTAGAAGTGTTGCAAGTAAAGTTAATTACTTCAACTTTTATGTTTTGTCTGCCCAGAAGTTAAAGATTGAGGAATAGGTATGAGATTCCCCTATACTTGTCTTCAAAACAAATACAAAAAGAAGAATGAAAGCAGTTAATTCTCGCTCCAAATATTTAGCACCGATAGCTTCAAGTATGAGCAAGAAATTATTTCTACAGATCGATATCGGAGGATGGAAAATCCACCAAACCCCAGCTTTGCTGATTAAACGATTGTTGATTGGTTGGTCGGTCGATCATGGCTAAACTCAATTCATATATTGATAGATCTACCTACCTCTGAAAGTTAGTAAGATCTTACTAATGACCTAGTACATATATGTCTTCCACTATGTAGCAAGACTCATTACTTCCAAATCTTAAACTGACTCTCAAAATCAGATCATCCAATCTACGAAGTACTCGAGGATGATGAAGAGAATGATACACCAATGTTGAAAGTCATCACAACATCAATGTCAGTAACATCAAAGACAACCCATTGCTCGATGCTCGACATCAACAGTTCCTATTTCGGAGCAAGCGTTACTCCATCAATTGACTCCCTTGTCAATAAGAACATGGTCCTTATCCGGCCGGCATCAGACCACAAGTCCTTGCCTCCCCATCGAGCACCCGTCATCAAGGTAACATTACATATTTGCATGGTTCATACATAAAGAGTCAATCGACGCCGAACACATGTGAGCGACAATTCCGCCACAAATTTATGTCAGCAACTATAATACCGAGGTGATGTTGTGTTGAATATCAAAATATTGGGAGTAATGTAATGCTTGTGATATTATAATATGTGGCATTCAAGTATCTATCTGCAGGTACAATCCATGGTGACATTGAATACATACGGTACCTAGTAGGTATTCAAAGATATATAAGTATCAGAAGTTAATTCTGTTTATGTTTGTTCTTTCTTTCCTTCAATCTTTCCTTCTCTGATCTCTACTCTGCTCTCTCGCCCTCTCTCTCGCTCTCGCTCTACCCCTCACACTTTCGTTATCTGTCTAACCTCCTTGCATTATCCATTCGGAGTTTTATAAACAGCGATCCTGTATCACCTCATAGTTAGCTACCCTGCCACCTTGCCCCGCATAATACCTGGTGCACCTACAGAGTAGCTCTCCGTCTGACAATCTTCACATCTACAAACCAACAACTTCACAACACACTCCTCTCATCATACAATGGCTGCTGGACCAGAAGTTACTTTAAAGGATCTAAGTGGAGATTGGGTTATGGTAAGATATATGCTACTCGCTACTCTCATCATTTACATCTGTCCACCCATCCATCTATCTATTTATCTACCACTATCAATCCCCCATCAATTATCTCGTCTCCAACACAGTACATCCGACCCACTAACATATGCAGAACAAAACCCTCTCCGATGATCCCGATCCAATTCTCGCTCTCCAAGGCGTAGGTTGGTGGACTCGCAAAGCCATCTCTCTCGCAACAATAACTCTCCATGTCAAACAATACGTCGATGAAAACAACATCCCACATATCGACATCGATCAAACCGCAACTGGTGGTATCAAAGGTACATCTGAACTTCGAACTCTCGATTGGGTTCCTCGCGCGCATGAAGATCACCTCTTCGGAAACCTTTCTGGGAAATCTAGATTCTGTACTTTAGAACAAGTTGCCGAAGTAGATGATGATGCATTTTTGAAGGAGGGATGGCTAGAGGGGGAGGAGGAAAATAGTGGCCCGAACGGTGAAAGACATATCCAAAGTTACAGTGTCAATGAGGAAAGAGAGTGGACTGCAGATCAGGTTTGGGGATTTGCGATTATTGATGGAAAGAGATATTATACAAGAAGAGTCGTTATTGCAAAGGGGAGTGAGGTTTTGAAGGTTAGGTTGGTTTATAACTGGCAAGGGAAGAATTAGATGTATGAGAAGGGGGGAGGAGTAGAAAAGGTAGAGGTGATATCAATACATCGTACATTACCTAGATGATAAGGGGGTTTTGGGAGTTTTCATGGATGATGCTAAATTTACCAATCGTTTCTTTACTTTTTTACTTATACATCAAATATCATAAACGTACACATAGGACTAAACCTGCTTTGAAACTAGATCCAAGTGATTGAGATGTCATATAATCTTTGTTCTTTATCTGACGTTCACAGCGTTGCTTTGAGAGAGACTTAATATCCATGTCCAATTTACCTACGAAAAATCACATTTCGCAAACTCTCAATGTTCACACTTCCTGAACATCCCTTCTAGTAAGATCTTACATACTTCCTCCGATTCATCTAAAATTCTAGCAATAAATCCTTCTACCTCAGATACCTTATCCCAAGATATTCTAATACAAGTCCATCAAAACTCGACGCAAATCTCTAATTATCTCACAAATCACACCCCAACAAATATGTCATGATTATTCAAACCTTCCATACCACTGCACTGGAAACTTGATCCGGTAGAGGAGACTTCTTATCTCATAGCTCCAATCCAGTATTAGAGAACTTACGCGTCCAAGGTTTCAAAAAGTACAGGCTTGGTACCTGTGTCTTTGAATAGAGGTGTGAGAGTGAGCTTATAATGTATAGTTATGCGATGGAAGGGTAGGGTTTGCGATATTGGGTTTTTGATACTTGATACGGGGTTGCTTGGATGTTTGGATGTTGAAAGGATGGTAAGTATTTGTATGTATGTGTATGTGTATGTGTGGAGGACGTATCATGCACTGGAATGGATATTATACAGCATGTTAGATGGCAATTTTCTTTGGCGTGTGGATGCGGCTTGTCTCTGATGGTTTGGGAGTGTTGCTTCGGTGGGGAGTGGGACGAATGGAATGGTATTGAGTAGGTGTGTACAAAGTGTATGAGGTACGGATTGGGTGGTTTGTTATTGGATTGAGATGGGATATCTAGATCAAGTTAGTAGGTGATGTAAAAGTACATAAGGAGGGCCAGCATGATGTCCTATGGAATGATACCATGTCTCCATAACATTGTTCTGGAATGAATTAGTAGCTACTTGAGGCAGCAAGAAAGTAACAGTTTCCCCTAGCTCTCAAGTCGCTTCTTTAAGTAACATGGACCGTATAGTGAGATATCGAGTTCATCGATTACTGGGTGTCTGTAATATATCTATCGCTAATATACAAGGTATCTTCCCCGAACTGAGCTTGTAACTTCAAACCATATAAGAAAATGAGGTAACCTACCAGAGACAAAATGCTCCATTAATTATCTCTGTCTATCTAATTCCCATCACCTATAAATACCAGAAAACCCCAGTGAGCTGCTGGTGAGTTCCATCCCAATGTACATGTTCTCATATATACCGGCAAATGTCAACCCCAATAAACTTCAATGCCCCTTTCGATCCCATCTAAGATCAGATCTAAAGCCCATTCCACCCAACTCTACCAAGCAAATCATCAACTTTAAACACATAAACAGATAAAAACACTCGACGTTTAGGTTCCTAGGAATCATATCATGGTAGACTGTTGGTGTCGCTTCGTCAATTAGTCAGCCCAAGTCACCTCACGCATGGGCATCCGGTACGTAGGGCGACCTAGATACCTTGGCTTTATATCCCTGCAGAATGATTGTAGATCGGTTTAACCTGAAGATCTAGATCTTTTTCTTTTGATTCTTGATCAACGTCACTCGATGAATTCGTATGTGGTATTGTCACGTCGTTTGATATTTGCGAAACATGGAGAGTTTTTGATACTGCTGGAATGAATCTTGACAACGTTAACAACTAGATCAGTAGCTTATTGACTGATTCCATCTCGCTGATTATTTTTGATTCGCTGGTGATATCAGGTGACGCATCAGTCAAAGGCACTAACCGTGACATGTTGCTCACTCTATCCAACCCACGCATTATCCTAGAATATACAAAAGCTGACAGGATTTACTGAGAGCTCTTTCAGTGAATGAAACTTATCCTTCTCCCTCATACCCAACCCTCAAGCCCAATCTAACGACCAGTAGAAACTCCCTGATTCAAAAGATGAAACGACATTTGATCATTATCATCATCCCCCGACATCTGAAACTTCACACTTTCCGAGCGCTCTCTATTTCCCTGCCCACCGGATCCCATCCTCTCCCAAATCTGTCTTTCAGCCCCTTCCCTCTCACTAATATTCTTCTCCATCTCTTTTAAAACATCCTTCATGACATCTTGAATCTTCTCTTCTTTCTCCTCACAACCCCTCCCATGACTCTCTTCACACTTCTTCTCGTTCCTCTTAAGAACCGCCTTCAATATATCAACGCGTTTCGCCCCCTTATATCCAATAACATTTTTCTCCATCCACAGCGTATCGCACAACTTCCCCACCGTCACTTCGGTATAAATATACGATGGAGTAACTTGTGTGGCGTGTGTGGTTTGTGCAGTTTTCGTAGCTGGTATAGATATCATCGGAGTGCTAGAGCCAGAAAAGTGAATGAGATTAGGTTTATGGGGAACTTCAAGCGGGGCGATAGTAGCAAGTTGAATAGAGCGATTCTGTTGCACCGGCCTGGGAAGACGGAGACTTTTGAAAAAGCGTAAGATGGCCATTTTTAGTATTCTGAGATTTGTAAGTTTTGGTTTAGGTTTTCAGTATTTTTGTGGATTATGGTACTTATTGGTTGTTCCCTGTGATGATTTCCTATTTGATAGTTGCGAATATTACTTCTGGGTCTTCTTTTTGTACTCGGAAGGTTATGATTGTAAGTTAGGGAAAGGAGACAAAGATTAAGATGAGAATATGAGCAGATGTGAGAATATTCTTTTGTGCGACATACTTTTTTCTTACTAGGAGAATAGTCAGTGGGTTGAAGGTAGACTAGGTTGATTAAAAACGTCTAACAGAACTCAAAGCCTCTCAATTGGTACAGCCAGAGTAGTTATCCGTGTCTAACTTCGATTCAGCTAATCACAACTCCCTAACTTGATTGAATTAGGTATAGTATACATTGCTGACAGTTTCCCGGTACTTAGTTACGACATATAACTCGAGCTTTAGAATACATGCATCCAAAAAAAGTTTGTCCAGTCACGAGAAATGGAAGTATCGAAGGGAATACTTTCCTCGTGCTGACTTCGCTCCCATTATTCTATCCAGAGCAATCAACACTTTAATCACAAGCATTACTGGTCAGGAACATTACGATGTATCGAAAGTCCAAAGAACATTCTACCAGTTCTCACCCTTCTATGTACAGGAAAAGCAAAAAGGAAGAGAAAGTGCTGAGATAAATACCAAAATAATGCCATCTATTACATTGATTTCATCCAGAATTAAGAGGCAATGCTAATTTTCTCAGATTATTCCCAAATTGACTACTATAAACCCTTTGATGTACATACTTCATGCAAAACTATTGCAGGGTATTTAAGATCCCCGAAAGCCAAAGTACGTTCGGTA
Organism: Monilinia laxa; assembly: GCA_009299455.1. Classification (NCBI taxonomy): domain Eukaryota; kingdom Fungi; phylum Ascomycota; class Leotiomycetes; order Helotiales; family Sclerotiniaceae; genus Monilinia; species Monilinia laxa. The sequence continues at coordinate 544,743 of VIGI01000014.1, forward strand.
TTTGAAAATAGACAGGTTGAGGCTCAATTATCTGCGTATATAGTTAGCACTTTCCCGGTGTCGTTGAATCTAGCCATATTATTGCCTAGATTATTAGTTGGGTCTTTCTCTGTGTGGCGATTGATTATATGTCATGGCAAGTACCTGTTTTTGTTTGAAGAGTCAGTTGATTAGCTTCATGTGATTTGAAAGTCTAGTTCTGCACTTGATTCTTGGTTACGTGTTGGAGAAGGTCAGTTGGAGCGAAGAGCAGGGTATATGACACGAAATATGACACGAAAAACTGATATTGGTGTCTATTAATCCGATAAAAGATTGGCGATAGGCTGATCCAATTCTTCATGCACAGTCATTATATCTTCAAAATGTATTATACCTTTGCATCTCGTTGCCTTGGGACGATATACTGATCCCTCCTTAGGTCAATAATCTACCCGAGTAATATAAACCTAGGGACCTATCATTCTATGAATAATTATACTGCTTGAATTGATATTCGTAACAAATACCAATCGTGCAATGAAATAACCTTATGTCCCTCTTATATTTCAATACACTCCCAGCTCTATAAACTTTCTATACTAGTTCTCACCCCATACTGTGAATCGCTAATCTCGCTCTTTCCATCCTCATTTCTGCCATAACTCACACTAATATTTGCCGTCTTCATAATCCCCTCGAGTACTATAGCCTCCTCATCACTATCCACCTCTCCATTCCTAGTAACTACTCCAATCCTAGCCGAATTCTCCTTTTCCACACCTCTTGAATCTGGCATATTATCCAGTTTGATAACTCCATTTCCACCATTAAACCTCGAACCCTTAAACCACACTCCGCTTTTCCTCGTACCGTGTCCATAGTTAGTTCCTGTTGGATCATGGGGCCCTCCATTTCGGCCATGATATGGGGTATTCGATACCGTTGAAAAGAGGTTTGGGAACCAGTGACGAAACAGGGGTTTGAGAGCAGGAGCTGAAGCGGTAATGATGGCGAGATTATTTTCGATAGATGAGGTACAAAAACCGATCCCGTAAGTCGGATCTTCAGGAGGGGGCAGGAAGTAGTGGCAGATCATTACCCAGAGCCGGACGACTCCTACCATCGTTACACTAGACTTGAGTTAGTTTGGGTTTCTGATTGATGAATACCGAGAAAACCTTGGCCTACAAGATTCCGAGGAAAAAAACTCCAATGACTGCAAGTTTTGTTTTTCGAGGCATTTTCAATCCCACAACAATCCAAAATGGAATTAACAAAACCATTATATCTGTGATGAGAAAGATAATGGCAGTAACAACATAGAATAGCCCTTGCTTGATACAATAACCTCCAGGAATATCAGGTTGCCAGTTAAATGCAATTGGTGTGCATTGGAAGATAACTCCAAAGAAAATAGCAACCATCATGATGTTGTTGAAAGCTAGGAGCCCCCATATTGTATATTTGACATTTTTCTTCTGGCCAGAAATTCGAAGGAGGAATATCAGAATAGAGCTTTTCACAATGGCGAGAATTGGGTTATAGAGAACTTGAACGGCATAACCGTACTATGATTAAATATCAGTAATTGATATCGCATGCCAATATCGATGTTGCAAACCTTAAGTCCGGTAATCTTGTCATGTTGGACTGGAATATCCCATACATGTATGCCTATATAGTTTTTTATAGCAACTAAATAACATCATCAGTGAGATCGCACTTAAGATATCGAAACGGATTTGCTTACATCTCCATGTTACCCATGTTTCTCCAATAGACAGAATCATAGCAACGACAATCAGACCATCATCTGCAATAAATTTTGTCAGAGAACGATTATACATCAGCTCGATATCGAAAATCCTCACCCCAACCAAATTGATTCGAACCATATCTGCTCCATGTTCTCAGACACACAAGAAAAAATGCTAAAGCTGGAAAGAAAGCAACTATGAAGAGAGCAAAGCTTTGGAGTGAGCTATCGACCATCGTGAGGTTTTTCTAAGCAATTAATTTGAATTTCAATTACACGAATCCACTCAGTTTGTTTGACAATCATTGGAGTGAAGAATTACGAGTTCAGATGTAGCCTTGATATGCAAATCTAATTACAACTTTCTCAACTTATCCACGAGGGCTTTTTCCTTCATATTGCAAAGCTAGTGTAGTGTAGCTTTTTTTATGTGTTAGAGATCCTTTGCCCTCGTTTTTTTGATTACCATAGACAGGGCTATGATCTAGAACAAACCCGATAGATCTCGATATGGTTTGAGGATCTATTAAGATTTGCGGCAGAGTATAGAGTAATCTATTTTTGCATTAAAAGGTATTACATAGCTGCATGGCTACTATGTGGTAAAACTTGGAAAGAAACCAACATCTGGAGGAAAATAGGGGGTGAAAGTAAATCCTTCTAGAGAGAATGGATCATTCACGTATATGCTTACCAATGATAGACCTAACCGATGAGCCGGCAATATAGTGGAGTGGGTTCAAGGAAGATTACTAGCTATCTGTTCCTTGATATTGTGATCGCTACTTTACCATAGACTTGGTATTGGATCTCGAGGGATACAGTTCAAGTAAGGCTTGGCTCTTGTGCCATCTCCGAGGCTATATAAACTTTAGTTCTGTTAGTCACTGGAAAACAGAGCTGAATTCTTTCACCGAACGGCTCAACATAAATATAAAACTATAGATCATCACCACACTAATGGAAAACCAAGTCCCTCATGGAATAGAGAAAGTTTTGATTCGGGAATGAGAGAATACCATGCAATCGATTTGGAAATATCGTTATTTAAGAAAACCGATCCTTTTACATCCGCTAAAGTTCCGTCAAGCGACGACTACTTGCCAAAATTGCGTGAATGAGGGACTGAAGCAGGTGCCAATGCTGCAAAGCTCGCTAATTACCCACTTTCATATACTAACCTCTGGGATTGTATAGATTAGATGACATATACCTTTCAAGGTGGTGACAACCCAACAGATCAGGCAAATCTCAATTCGGCAGAAACCATCATGACTCCAGGAATGGAAATTTTTCCTGAGTAACATCGGTAAGAATATATCTAGTTGAGGATGTTTAATGAAGTTTGATTATAATTGCGGGGCCTGTGAAGTTATCTCGAATGTTTTTCTCGAGTTCGACTCTATCCCGGACCAAGAAAGCTTTGAGCCAATTAAGGGTATCCTGCCCATTCTGTCGAATCCGAACGGGTGGCCCACTTGCCTCCATACTGGAGTTTTGGGGTCAGGGTTCCACGTAAGAATTATAGCATTTGTTTGGTGAGCATTTGTAGTTGCTTGAGCCGCGGTATGAGTATGTAACGTATAGTGAGATCAAACCATAAACCGAAAGAATTCAAGGCGGAGAACCTGAGGGACACAACAATCGATGTTAGTGTAAGAAAGATATGACCTCAAAAGTGTGTTTTGATACGAAAATATGAGATCAGTTTGACTTTCACCGCTACTATACTGTACGATTAAAGGTATCCATAATCCTTAAGAAACGTCTGTAAGGCAGATAGATGTTGCACTAAACTTATATCCATGGAAACGGTGGAGCAAGCGAGAGGCACAGCAACTAGCTTAGAGTTGGGTAAGCGTCCGAACCTGCACAGACAAGGAGTTTAACAGCTACGAAGCTTGGTATCGCGGCAAGGAAGCTAAGCGAAGTGGGGCAAGCTGGAATTTCTGTACAGTAGCCACATGAATAAGGAAATAAACTTTCCTTAAACGCATTAACGCCTGCCCTTCTTCCTCGCCCGCATCTCGCAAGTCGTACGATAAGTTTCCAGAACCCTAGTGAACTTGTAAGGTGCTGTGTCCCGTATACTGAATTAAATGTACTTGCTGTCCAAGAGTCCACAAATTGACATTGAGTATCCACCTTGGAGTTGATCATTTTCTGGTACGTGCCGGTCTACGTTGCGGAATTTCTGGCGATAATATCAGATCAACGACACCTGCGGATCTTGAGGCGAGAGTTCCGGCGATTGAAAAAAATGGAGGATGCGAAAAAAACCTCGGAGTACGGAGTGGTGGCCCTCACTCAGTACGGGTATTGCCAGGCTTCTTTATGAGTTATTTGAGCCAGGCTTTCAATTGGCCAACGAAGGTCGTAATTACACACACAATCAGTATTGTTGAGCAGGGAGAGATTCGCAGGTTGAAACTAATGGAGAGAACAGGGTGCTGGCGGACAAAGAGCTTTGATATGCTGCAGTGTTGTTTTGTTGACTGGTGGTACTAGACTCTGGAAGCAATATAAAATTTCCATATTGCACATTTCTATACTATACTCCGATCCCAGCATGTGGAATGCATTCTAAGAAATGACCTTCAGTGATCCACTGTGGGATATCTTTTCTTGACAGAGCCAGTCTGGCAGGCGTTGAGGAGGAATCAATAGCATAAGTTGATGGCCAAGTGGGAGGAAGGAGACTGGCTGTTTAATAACATGAAATGGCCTTGGGGAATTTCGTGATAGAACGCCTACAATTCCTATAAGAACTTCCCCCGTGGTCCTTTTTTGCTTTTTCGTTTCCATTTCCTTGATAACCTTTTCTACTCTTTGTTTGATTATCACTTTAGGAGAATCGTCCTATCACATCGAAGAGCTTTGAGCGATATTTTAGATTCCCATCAAACTCCTTTCGGAAGCTTGAGCCTTGGTATTTGATAACATGGCTGCTTCATCGGTCTCACGTTGGGCCATGGCTTCTCTGTTTGCTCTTCCACTAGTACAGGGGCTTGCTAATGAGATTCTTGTTGACGGGGTATACTACAGTAAGCAAATAGAAAAAAAACTTCATTTCTTTTGAACAAGCGAGATTTTGTCCGATATTAGGGATGGGGTTGCTAACCTTACTTCAGATGTCAACTCATCGACATTAGCTTCGGCAGGGACACTTATAAATGGAAATTTTCAACTCACAGACTCGATTATCACAAATCTGACTAAGATTGGGTTGCCAAATGCCACATTGTTTGATTTTGCTACTACCAATGGTAGGCTTGCCAATAGATCTTCTTCTTGTAAAGCCTACCCGGGAGATTCAGCATGGCCGTCAACATCAGTTTGGGATACCCTTGATTTACTCGCTGGAGGAGCTTTAATAGCAACAGTGCCTCTTGCAGCGCCATGCTATGCCGACTGGCCCGCTAATCAGAACTCTGATAAGTGTCTATATATCACTGATGACTGGTCAAACAGTTCTCTCCAGTAAGCAGAAAATTCTTGAAACGTCGAAATATGCTAAAAGACTATAGTGCATCGGATCCCACTTCGACCATGTGGCCGCTCTACCAGGGACGAACTTGCTTACCTACTAATGATACTGCCGCCACATGTACATTGGGAGGCTATCCCGTTTACGCGGTGAACATTTCTAATGTTGCGCAAATCCAACTTGCGGTAAACTTTGCTCGCAATGCAAACTTGCGACTTGTTGTCAAGAATACTGGTCATGACTTCATCGGAAAAAGTGGTGGTGCAGGCGCTCTTTCAGTTTGGACGCATAATCTGAAGGAGCTCGGGTATATTCCTGACTATTCAACCACTTACTACACTGGGAAAGCTGTCAAGATGGGAGCGGGTATTCAAGCGTTTGAAGTCTATGAATTCGCTCACTTGAATGGTATAACAGTCGTCGGTGGTGAAGGTCGAACCGTAGGTGTTGCTGGTGGATATGTTGCCGGAGGTGGACATTCACCCTTGTCCTCTATCTATGGAATGGCAGCAGATCAGGTTCTCGAGATGGAAGTCGTAACTCCAGATGGAAGATTCGTCACTGTCTCTGCCTCAGAAAATACAGACCTCTACTGGGCACTCCGAGGAGGGGGCGGATCGACTTTTGGTGTGGTGACTTCCGTTACTAGTAAAGCTTATCCAGTAATTACCTCAACTGTGATGACATTTAGTTTCGAAGTCGGTGGTAATATTACCGCGGACATTTTCTGGGCTGGTGTGCGCACCTATTTCGATTATCTTGTCGACCATGCTGAAAAAGGAATCTATTCCTATTTTAACATATTTGCCGCTGGTAATGATGGATGGTCATTCAACATGGCGCCTTTCTTTGCACCAAGATTTACTGCTGCTGAGGTTGATGCGCTAGTTGCTCCATGGTTCGCTCAGCTTAACGATCTTGGAATCTATTTCAACACTTCCGTTACAGAATACACTGAATTCTATGATGCGTGGTGGGACCATTTTCCTCTGGAGGCTGTTGGCAAACGCAACGTCAAGACTGCCTCTCGCCTCTTTCCCAAAGCCAATTTTCAGAACGAGACAATTACCAATGCCACTTTCTCTGCTATCAAAGAAACTGTTTTGGCTTCAGGTTCATTTCTAGCTTTCAACATCCAAGCAGCCAACAATACAGGAACCGATAACTCGGTAAATCCAGCCTGGAGAGAGACTTGCTTGCATGCTATTACGGGAACTTCATGGGATGAAGATGCTGATGATGCAACAATCGCGAAGGCATCCGAAACGCTTACCTATGATTGGGTACAATTGTGGAGAGATGTATCTCCTAAAGCTGGCGCTTACATGTCCGAAGCAGATATCTTGGAGCCCAACTTTCAACAAGCCTTTTATGGTACCAACTATGACCGCCTATATAGATTGAAGCAGAAGTATGATCCAACGGGATTATTCTATGCGCCCACAGCGGTGGGAAGTGAGAACTGGTATATTACTGACCAATTGACTGGTATACCCACCCAGAATGGAAAGTTATGCCCTGTATCCTAGAAAGTGATACAAGGATGGGGATGAGTGCAGTACAATATTGTCGATTATCTACCTAATTGTATATAAAGGAACGAAACTTTGATGTTGGGAATAAAGTATGTGAGGTCAGCGTATTTGTGAACTTGTAATGTATAAAGAATGGAAACGGGGATTTATGATGAAATTGGGTCGATATTAGTAGGTAGTGTTCTATCATGGCAATTCCAACAAATTTGATCTTATAGGCAGAGCACTAGATTGGTCGGCCCTGGTAATGTACCTAGTAGTCTTGGACCGACTGGCTTTTGGAGCCATATTTTTAGAGTCGTACAGTAACCTAATGATGAAGCTTCTGTACAGAAGTTCAATATCAGTTATTTTGTGGAATGAAAATCTCTGACGTTCCAAAATTACTGTTCGATTTGGTCGACGTGCGAAGAGATAAAAGGTATATAGCCGATGGCTCAAACCGAGTTTTTTCACATCATCCTCCTAGCTATAGGATGTCGACATCCATATAATTTCGACCTAAATGTCGTATTGAGTATTGGTTTTGTACTCGCTTGAATGCAGTCTTCATATCCTTTTGGAACGAGGTTGCTCAGGTCAGCATTTGTATGACCTCCAGACAACATCCGTTCGAATTCTTGACCAATATGCAAGGCATCGTGCTGATGAAAACAACTGGTCTTGAATTACCAGCTTCATCGGATATGTCAGTCTCTTATATGAAAGATCCTGAGAGCACTGAGTATAAGATACGGAGGCGGAAGGGGGGTGTAGAAGTTGGCCGTATTCCATGATACAAGTATATTGAGTAGTGATTGTGGTTGGTGATATGGTGAGCTGAGCTTACATAATCTGGTGCCTCGGCAGTTCCCCGCGATCAAGAAAGTAAGCAACTACACAAGTAACTTCACCTCACTCCTTCACTCCTTCACTCCTTCCCCTTACAAACCTCAATCACACCAGCAAAACACAATCCAGCAACATGTTGTTAATCGGTCTTACCGGTTCTATCGCAACCGGAAAGTCTACAGTTTCATCCATTCTTTCCCAGCCACCTTATTCTCTTCCCATTATCGATGCCGATTTGATTGCGCGCAAAGTAGTAGAACCCGGAACTCCAGGTTATCAGAAGATTGTCGCACATTTCTCGCCGACTACTCCCGATCTCCTTCTTCCTCCCCATCCCGACCATGATAATAAAAACGGTGCGCCATTAAATAGACCCGCACTAGGTCGAAGAGTGTTCGGTGATAGTGAGGAGAGGAAAAGGGATAGGGCGGTGTTGAATGGGATTGTGCATCCAGCAGTCAGACGGGAGATGTATAAACAATTGCTGGGTTGCTACTTGAGGGGCTGTTGGGCTGTAGTTCTTGATGTTCCGTTATTGTTTGAGAGTGGAATTGATGTCATTTGTGGCACAGTCCTTGTTGTGGCCGTAAATGATCCAAAGATACAAATGCAGAGATTACGGGACAGAGATTCACACCTGACGAAAGAAGATGCCGAAAACAGGGTAAAAAGTCAAGGGGACGTGAGAGAAAAGGCAAGAAGGTGCCAAGCTAGAGGAGACGGACGTGGATTGGTAGTTTGGAATGATGAAGGAAAGGATGAACTGAAGGTAGAGCTTCAAAACGTCATGGAAACTATACAAAGAAAAAGTCCCACGTGGTGGGCCTGGTTATTGCTATTATGTCCACCGTTAGCTGGACTTGCGGGCGTCTGGAATTATTGGAGAAACTTTACAATTAACAAAGAGTGGAAGAGAGGAGAATTACAAACGAAGGCTAAATTATGAGGACCCAGACTACAAAATTCCACAGATATGGCCTTGAAAATGGACTCGATTACGGACTTTTGGAGGAATAATTTGGAGAAAACCCCGTCGGTGTCAACGTATCGGTATGCAGAGTATTGGTTGTTTTATCAAATACTGGAAAGTCCTCGCGACACCTAAAGGGCCGAGAAAAGGAGGCAATTCTCTATTTATCATGACAACTCTCGAGATCATTCTTGAATGTCAGACGATCCTCCTTGATCGAAAATCAATTCACGTTTCTATATGATGTAGTGAGTCATGGGAAGGGCAAGTTATTCGCCTCGAATTCATATGCCTACCCCTTTCCGTTGATAGATGAATCCTTCAACTGATCTTTCGATCGACTTTAATTGAACATCAAATAAGGGGTACCGAGTTTTGAGATAATCCAGACGAAGTTATTGGCTGCAAATGCCATGGGGGTAATATTATGGAATCATTCTATATGTACCGCCAACCCGAGAGGCTGATATGAATCTTTAAACAGATTTGACCCTTACTCAGCTTTTTTATCTGTTCCAATTCACGTGTGAGAGTCAAACAAACTCACATATCAAATAAGTATGAGGTATTGAAAATATCAATTGATTTTGCTTTATGGATTATTACTACCTTAGCGGGGGTGTTTGCTTTTTCTCGAGAGGATGCTAAAAACTCAGAGGGGAAGTCACGCTAAGGAACTCAACTCAGCAGAGATAAAGTTACTTTGGACCACCTCAAGATAATTCATATTCCTTTACTCCAATTCATGTCAAGAAAGACCAATTCTCTCTTCTGGGTCAAAATTTGGACTCTCTTTAACTTTTCCTCGATACTATCTTTATTTCCATCTTACACGCCTTGCGGCATCCATTTTTACTATTCAGTGTCGATGAAGAACGCGACCAAGGAGGATTTACCTTCATATTTCAACCCTCAATGATCATCAAACCCCCTTCATCAAAGAACTTGTGTATTACAAGGTACCTTTCGGTGACAATTTGCATACCTCACTCCTGCAGTGCTGAGAAGTTTTCTACGTCAAATTCTCAAGCTCTCCGATGCAAGTTTCTGTGTGAGAGCGCATGGGCAGTCTTTTGCCTCCATGAAACAGATATCTCTTTCTTTTCACGGTAGTATGATAAGTGCAGTCGACTCCTTTCAATTCAAAAAGGACTATCCATTACCGGTGCTCACGAATTCGTACTGGCATGCCGAGCGTAAGACCCTATTTTTTGAAATGTTTATGAGTTCCTTATATTGCAATGACTGAAACAATATAGCATTGAACCCTTCAATACACCTATTCCCATTTAACCCTACTGAAGCAGGCACTGTACTATTATTTCGATGCAAGAGGAATACAATAATTAGGAACCTAGAAATAGATTCGGCGAGTTTGATAAACTCTTCGTAATGCCACAACGTCCGGCAAATGTTTTCGAATGGATAGCTGGCCCAGCTCCAACGAAATCTGCATATCGAGCTATTGCCATGGCCAGGCCGACTATTGTTATGGCCAAGCCGACAATTGTTAATGCGAGCCCGCCTCGAATTCGTCGTCATATCGCAATCGAGGTTGAGGTTTCTGACTATGATACTTCCGCCGCGTCTTCCGAAGAAGAAGCGCCTTCAAAACCTGCACCCAAGGAAGTGAAAAAATCGAAGACAAAAGAGGCAGAACCCAAGAAACCACAACCTACCAAAAAAGCCGAAAACAAAGTGAAGGAGGTCGAGAAAAAGGTCAAATTCATAGAGCCAATGCCGAAACTTAAGTCTGTATTGAAAAATAAGAATGCAACGGAGCCCCGACCATGCGAATGTCCACAATGCAGAGCTCAAGAGAAAAATAAAAGTAAAAGCAGCGAGGAAGATTCAAGCGACTCCTATGACGAGATCGAAGTCGAAATTGAACCTCTGAATAAAAAAGTCAAGAAAAAACAACAACCGAGCAACAACAACAAACTCTCACAACCACGAAATCAAGAATCCAAGCACAACACCAGCTTTCATAGAAACCAAAACCAACAGAAGATAAATTATAGACAACCCGGAAATTATCAACAGCCCAAAAACAACAACCCCCAACACAACCAGGATAATTCCTACCATCAAGCTCGTTCATACAATCGAGATAGTTCCGAGGAGTCAGATCAATCTGACAGTGAATCTAACCAACAAATTCAAAAGCCATCAGACTACCTCGTTCGCAAAATGGAGGCACGAGTTCTTCAAGAGGTGAGAGCCGAGGTTATTCTGCGCGAGGATGTGATCGAAAACCCTTCTGATCCTCGTCCAAATGCATTTTTTGATACGAAGAGTGGTGTCCTTCGTGTTTATCACGGTCAGGTATATGGCAATCCTTTTGCGACTTTACTTCCGCCGGCACAAGTGCCCATTGGTACGTTTGCTCCAAATTCGGCACATTTTGGTGGCTCGCCTCCGATTCATCATCCGTCTGGGCCAGCACCTTATGTTCGACAGCACTCTCAACAAAACTCACTCCGCAATTTTTCAAGTAATACTGTCAGGCACAATCCTAATCAAAATGGGCAGCGCAACTTCTTCAGTAACAACTCGAACCGGAACCCTTCCAACAATCAGCGCCAACAGCAAGGCAACAGCAACAATAATGATAAAACCCAACAAAATCCCCAAATGCCAGGTAGCTGGGTTGACGATACAAACAACAAGGAAGACTCTGGACCGGGTGGAAACATGGATAATTCCGGCTCGAGTTGGAATAAAAATGAGGAGCAAACGAAAAATCATCAAGGCTCGGGAGGTTGGGGCAATAAAAATCAAAACAACAATCAACGCACTGCTTCTGGAGGCAGCAACAAAACACAGACGACCAACAAGCCGACGAACAATAAGAAGGGTGGAAAGAATCAAGCAAGTCAGAACAACCAACCTAATAACAATTCTGGTGCATGGGGTGCAGATAACAACAATCAGTCCAGTAACTCCAATGATTGGGGCGCCAACAATGATACGAATGAGAATTCGGGTTGGGGAAATGATACTCAGGACCAAGAAGCAGTTGCACCGCCGAATAACGATTCTTGGGGAAATGAGAACAATGGGGACTTGAATGCCACTTCAAATAACCAGAACTCCGGCTGGGGCAACGAGAATAATGAGGAGTCGAATGATAATTCGAACAACCAAGACTCAAGTTGGGGTAATGATAATAACCAGGACTCCAATGACAATTCCAACAATCAAAATTCAGGTTGGGGCAATGACAATAATCAAGATTCGAATGATAATTCCAATAATAAGGACTTGGGATGGGGAGGAGCTGACCAGAATGCCAATGGCAATTCCAACAACCAATCTTCAGGCTGGGGTAATAACAACAACGTTGACCAATCGAACTCCAATGATCAGTCTAATAATAACACCTCCGGCGGATGGGGAGATTCGGGAGATCAAAATAATGCCACCTCTGGGGATTGGGGAAATTCGAATGAGCAAAAAGACGGTGGTGATTTAGGCGGCTGGGGAGGTTCTGGTAACAATAAAACCAATGAGAAATCCGGTTCCAGGAAAGGCTCTGGCAACCAGAATAATAAGCAGTCGAACAACAATTCAAAGAAGTCTCAAAACAACAATAAGTCAAAGAACAATCAGAAATCTAAAGGCTACGATGAACCGGGATGGACTGCCTACAATAATGACCAGCAAGATGACCAAGATAACCAGCAAGACAATGGAAGTGAGTGGGGTGCACCGACCAATACAGGATACAACGTAGCACAGAGTACAAAGGGAAAGGGATGGAACGATAAGAAAAACGGTCAGAAAAACAACCAAAACAATGGTGGTCGAAGAGGAAACTCTAGCAACCGAGGAAGCCAATGGGGCGGTGATGGACACAATTCTGGAGAGGGAGGAGACCCAGATGATGATGGAGAAGAAGGAAACCCTCAATTTCATGATCATACGCCAACAGCCAGTGAGATTATGACAAACTGGGATGATACTAAGCATGGTGGATATGCGAGCTTCAACATTGGTCGTTATAATGGCGCTCGCAAAGCCCGGCATACAAGAACACCTACTGCTCTCTCCTTGGCTGGAAGCTGGGCTTCATCCGAACCTGGTGAGAATAGTGATAATGTTGGCAATAATAGTAGGAGCCGCAAAGCTAGCAATGTGAGCCAAGGTGGGAAAAGTGATAAAGCTAGCAAATCGGGCACTACTGGGTATGGATATGATAACAATACCGGAGGCGGTGGATGGAATAACACTGGCGCAAATGGTGGTTGGTAAGGGGGTCACAGTTTTAATATGGCGAAGCTATGAACATGGGGGATGCAATGTTTGTCTAGTACAATTACGGTTGAGAGATAGGGAAAAGGAGACTTCTGTTCCAATAACTTGCGAGATTCTGTATGTTGCAAGATAGTGGGATAGGGTAAATTCATATTATTTGAGAGTGGACTCTTGTATCTGCACATATATTGTGTATGTTGTCTGATGGTCTGATTGTCTGAATGGGTCACATGGATGAGCTGAAGAGATATTTTCGATTCGAGATGTTGCGAGGAAAACAATAAACCATAATGATATTAGAAAATGGCAAAACAATAAATGGCTTGTATGAAAGTTATCAAACATAATTACAAGATATAGAATAATTTGCCTGACTAGGTGATCACACTCTATTGGTTCTATTAGTCATCATTATGCTCTCTTTAACACACACTTGAGTCAAGGGCCTCATTATTAATAAGACCCAAGCTCGGACCACCACCTTAGTCTGGGGCTGGAAGTCAAAGCTCCTTCCCGAGTCTGCAAGGCCAATTAATAATTAATGCTGGGTCATGATCATTCTTAACCTCTATGTTATCTTCATCTTGACTTCTTCAATTGCAAACTTACAACCATACCAAATTCACATAACCGCATCACACAACAATTTTCACTTCTTCATCATGGCAACAGCAACATCTTCTCTCGCAAACCTTCCAAGCACCGCAGATGTCTTTCAATCCCCATTCCCCTCTCCCACAAAAGATGCGAAAGCCCAGATCGGCGGGGTTGATACAAATGCTACTTGTATGTATTTTTCGGATAAAATAATTGTTACTCTTATGCAAGGAGGTCGATTGCATCAATGGGTTTGTATTCCTTTTCTTTCTCCTTCTTTCTTGTGGATTTCTGGTTCTGTGATGCTGTGTTTGATTTTGTGCTACTATGGTGTGCTCTGTTGTTTTCTATATTCTATGTTTTATACCTCCTTTTGACATTCCTCCTCTCTGCATTCGCTCACCTCACTAACCTCACACATCCTAGATACAAATCCCACTAACCTCCGCCTCACCAACTTCATACGATACGGCGATACCTCTCCCACCCGCCGATGACCCAGGTTCAAACGCTGCAAGTATGATGCTTCCTCTTCAGCATCTGACGCCACGCACCCTTCTTGGTGCGGGAGACGAGGAAAAAGAGCGAGTGGGTCATTTGTATGCCAGTCAGATTGCGAGTATGATCCTGGGGAGGAATCCGGAGGAGAGGAGGACTATTTTAGTGGGGCTAGGGTTTGTAAAGGTTGGCGATGGGAGAGATAGTGGTGAGAGAGAGGCGTATTTTGATTTGTTGGAGTTGATTGGGGCAGTTTTGTGAGGAGGAAGTGATGGTTGGAATTGAGGATATGAATGTGAAAGATGCGAAAATATGAGAATGTGGGGATATCGTCTCATGAAAATTAGAAGATAGGAAGGCGTAATCGCAAAGCGCTAGGATGCTACTAAAAAAAGAGAGCGATACTGCTATCGAGACATCGACAAGATGACAAACGACTTCAGATAAACGCACCGGATGTTCTGGACCACGCCTCAAGACTTGATCCAGGGGCACTTACACTCCCTCTTTACACGAACACCCGTCAATTCAACTACCGTTCCAGTATTCTTTACTAGGAACTCATCTACCTTTGAAGCTCGACGAATCAAAAGATATTCCCAGCTCGCAGTAGGGGATTCATGCCATATCCTGTGTTTATTTGAAAGCAGCAAGAGCTTAACTAGCGGAAGCATTCATAAACAAGCTGCACATCCTAGGAATCACCGATTTCAAACGAGAGAGAGCATCGTCACATATATGAGCATCTGAAATACGAAAATCAACAGACCAACCACCGAATTGTTGATATAGTTTTCATTCTAAGCTCCGCTTCAAGTCGCAGGTTTCGACGCATGCCGTTAATATAGCTGTTCATCATGGGTTGATGGCTAGAAATGTATGTTGAGAATATATTATCCTTTAATAATTCCAGCGCTGATATTAGCGTGTGGGATGCAAAAGTATGGCCATGCCACAATTTTTTTGATGTCGCTCGGGGTATTACCATTATTTTTTCCATTTGATGATGTTTATGAACCTTTTGAGAATGTTTACTCCTCAAAGTACATTGTAAGATGAGAGATTAAATGATTGCATGGTATGGAATAAGTCTAATATGTATTCTCCAACCTGTGCCGAAAACAATGATGGGTATTTACTGTATTAGTTTTGAGATGATAGATTTCCTCGCTCGCTAAAGATGTTTCAGACGCCCCTTTCCATGATTTGTGGAATTAGCCATGAGCGAATTATCCAATTTTGGGCTCCGTATAAATATGTTGATATATGCAGACTAACTCAGGCCTCAATAATTATAGCACTAGGTGCTTGTGCCTGTGCCTGTGCAGTTTTCTTTTTATACTCTTCGTTTTCTAGTTTAAATCGAAGTTGACACCCTGATTTCGTTAGCTGGAGGGTGTAGGAGTAGATGGCTGGGGGATCATTGTCCAGGTAAGATACTTACAATCGCCACAGGATATGGGCTCGTATTTTGGTGGATTTTTTTCATCAGTGCAAGTAGGTATCACACCTTCCACACAATTAAAATTTAACCCTATGCATATCAGCCTTCCAGTCCAATACCTCTGGGAGGAATAACTTACCAAAGAAAAATGGCATGGATATCCTCTCCACGCTCGCCCGGTTGTACACTCGGTGCACAGTACTCTTGTACATATCATTGCAAAGCCTCATCATGAAATCCCCAATATTAACCACAATGGTTCCTTCAACTGGAACTGCCATGATCCACTGTCCTTCTTTATTCAGTACTTGTAACCCCCCGATCATATCCTGCCACAACAGTGTAAAGAGTTGCAAATCGGTATGACTACCCAACCCCACGCTATTATCAGCTTTCTCGGCTTCGGTGCTGGGCGGATAGTAATTGTAGAGGCCGTCGGCCCCGGGATACGTCACTCGGCTGTCGAAGTACTCTTCGGGGAGCGAGAGGCTCAGGGCAAAGACTCGGACGAGTTTGCGCGCGAGCACGAGGCACGATTTCCAATAGGCGAGGGTGTCGTGTTTGAAATTGGGGAGGTGTGACGTTCCTTCCCAGACGAAGGATTCGCCGCGGATGAAGGGCACGACTTCGGTGGGGACGCTGATGAGGGGTTGGGGATGGTCGGGGTCATATTCGGGTTCGTAGCGCCAGGCGATCTGGTGGTGTTAGGGGGGTGGGTTGTGTGAAGGGGGGTGGAGGGGAGAGGAGGGCACAAACGGATTCTTTGACGTCGACGCTTTCTCCGGGACTGATGTTGGAACTTTTTAGTCCCATGTAGCCGTTGAAGTAGCGGGAGTGGCTTTTGTCTATCTTGGCTTTTTCGGAGGAGGGCTGATGGAAGAATCTGGATTTTAGGGGGTTTGTGTTAGCGGTTATTGTTCATTCTGGATCACTTTTCTGGTCCCCCATTCTACCATCAATTCCTGTCGATCTTCGGATTCAGTCTACGTAGTAGAAAACTCACGCCAAAAGCTTGCTTCCTCGCCTTCTCAATCACTTGCTCCTCAATCCCATGATTCTTCACATAGAAAAATCCCGTCCCCACGGCCGCGGCGCGTACCTCTGCTGCTAGCGCTTGTCGGTCGCTGAGGCTTGGAGAATTGATATTCGAGAGGTCGATTATGGGGATCTCGGTGTCGGTGCAGGGACGTGGGGGGGTGTTGAGGACGTCGCGGTAGACGGGTCCGTAGGCGGTACGAAGCTCAAGCTTGGTGGTTGTGGGGGTGGTGGTGGGAGGGGACATGATGGGTTGGTGGGTTGGTCTGGGGTTAATGGGTGAGGTGGTGAGAGTGGGAGTGGGAGTGGGAGTGGGAGTGGGAGTGGGAGATAAGGGTTGGAAGGCGCGGGTCTTGGATTGGGAATCTAGTGCAGAGAGACGGCGAAGGGGATAAATGAGATGTACCTGTAGCTACTAGGTAGGTAGGTAGGTTGGTAAGTTGGTAGGTAGGTAATAAATGTTGGCTGATTATACCCCGCCAAATGGTTATATGCAAGTGATCGGTCAGCTCCGATATATAGAGGGGTTTCAATCTATATGAGTGAACATATATACATCCATGGATATATATATATATATATATATTCTTTTTTGCATATATCGAATAGATTGTTTATGTGAATAAAGGATATTGAACCTTCCAAGCATTCACTTCCTAAGTATTAGATAGGTAGAAATGTAGGCAAAGGTAGATATTCTTATGTTTTATGGACCCATGGATGTATAAGATCTTTCCTTTGCAATGAGAAGTTGGTACTTGGTTGATCATTGGATCATTAATAAGAAAAAGAATAAAAGGATAAACCCACACCACCATTTTAACCTTATCACTTGGCCCTCATCGTTCAATCATCATATCATCATCATTACGTATACCCGTCGACTTGTATCTCTACTCCGTACACACCTCTCACGTGCCCAGGTCTTGGTACGGACTACCTAGTAGGTATTCTTATCAGCTCCAAGCTTCCAAGCCTCCAACTCTCCAACTATCATCAATTACAATGTTTTCTTGACTCTTCTAGTGCGCACAGATCTTACATAATCCTTGTCAATATCCACGCAACTACTCTACTAGTGCCGATCACGTGAAATAGTCACTACCACAACATGAACGTTTCAACATCCGTATCGTTTGTATCATCTGTATCTATCCATGGCCATCCATCTTGTATCCATTTGTACTCCATCATCCCTTCATTTAAATGCAACGGCTACTCACATTCTCTTAGATCTCACATCTTACCAAATGTCAAAACCTCGTTTTCTCGTGCATATTCCTGCATGACAAGTTTAATAAAGAATGTCAAGCTTCAGTCTGATGACAAGTTTGACATTTGAGCTACACAAGCGTGTATTTGAACTTGCCGGAACATTTGATTGACTTTCATTGGCTTTCATTGACTTCAACTGATCTCTTGGTTGTACAAACCTTAGAAGAATCAAGCAGGAGCGGGAGTGCCAAGAGAGCCAAGTTGGTTACATTTTTAATCTGAAAGCGGAGAACTGCACTTGGGTTTATGTTGCGTACGAATGTGAGATAATGGATTGGAGAGATTTGTCCTTGTTACACTGCATATTTATATATCTTTGTATTTTTTTATGATTTTATGCAGGTACTTTGGTTTGGGAAGGAGAGAAGAAATTTTGTATTTTTGTACCTTGTGTATCTGAGATAGATAGAATGGATGTTGGGATGAATAATCATGCATGATATGATATGATATAATATGATATGATAGATTATGGATGAATGGCATTTGGCGAAGCGGGTGATAAAGACTTACTGCTAGATATAATCTAGAGGAATCTATAAATTAGTTTGATAGATACCCCATCATTACTCGACATCTTTTCTTTTCTTTCTCGCTCTTTCTTCTTCTTCTGATTCATTAATATATATCCATCGATATTATTTCTGTTTCAATTCATCTCATTCATTGCGAAACCTTTTTTACAATGATTTCTGATCTTCTTGCTGTTTTGCGCGAGAAATTAAGAAATCCTCATTTCGAAGCTAAAGGCACAGCGAACGTTCATGGAAAGGATAATTGGCTGGATAATGATGATATCAGACCTTTGAAATTGGCAGACCGTACTTGGAATGTTTGGACTTATCTTACTTTTTGGTTCTCTGCAAGTATGTTGGAAGACTTTCATCTGTTCTATATTTTGGTGATTGATTGTTGATTCATGATGCTGATCTAGATTGAATAGCTTCTACAGTTTCAACATGGTATGCTGCATCCAGTGCCCAGGCTTTGGGGTTGAGTATGTGGGAATCGGTTTTATGTGCTTTTGGTGGTCAATGTTTAATTGCTTTTGTGATTGTATTCAATGGTAGATCGGGGGCTGTATATCATATGTAAGTGAAGATTTTTGTCTTTCTGTCTTTTATCAATGGGATGGCTTCATTCTGTTAGGAGATTACCTGGGTATTTGAGCATATCTCACTTTCATCTTTTTTACTTCGGATGGATGTGTCCAATTGATATCTCTGGAATATATCACTTTCATATTTTCACTTCAAATTATTGCCTCAAACTTTCTCAACATTTCTTAGAACATTAAGAATTTACATCATTCCTCATATATTAACCCATACTAAAATCCAATATACAGTGGTTATCCCATACTCAACAGAGCTGCATTTGGTGTCTTTGGAGCATGGTGGCCCACATTCAATCGTGCCGTAATGGCCATTGTTTGGAATGGTGTGAATGCAGTCCAAGGAGGTGAATGCGTTTATGTCATGCTTCATACACTCAGTCCACATGTAGCCAATTTCAAGAATGTTATGGGTGAAGGTTCTGCTCTCGATTCTGGTGGTATGCTTGGACTTGGAATCTTTTGGATTCTTACCTGCTGCTTTCTTATCATACCCGTCCCAAAGGTTAGTCCCAGCCAGATATTATAATCAGAAATACTAATATCAAGACAGATGAAAGGTCTTGTCTACGCTAAACTTATTGTCTTTATCATTTCTGCCATTGCTATGTGTGCGTGGACTTTAACCATGGCCGGTGGCATTGGACCAGTTGCTCGTCAACCTGGTACAGTTAAGGGGACAGAACGAACGTGGCTTCTTGTACGATTTATACTTCTCGGTGCAGCAAATTGTGCAACATTTGCCTCTAACGCAGCTGATTTCCAACGTTATGCTCGTAAACCAAATGATGTTATTTTGGGAAACTTACTTGGATTTCCCATCTCTAATGTTTGTTCCTCTATCATATATACGGTCGTGACCGTTAATGATCCTCATACTAATATATATAATAGTTGATCGTAGCAATCATCGGTAATTTAGTGAGCTCTTCAAGTCAAGTTCTCTTTGGCGAGATTATTTGGTCTCCCCTTACCTACCTTGACCGAATTCTTGAACGAACATACGATGCCCCTACTCGAGCAGGATGTTTCTTCATTGCCGTATGCTTCGCCTATTCAGCAATCTTCTCTTCGATTTTTGAAAACTCAATTCCAGCTGGAAATGATATTGCTGCTCTCTGTGAGTCAAATCCTGTGCCTCGTCAACAATTCCAATCCCAACTCTACTAACATACCACCCTCAGTCCCAAAATACATATCAATCCGCTCCGGTTTTTTCATCTGCGCCGTCCTCTCCATAGCAATTCAACCTTGGTACCTCCTCAAATCCGCCAGTATCTTCATCTCTTTCCTTGCCTCTTACCAAATCTTCCTTTCGGCCATCACCGGCGTTCTTCTCTGCCACTACTTCATCATCGCGCGTGGCTTCCTCAAAATCCCAGATCTCTATACTTCGGATAAAAAAGCTGCGTACCATTATACTGGTGGTTGGAATTGGCGAGCGTATAGTGCGTATGTCATTGGTATAATACCGAATTTCTGGGGCTTTCTCAATAACATGGGGGTCAAGGCACCAATGGGTATTACGAGAGCATACTATTTTGCGTATCCAATTGGCCTCTTTATTAGTTTTATGGTTTATTGGGGAGTGGGTTGGAAATGGCCTGTGGAGGTGCAATACAAATTGGGTGAGTGGATGGAGGTTAAGGATTATGTGAGAGAGGAGGAGAGAGCAGATGGAGAAGGAAGTAGATGGGGTAGTATGGTTAGTGGGGAGGAGGAAGGACAGACGAGAACGGAGGTCTTGGAGTCGGGAGAAAAAGGGAGATTTTCAGGTCGAGAAGGGAACGGCGGTTGGGTATCGTGGGCCGGAAACCAGGATTGCGGGGAGGTAGGGCGGATGCTGCGGATGCAATCTTTGTAATTGCTTTGAGCAGGTTCCACAAATGTTATCCTATCGGGCAATCACCTATCGCAGTAATTTATTAATCTTACCACCTCTCTTCTCACTCGACATCCCCTCTCATTCTGGTTTCAAGATCCCCTCTCTCCTGTCTCAAAGCCTATCTAATCCCCAGTTCCTGAATACCACATCAATCAAAAACCACACTCTAAAAATTAACCACCCACCTACCATCTTTAAGCAAAATCTTCATCTCAACATCCTCTACCTAGGTAGCTCAAATAAATCGCAACTCACATTCCATCTCCCGCCACAAAACCAACACAGCCAACTTCACGAGCCTCATAACCCTGGCTGGAAATTAGCTGGGCAGTAAATGGTGTTACTTGTGGGATTTACGGTTTTATTTCATCTCCGTGTTCGGTATATGGTGTATCTTGCGTAAGCGTTCCTGTTTTTTTTTTGTTTTTGGTGATTGGAGATGGATGGATGGGGGAACAGATGAAGAAAATTTGTATTCCACATTTCACCATCATCAAAGAATCACTGATCCATACTCTGAACTCTCCAAAGAATCAAGTGTCTACTTACCTACCTATAAATCACCACCCCAACCGAGACCCTGACCCCGATAGATGATAAGCTGGTCCTACGTACATGACGTATATGTAGTTCAATTATAGATGCGGATATTTCGGTCTTGGGGCTTGGATTGGGATTGTGGGTGGTTTGAAGGGGGGGGGGGAGAAAGGGATGGAAAGGAAAGGAAAGGAGGGGGAATGTTTTATGGTATGGTATGGTATGGCATGGTAGGAAAAGAGAGAGAAGAGAGAGAGAGAGATTGTAAATTTAATTTCTGGTAGTTTTGTATGGGGGGTTGAGAGTGTGGGATTAGGGCATAGGAGATAGGAGTAATTAAGGAGTACATGTTTATGGTTCTTATTGGCATTAAATGAGGTGGTGGGTGAGAGGAAGCTTAAGATAGTGGGCGGTGCATTAAGGGGGTGAGTTATGGGTTGAGGAGCTGTATACCTATGTAGGGTTGTGGTTGAGGATAAGTGACTGTACCTGATCATGACATATATCTGGGTAGGGAGAGAGGGGTAATAATTGCGAAGCGGGTTGATACTGTAAAGTTGGACTTGTTTGGTAAGAGCGCAAGATGGGTTGGATTTTGGTAATGCGATTGAAATATCATGTAATGAGGACGCAATGTAGGTTTATACTTGGATATTCTAGTTGAGAGGTTAAGGAGTAGTTGACCCCCGAGCACAATTGAGGTGGAGATAGGGGTCAAGGATGTTTTGGATGCGATGCGATACAATACGATACGATTAGATTGAACAATTGAGATTTGAGATTTGAGATTTGAGATTTGAGATTTGAGATTCGAGATTCGAGATTCGAGATTCGAGATTCGAGATTCAATATACAATATTACATTGTAAACTCCGAATGCTACTAGAAAGCCTTATGGGAACAATAGGTTAATTTTCGGAAAGTGGTGGTTCCACGTTAAATAGATGCCGGGACAACCAACACAAGTTGGCTGGAGCGGCGAGAACACCTTCGAGAAACTAATCCCTATAAAAGAAACGTTGATCACGTCACTAAAAAGAAGACGTGCAACAAATCTTTGTCTTGTATAATAATAGATAGACTGGTAAGACTTATTACTCCGGAGGTAGTTAGTTTAAACTATCATTGCATAAATACCGAGGTAGATTAGGGGAACGGATGTCACGGTTTGGTGGCTGTGACTGTTCGTGGCTAGGCTGCAACAGCTGTGGTTAAAAAGGCGAGACGCCGGAAATTTTAACCAGATGCGAGGGTGTTAGTTAGGATTTGACAATGAATGAATGTGGAACGCCACTAGAAATTCAGACGTGCAACATTTTGAGATCTAATCAACCATTCTACTTGTATACATTGGGATGCTATACTATACTGAAGTAGTCGGTTTTGACATGCGTATGAGCGTATGAGTGGAGTTGTAATTCCTAGCTGAGCGCGGATGCAGATACGAGAAGCGGGACTTCTAGGTATCTAGGATATTGAGAATGAATGGACATGATGGAACGTAACTAAGAAATCAGACGCGCAACAAATCTTCAGGCTGTTCATCTACAGCATTTTGATTGTGTAATTGGATCTGATTGGACTGGACAGTGCTCGGGGCTGGTTGTTTCGTGCTGGCAGCAGATGTGTATGTGAACCGCAAATGATCAGCCCGACAGGGTACTTGGTAACGAGTTGCCCTGGAAACAAATCCTGACGACACTAGAAATACAGATTTGCAACAGATGTGTATTGCAACAGCTGAAAGGGATAGATAGCCTGGTCGTGGTGGCGGGAGCGTAAGGATTGAAGTGGAGATGACATAGGTTAGTTGCTCATGATGCATTGGGGATGCCGGATCAGAAGTTAGACCTTGTGGCCGTCACGCCTGAATGCATGCCACTAGAAAAGTAGAAGTGCAACAAATGCATTCTAACTGTCTGTAATCCTTCCAATCTTGTAGTAGCTCTTGAATTGCAAAGATTAAAGTGGAGGTGATGGTATGGGCCAATGGTTGTATGATAGGTGAGTATGTCCGACTCCGAAGCATGTATTTAGATCTGATCTCTTAATCCTGAAAATGTAACACCACTAGAAAACCAGATGTGCAACAGAGACTTTGACAATTTATCTAGCATTCATTTCCTTGCAGTAGTCCGTCCGACTGGGAAATAGGAGGTGCAGGTGGGACGGGTCGCGGACGCGTATGCGAGACACCGGATTATTAGATGTCTGGATTTGACCATGTATGTGGAAGGGACATTCAAATCCCAACACCACTATAATTGTAGACATGCAACAATATGTTATTGAGAAGTATTATTGAGGTTAGTATCTTTCTTCTTGCAGTATGGTGAGTAGGTGAGGGGTCTGATGTGGCTGGAGGAGAAGGCTCAATGATGACGACATGGGTTAATGGTGGTTGCTGCGGATTCATGGTCAACTTTGAGATGCTCAGATTCCATCTCAGAGAAATCCTGAGCGCCACTAGAAAACAAGACATGCAACAGATACAATCAAATTATACATACAAAATCTTCTTCCTTGCACAGGCTTGCGGTACAAAGTGGCTGCTAACTCGAGACGCCGGACGCTGAGCATAAGAGCACATATCATTGAAGCGCTCGGAAGCGAGGTGAGGAATTGATTTGCCCACTGAAGGGGCTGTTGAGGTTGATTTTGGTTTACAGAGTAAATAAGAGTATTCTCCATCTTATTAATCATCTCATATCATTTACCCTTCCTAGGATAATCAAATTGAATTTGCAGTAGTTTTGTCCTTGTATGTAGGCTGCCTTTGTAATCAACACCAATGCACGCCCATGACTCGCGCAACGTTCGATGTAACCCTCATGTACTAAGATTAATTGATAGGGATGAAGCCTGCAAATTCTGGATCGTGCCGCAAAGGAACGTTTACGTTTATTGTCTTCAAAGGAACCGTTGTTTGCAACCAGTGATTTGTGGCATGGGATGAAATGAAAGGATGTAGTTCTATTGCTAGGAGGGATAGTCAAACGCACTAGACGCGCTGTATCACTGGCTAGCTAGTTGGTTGCTTCACCAGTTGATTGACTGGCTGTATACATGGTAGGTATGCATAACTTTATGCAGACGTACAGAGTATGAAGATGATGTTTTGAGAGTATTCAGCACTTGATAGTTGGTTGGTAGAAAGGTGTATGATGGTAATAATCTAGATTCAACTTCAGAGACAAAGAGTTGGACCAGTAACCAAACCGCAAGATAGATGTAACACTCAGCAACTACTGGCATGTGAAGATATAGGACTCAGGCATCATGACTCAAATGCTACCTCTTTTCCCTATCTTTTCGAGTCATTTCAGCTAGCCTTATCAACATCAAAAATCTACATCACCCATCCACTTCAGCTGCTGACATCCATGCTGTCCACCACGCACCATTCAATATCAGGAATTAGACAAGACAACTTCATGCGCATGATGCGCTAACTTCCTAATCAATCACAACATCACAACACCATAGCATAAGGCCATCTACTAACTAACGCCATCCCAAACAAACTAGCAGGACACTTGTAAGCATCTAATTCCTCCAAGAGTCTTGAACTGGATAAACTACTAACTATACTTGTTCTCGCGGATCAATAACCTGCATTAATTAGAAGGAAATCAAACGGTTTGTTGCGTATCTAAATTTTAGTTCGATTGTGAGAGTGGATGAGGGTTGTGTTCGTTAGTGCTTTGCTTTTAGATGAGTTGAAGGGGGTATAACGGGGGTGGGGAGGTTGGGGAAAAGGGGAAGTAGATATTTATAATATGTGGTAGGTAATTCATTGTATTGTGATTATGGTATATGTTTTGCCAGCTCTATCAGCTTTATTCGTTATTGGTATATCCTCTGCAACGCCTTAAGATATCATATGTAAGTGGTGTACTGTATAGTAAATTCATATCCGAAGCATTTATCCATATTATGTAGGACTCACCCCACCATTCATGACTTTGCTCTTTCTTCTTTTTGGTTTGCCTGATCCTGGAGTCCTGGGACTCTTTTCTCCCTTGCTTCCTTTCTTTTGCATTCCCAAATCTGTTTTTAAAGGTGTAGGTGCGGGTTTACCACTCAGGCCAAAGCCTGCTGGTTTCGTTGTTGGCGGTACCATAAGCTTTTCCTTTTCCTTACGGCCTGTTGTGCTGAAATGAAAATCACCTGGGGTTCCAGTGATGGGATTTTCATCCATGTATTCATCGCCATATTTGAGGGAAATATTGAGGGTTTCTTCGAGAAGATGATGCGCGAGGACATTGTTGGAGGAGGTGCTGGCAGAGGTATTTTTGGTTTCTGTCGCGAGAGAATCGGGCATTGGGGTATTTTCTTTAGAAATCTGAGAGAAAGCGGTAGTAATGGCTTTTGCTCGAGGAGGAACTGGTGGCATATATGTATGACCGAGAGAGGGAGAGAAATTAGGTAGCTCAGATACTTTGGAGATAGCATTTGTGAGGGAAGTGAAGATTGATAACTGTATTGAGATTAGAAAAAGCAGTATTAAAATTGAAGAAAATCAACCATACCATTCTACTACCCAGTACATCTGCAACAGTAGGAGCCATATAGATATTTTCTCCCACCACAAAATATGACGCAAGAATTATGATTTCGTCATCCTCGGGGGCTCTCTTTCTTCTTGTTTGTTTCCTAATGACCCATACTCCAGTACCAGTACCCGGTGCCATCTCTGCAGGTTCTTGCGCAACTATGAATTCCAATCCAGACATAGTTTTTAGTCGTCCCTCGAACGCGCCACGGGTTCCTAAAAGGTACATCATGTTTGGATTATACATAGCTTGTGTTGTTAGGATGCTGTTATTCGATGTTCGATCAAAGAAGGGCGATTGCGCAAAGTAATGAAGGATTGTATTTTCATGAAGGCCTCCATTTCCCGCGATCCATTGTGGATCTCTCCATTGTATCTCATCGAGAGGGGGGTCTTGTGATGCCATAGTTACTTGAAGTGCGACGGGAAAATAGGAATGATGGTGATTATATGGAGGTAAGTGGTAGAAGTGTGGGAAACCTGGTGATTAACATTGAGAGGTCAGCTGTATACGTGAAGGGTATGAATGGTCAATAATGAGACCGTATGTCGTATGCCGTATGCTGGACGGCAATGTACATTGCCCAGATGAGTAAAGACAAGAACAATGGATGGGATAAACCGAGAAGCTGGAGAAAAAGAAACTAGCGGCCGCTAGTGCATTATACATGACGTCGATCATTTGACAGCACGCTAGATGTATAAAGCCAAAAAATATACTTTTACAAGGTACCTACCTACGTTATAGCATTCTTCAATATCTTTATATCTGATAATCAAGTGATATTTCTGTCCTCAGGGCTCCAAGGCCTTCTGATGGTCTTCAACACACCAATTCAAATCCGATCACTTAACCTAGGACAACCCACTTTGTCCTATAAGAGCTATAGATTGAAACTTGATTGTTGAACATGGAAGTGTTTGCCAAGATAACAAGGTCTGCTCTTACCATCTAGGTAGTCCTGGGGGTATATTTAGGAAAGGAGTACGGGAAAGGAGAGAGGGAAGTGTATTACCATGTTTAAATCTTACCGGTGTCATATTCAAGTATCTACAGCTAGTTCTTACTATGTTGATCATGTCCGTTTTCGGTTCTCGATTCGCTTCAAATAGGGTACTAGCCAGTCGCACTTCATTCATTACATTATTAAATAACCTTGAAGGCTAATGGGATCAATATCTTATGACTATAGCCTTATATAAGTTCATCACTTTTCACCCCTTTCCTCTCTGCTCCGTCTCAACATCCTTCTCTTATCCCTTCCTAGGACTCTCTATCTCATATATCTCGATATCTTCAAGTTCCTATCAGAATATCTTCCCATCTACGATACTTACATCATCTCCTCTTCATCGAATCTTATACTCAATTCCTAGCTATAGAACCAAAAAGTAGCGGATAATACTTTCGCCATGTCTTCTAAACCAATTTCCTTGATGAATCTTCCACGTGAGATTCGAGAACTCATATCTCTTGATCTTGCACACTGGTATGATTGAATGTTCTGCATAAGTTAATGCGTGTAATAGTAAGAGAATCCTGAGTATTTGATTTTCATGTTTGATGCAATTCCTCGAACAAGTTTAGGAAACTTTACCTGATTCATTTATAGAAAGATGTGTTACTCAACCACTCAGGATAGCCTTTGCCGATACAGAAGACATATGGCCTCCTTTGCATTAATTGAAACATCAACTGCTAGGAAGCTTTGCAGACGTTGAAGGGTCTGTAGAGCACTTCTCATTGATACTTACTTGTCGACAACTAAATCAAGGATGTAAAGAAATAATGTGTTCAAAGAATAGCCTTCTTTAGAAGCCAAAATGGGAACCCATCAGAAACAGAGAAGCCTCTGCTTTGCGGGATATACAGCACATAACAGCCTGTGGCAGTGTCATGTACGAGGACATGGGAATCTTTCGTGATAAGTTTTTGAAGACAGCTATATTCAATAGCGAGACAATGTCTGGCGTCGAAACGCTACGACAAATTACACTCTTTCTTCGGCTCGGCGCTGTTTTTGACATGAGATCATTTAAAGATTCTATTGCATATAAACAGTCCATTGAAGAAGGGATGACGTTAAAAAGTTGCCATGGATCTGAGACTTATCAAAATTACTGCAAGTCTATACTGCAGAAGATGGAGGACCTGAAAAGATGTTTATCTCAATCTGATGTCAAAATGGTCATTCATACAAGCAGCATCCAACACTCGCCGAGTTCAACCTGTTACACAATGGAATGCACATTAAGGGCAAACGGCTTGATGAGAGAGTTACACGAGTCTACTGGCGCGAAATTCTGGATCGATGAAAGGTTGTGTTATAAATATGGAGTCGAAATCGACACACCATATCGATTTCCCTCCCTTTCGTTTAAAAACGAATATCTCGGGATGGATTGAAAATATAGATTTCCATCACAATCAGGCCTTCCGACCGGAGTGGTGTGCACCCTCACTTTCCAGCGACTAGAAAGAACTTGTCATCTATCCATGAGGGTGGGCGAGACATTTTAGATGATTGGATTGGCAAGCATTATGATAAAAGATCCCCTACGGAAGCAGGATTCACATGAATTATAGTAACCCCATATTATATTTAATATAAATCATATAATAATCTATAGTAAAAAATCTAAAAATTCATTAAAATTTTAAAATTTATATATCAATTACATTAATTTATATAAAATATCTATAATATCTATTAAATATCAATAAATCCAAATAAAAAGCATTTAATTATTAATTAATTTATAACCTTTTTTCCCTATCTATAAAATAAATACATTTCAACCATTTACAATAATTCAAAATCAATTTGTTTTCCTTTTTATATTCAAAAACTAATCCGCTTTAATTATTTATAATTTAAAAGCATTATCGAAATTATAATCCTATTCGAAATAATATTATATATATTGTATTATTATCGAAATCCCAAATTTTTTGTTTCTTCTTATATTCTATCTTTAATTATAAATATTAGTATAAATATATTATATTAATGGAAAGCATTTATATAATTAATTAAAAGAACTTTTATAATAATTAGAATTAATTCCTTTATTATCTTTTATAGAATCTTTATTTTTATTCTTTTTTTTTTAATAATAATTTTGTAATCTATTATTTGTATAATTTGTATTATAAGCAAAATAAATATTAGTTAATGCAGTCATTATTTGTATTATTAATATATAACCAACAATTATAGTAGTTCTTGTAATTATAATTGTTAATTCATTTATTATAAATAAATCTTTTAATATTTATATCGAATTTATATTAAAGTTTATTTTCCTTTATTATCGCTCCTTTTTGGGTAATATATATATAAAACTTTTATATATAAATACTAATCGAAGTGTAGGATTATAAGTTTTATACGAATTGCAACAACGATAAAGCATATTGAATTTCGATGTTTTCAAAACCGATTTTGTGATTAATTAATTCTTTAATCTTTCGAAATATAATTGAATAATATATATATTATTCTTGAAATCTTTCATTTTCTGTTTTATATAATTACTTTATATATTCTGTATAACTAAATCTTTCAGACAAGCACATACTTATTCCATTCTTTATTATAAATAAATAATACTTTTATAATTCAATAACGATTCTATTAATCTGTTTATACACTTTGTTGCTGCTAGCGATAATGGCGCCAAAAACGCCTTGATAGTCTACAATCGCAGACAACAATATATATACGCGTAATCAAACGCCTATATCCCTTTTATCTTTTCAATATACCAGAATCTTATAGAGTATACTATTTATTCTGCTAATGATTGATTCTATCAATATATTAGCATTTTAAATTATATTAATTAAATTGAAACAAATGGAATATAAAGTAATATTGTAATATACTATACTTAAAAGATTTGCAAAGATTATTAAAACCTTTATATACAATTCTCTAAATAAACAAAAAAAACTTGCATAAAAGATTTAGAACGAATTATTAATATATTTAAATTAATATTTTTTTAAAATTGTTATTATAAAATAATTATCCAAAACTTTTTATACAAAAGCTTTTAAAACCCTAAACATAATAATTACAGAAACAGTTACGCTGTTATATTACATCGCTTTACAAAAACACACTATTCTACCAAAATACAGTAAGAAACCCAAAACATTGGGCTTATATACAACCAAATCGTTAATAATTAGCAATACAATATTAACAAGTTAAAAAAAAAACGAATTTCCGAATCTATACTTAAACTAAATCAGAAACTTTACTTATCTACAATTAATCCTTTTTTATTCAAAAAGCCATTACGAAAGCAATGCTTTAAATTGTGACTAAGAATATTCTTTAACTATAGATCATTTTTATAAACTAAATAATTAAGTTTAATATCAAAATAATATACAATTTTATTCTAAAGAGATCAAATGCCAAACTAATCTATAAAGCCATTTATTATATTACACTGAAACTAATAGAAAAATGGTATATATACCGTTTGGTATATACTTTTAACATTTTAATAAATCTTTTAGATAATCAATTTATTATTATAAAGATTATTTTTAAAAAAGCTAAAATATAAATTAGAATAAAGTCGATTAATTATTATAACGCCAGGATCTTAGGATTAACAATGGTATAATTTGTAAACTTTAAAAAGAAAATCTATCCCTTTATTTTTTTTGGGTTTTTAGAATATTCCAAATTATTAAAGAAAAAGAAGAATATAAAATTATATAACCCTAATTATTAAAACTATTATAATCTTATAATTTATTATGCGATTTGTAAATATAATAACTACAATATAACAATAACAAAATATTAGGGTACATTTAATATTATTTATATATTTTTATTTAAATATATTAATTATTATAGTCCTTTTCTAGTAGAATATAAATATTATACAACTATATTAAAAAAGAATCAATAAAAAAATAAACCGGTTTATTATAAGCTACTTTGGAGAAATCCATTATTAACAAATGATTATATACAAAGTGTGCGAATTGGCAACTAAACATTAATAAAAGCAATATCCCAAAAACGAAGTTTAGATAATTATTCTAATTCCAAAAGCATATATAACTGTATATAAAGCGATTACCCAATAATTAAAATAAATCAAATGTAAAACAATTTCTACTAATTTCCTTAATCTTATAGAACTATTAAAGCGAAGTATATATACTAAATTCAACAATAAAGTAAACTCCATTTTTAGCAGTAGTATAAAATTTAATATAATTTCCTTTTCTATTATCTCTTTATATTGAAAAGTAAAGCAGGATAAAGCGATGGAAACTATACAATTATTTAAGTTAACAAATTAAAAGTAATTTAGGCGAATATAAGGAGATTAGGGTCAATATATATAGCCCTACTATAATTAGTATTTAAGGAAAAGGCTGATATAATTTATATATAAGAATTTAATGTATATCTAAGAATAAAGATATAAAACCATTTAATATATAAATATTATATACTAATAAATTTTTGAAAATATATATTAGTAATAGAGTATAAAGTGGAAAGGCTAAGAATAATATTCTATATGTAGAAGATGATGAATTTAATTATTTAATAATGTTAGAATAGTAATGATTACAATATTATTTGATTAAAGGTAAATAGTTATTATATTATTAATATATATAAAAAATCGAATATTAGGTAAATAATTGAGTATATAATGAGTATATAGGTTCTATTAAACTTCCTTATTAAAAGGGATTTTAATGCAAAGTATAATATATTTAAACTAGGGATTAAATTCTTTAATCAAAGTGCTTTTCTAGCTATCTAATTCCTTAATAATAGAACAGATTTTATTAGGGAGCTGGAAAAGTTTATATATCGTACTAGCTATATTATTAATCTAATCTTTTTAAATATTCTATTTATAAAAAACAATAATTAAAACATAATTTGGATTACAATTTGGATTATTTTATTCTAATAATACTATTACTGGAAAAAGGTTAGGGAATCAATAGTAATATAGATTATCAAATTATAAAAGTTAATTTACCAAAATTTGTGTATATTATTAATATTAGTATTTTGCATTTATTATAATTAACTAATATATTAGAAATAAGTAATCTAAATAATATCGTTAAACTTTTGATTATTCTTTTCCAAAATGTAATTAAAGCAATAGAGAAGCATTTATAAAGCAAAGCTAAATCAGTGTTATAATGAATACCGGTATACACTAGATTATATATTAATTATATAAAAGCATATAAACAATCCAAACCAAATTTAAAAACAAAACAGTATAAAATACTTTTAATAATTCGAAATACTAAACGCGATTATTAGCATTGAATTATTAATGGTATGGTAAACAACGTTGATATATATAAGGTAATAAACTAATATAAATTAGGCTTATTATTTAAAGCTTTGTTATTAATCATAAACGATATAAATATTAAAAGTATTAAAAAAAAGCAAAAACTTTATTAGAAAAGATATTATATTAATATAATAATTCGGATAATCTAAATTATAATCTTTTTGAGATAAAAAGAAAATAATTAATATTTTTATGAATAATATCTATTTCGTTTAAAGAAATAGAAAAGAATATAATTGATGTATTAAATACTTTTTTAAAAACGGATTACATTATTATTCAATTATTAAAGGCTTATTAGTAATATATCAAAATGTTTATAAAAAACTTTTTTTAGAAATACCTAGAATTATTATATTTTCGTTTAAATGAAAACTAACGGAAATAATAATACTTTCAAAAACAGAAAAAAAGGATAAATTATTAATACATTTTTGGAAATCGATTGTATTATTATTATATATTGGAAAAGATTTGGAGTAGTTTGTTGTTAAAAGATTTTCTTAAACGATAATATATATTATAAAGTAATCAATCTATAATATAACGGAGCCCTCCCCAAACGTTTAATAATGAATCTAATAATTTCCTTTATATACAATACAAAATCAGTTTTTATTTAAAGTAAAAGAATAATACTAATTATATTAAATATATAAAATGTATTTAATATATTAATATCTAAAAGATTACTAAAACAAATAAGGAAATAAGGCTGGTTTATAAAGCTACTTTAATTGATTAATTTGTTTTTAACGGAACACAAAATTAAAGTTCAATTAGAGGGTATATATACCTCAAAATTAAAAATATAATGTAAAACTTTATAAAAATTGTTGCTATTTTTAATTCTATATTTATTATATTTGATTAAACTATTAAACTAAGATTGCTTATTATATTTTGAATATATAAATAATATTGTAATTTATAAGATTTTAAAGTCTATAAAAAATAATATAATTATATTAAAATACAATATACATTAAATTATAAAATAAAATATTAAAAATAAGGTTGCTTTTATACTAAAGAAACTGGAGATAATTCATCTTTTACAAAGACGGAATATAAATGCTCTTAATATTAAATATATTGTTGAAGTTTATAATTAAATTAATAATTATAAATAATAATAAATAGTTAGTTTTTATACTAATTTAACATTTAAATAAATGATAAACTCTTTTTCAAAAGATATATTACTAAACGTATAATAAAAGTATTAAAAATTATATATTATATTAAAGAATTAATAAAAATCAAATTCGGATTATTTATTATATATTATTAAAAAAGGCTATAATTATATATATATATAATCCTTTTTATTATATGATTCGGAAATCTAATATAATAATAGATTAAAACTTAATGTAATAAATGACTATAATTGCAATTATTTAGTTAATATAAAATTAAATCCATTAATTAAAAAAGCTAACAAAATTATTGTTTTAGTAATAAAAGGGGTTCTTTTTAATTTGGCGTATAACATTTATAATAAATGTTTTTTAGAATATAAAGCTATTGTTAGATAGCATTATTCTCGAATATATTTGTATATATTTCGCATTTTGGTTTAAAACGCTTAATTCTATTTATTTATTAATATACTAGTTTAATGCTCTAATTCTACTTTAGTAATGTATAACGAATCTATATTACATGAATATATTAATCCTGTATACTTTCAAATCAGTATTAGCCTAACTATATTTTTTATTTGGTTATAAAATTAATCCTATAAAAAAAAGAACGAAAAAAACTGTAATTGAACAATTTAATATATAATAAAATCGATTAAATAGAAATATAATTATAATATTTTCGAATAACTTTAAATAATATATAAATAATACTAAACTAATAAGTTACAAATAATTGTATACCACAGCCAATCGCTAATTAAAACAAGGAAAAAAACAATAAACAATATTTTCTATATTTTTAATATAAAAGTAATTAAAACCTTTAAAAACTTATAATATACATTGGAAAGTCGTTAGTTTTTAGATAAACAGTTTTGAATATATATTAATAATATTTTAGTAATCTAATATATATAAGCAAATACATTTAATATCTTTCAATAGGCCTTTTTTAAATATTATATATTTATAAACCATTATAAAATCGATATTATATAGTCTTTGGATTATACAGGTATCGAAAGCAATGAGATAGTTAATGAGCTAGTAGACATTAATGTAAAAAAAGAACGAATGAATAACAATTATTTAATAAAGCCTATAATCAATAGAATAAATATAATAGCGAAGGTTTTTACCAATATAATAACTTTCGATTAATAGAGCTGATATTAAATAAAACTTTCGATATTATATTGTAAATAGGAACTAGGATATACTATAATCGAACCTTTAAAGCTTTATTTCTCCTATACATCGCTTTACCAACTCCTAACCGCCTAAATAGTATATAACAACTTTGTATAATATTATAAAAAGTTTGATTACAGAAATGCTGAATTCAATTGCTTTTACAGGTATAAAAAAACTTTCAAGTATTTTGTATTCTATAAGATTTTATAGCGTAAATTCTATACTTAACTAATTAAACCAAATCGTTTACTCAACTGCTTTAAAAAAGAATAAAAATATTTAAATATAATATTAGCATATTCAAAGCTTTTCAAAAACTTTTTTATAATAATCCAGTACTTCACTTTTAACATTTATATAATGTAAATATGCGATTTAACAAATTTGGATAATCCTTATTAAAATTATGGTTTACTAAGAGAAAACCGCCATTCTTTAATTATTATATAGTAATAAATTATATTCTATATAATTAATACGTATATTAAATAAAGATATTGTTTTAATATAAAAACTAATAAAAAATAAAAAATGCTTTATATATATATATATACATTTTTTAATATAATGTTTTATATATAATCCATTATATTTAAAAGAATAAATTTGTTTATAAAAGTATTAATCTATAAATATATAAAAAAAAAAAACAATAAAAGCACTTTTTTTAAAAAAAAAAAAACTACAGAAATAAAAAAAAAAACTATATTGTTTAGAAAGTAAAAATTAAAGAATAAAACGCCAAAAGTATTATTAAATATAGCAATAGACTATATACAGAAGGCGTACAGGAAGGTTCTGCCTCCATCGCAAGCCTATTATTAATACTCTTCGGAAGGTTAGAACTAGCTATTCTACATAAAGACGTTAAACTTTAAATAAATAAATAAATAAATAAATAAATAAATAAATAAATAAATAATAAAATAAATAACTAAATCTTTCTTTTTTATATATAATTATTCTGTATAATCTATATAACCAAACCCTAACTTTTTTTGTTATATAATATCTATATTCTTATTAAATTATAATTTTGAAATATATTAATTTAATTTTTATTATGTAAAACTTTAATTAATGAAATAGATAAGGCAGATAGAATAGGTAGAATAAGTAAAATAGATAAAATAGATAGAATAAATAAAATAAATAGAATAGATAAAATAGGTAAGATTGATAGAATTAGTAGAATTGGTAGGATAGATAGGATAAATAAGGGTAAATAAGATTTATAAAAGATATACAATATAAGAACTGATTTTATACAAATAAAACGCAGAATTTAAATAGTATAAAATATAGAATTCATATAGTAGGAAATGTAGAATTTAAGTAGTATAAAACGCAGAATTCAAGTAGTATAAGATGCAGAATTTAAATAGTATAAGACGCAGAATTCATATAGCATAAAATGCAAAATTCAAATAGTATAAGATACAGAATTCAAATAATATAAAATATAGAATTTAAATAATATAAAACATAGAATTTATATAATAGAAAATGTAGAATTCAAATAGCATAAAATGCAGAATTCAAATAATAAAAAACGTAGAATTTAAATAGTAAATAAAAAAAAAGTATATTTTCATTAATTTAATTAAAGGAAAGATTAATTAAAATAAAGAAAGGTTTATTATAATATAAGATAAAAAAATAAAACAAATAAACAAAATATAGAATTTCAGTTTAAATATTCTTATCTTTTTTCTATATTTAATTTTCTGTTTTTACATACTTTTTTCTTTTAACTTTTATTAAATATTAATAAATAAAACAAAAAAAATACAAAAGAAAAATAAATATAAATTAAAGCTTTAATAATCCAAATCAAAATCTAATTGAATTATATCTTCTAACTTATTAATAAACTCATTTATAATTTAATTATTATTTTACTTTAAATTACATTTTGCAATAGTTTATATATAATTTTTTCGCTTTTTTTTTGTTATATTTATTATTTATAATTATTTTTGCTATTTGCTTTTTATTTCGCAGTTATTATCTTAATAGTAGTTGTACATTTAAATTCGAACCCTTACATTTATTGGATTGATTAATTAAAATTGGAGAATATATATCAATATGTAATTGTTGATTTATTCAAATGTTTATAATTAATAGTTAAAATAATAAAGGCAATTGAAGTTCTATATCTATATTATCATTATTATTATCATTTTCGAAAACATTCTTTAATCGAATAAAATTACTTTAAAGTATTTGTAAAGTTTGTTTCAAATCTGCGTTTTCCGAATTAAAGAAAGAGGATGCGTTTCTATTTAATATTTCATTAATACATTTGGAATAGTATTTTTATAGCTTTTGGAATATAAATGTATCCCAACGATTATTGCATTATCGATTAGTATATAATCCATAATCCCAATCTTAAAAAACAAAGGATAATGATTATAATATTACCATCGATTTATATAATACATTAATATTTATAATTATAATTAAAATTAATTAATTATATTAATAAAGAATTTGTATATATTCTTATTAATTAGAATTATTATAAGATCGTTATTGTTATTAGTCTTCTTGAAACTTAATATATATCAATGATTTTTTTGTATTTATTTTTTATACAAACGAGAATTGGCCCCCCTTACTTTTATTGAAAATTTTATTACTTTATTTTTTAATTAATATTTTTTTTACAAAATCCATTCATTTACGATTTTATTATTAATTATTATTATTATAATTATATTAATAATTCAATTATTTTCAAATTTTATATATATTAAAAACATTTTCTAATATCTTCGTTTAATTAATAATTTTTTCTTTAAATAATAATTACTTTATAAACTATAATTATAAATTTCTTTTATAAATTTATAAAAGTTTAATTATTAAAATGTAAGGTTTTGAATAAATGATTATATAATATTAAATTGATTGATATATAAAAAGTATATATTATAATAAAGGATTTCCACTTCTAATTATTCATTAAAACTATTAACCAAAATCCTTTTTAAATTAAAAGGTTTTTTATTATAATCTTTAAAAAAAATATTTATTAGAAATAATTTAATTAAATATAATTTGAAAATAAAATAAAAAGTAATAATATAGATTTTAAATAAATTATTTATAATTTTGTAACATTTATTATATATTATATAAATTCCCATTTTTTGTTATTATAATTTTATAATTCCTTATAATATTGCGTTATATGTAATAAAAGATATATATTATTTGGATCGCATTAAATAAGAAATACAAAAGAAATAAGATTTATATAAAGAAGATAGATTAAAAGTTGTGTTATTGAGGTTAATATATATATTGGATATATAGGATATATAATAGATATATAGGGTTTTTAATGGATATGTAGAATATATAAAAAGCAAGCTAATTAATAATTGCGTTTTTAAGATTAATTTATATGGAAAATGTACAAAATATAGAAAATGTAGAAGGCAAGTTAATTAAAAATTATGTTTTCAAGGTTAATATATTTGAAAGCATATTTAAAAAGAAGAAATATAATTTTAAAATTATACAGAAAGCAATCTTATATTTATAATCTATTTTTACTAATATATTAATACATTTTCGTTATTTTAATTAATATTATTATTATTTTTTTATTTAAATAAAAAATAATTACTATTTAGCAAATCACTTTTTGATATGCTTAATGTAAAATTAATATCTTTAATCCTAGCATTTAATTTTAAGTTTAATTGTAAGATTTCGATATTCGTTAGTATAATAATAATTCGTTTTGTATAAAAAGCATTATATTAAAAAAACTATTTATTGTTAATTAATATATAGTTTATATAAAAAGTATATAAAGAGAAATATAACTATTTACTAATAAATCTAATTATTAATATCTGTTCTAAAAATTTTTGTAGTATATTAAATATATTTTCTTAAATTTTAAAATCTTTATTGAATTTGTGAATCATTTCTTTCACCAATTTTATAAAACAAGATTTAGGGATTAAAGATCTTTTCCAATATTAAAACTTTTTGATTTTGTAAAATGTAATTATTAAAAATATTATTATAGTATAAAACTATTTATAATAATTGAAACTTATTATTAGATTTTATATATCTTTTCTTATAAATACGTTTGCTTATTTTATTTAATTAAAGTTTATTGTAATATAGTTTTTTTTATATATCATTTATTTTTTATTTTTTATCTTTTTTTTAAATGTTTTAATAAGATGTTTTTGATTATATATAGGATTTTTTAGATTGTTTTCTAGATTGTTTGTTTATAGATTATTAATTTTAAAAACTTATTTTCTTATTCAATAACGTTTATCTTTTTTATTCTAATTTTCAATATACTTTAAATCTAACTTAATTTATTTGTTTTTATATATTTTCATTTTTTTATTTTTTGTTTAATTTTTCTTTTCTTTATTGCAGCTATTTTTAATCTTTTAATTCTTCTACTTTTTTTATTTCTTTTTCATTTTGCTTTTTTAATTATTTTTCTTTATTATTAAAATTATTAAATGAATACCTTTATTAGTTTTTTGGTAAAAAAAAAGATTATTATCAAATCTATATATTTGTTTTAATTTACTATATTATTATCTAAATAATTATTATTATTCAATTTAGATAATCTTTTTAATCTTTTAGTATAATGTTTTTTATTTGTTTATTTAATACTAATTTATTAATATTTTTTAGATTCCATTTTTTGAAATCAGATTTATATTATTGTAAAGAAAACTGAAACTTTTAATTCATTTTTTAAACTTACTTTTTATAATATCAAATTTGTTCTATATTTCCAGTATATATCAAAGTTTTATAAATAATTTTAAATATATAAATAAATGTTTATTTACTTTTACAATAATTATATAAGCCATTAACGTAACACTAAGTATAATATAGATTATTATAATTTTAAAAATTATTATTCATTATTATTTTATTATATACATATATAAATCTTGTAAATGTTTTCTAACTAATAATAATAATAATTAATCTTTATAATTATTTTCAAAAATAATTAATTATAAATTACCTAGAACGAAACAAAAAATAGATTATAAATATTCATAAAAATTGAAATTACAATATAAATACAAACGTGTAAAAGAAAAATTGCAAAATTTGATATCTTTGCAATTGAAAACGAAAAGAATTTAAGATATTAATCGAGTTTCTATAATTTATTATATTAAAAAATTGAAATAAACCTTAAAATATCAAATAGTAATATTTAAATATTAAAAATAATTAGAAATAAATAAAAAAATTAAAGTATTAAAAACGAAATTATAAAAATGGTTTTATTCATTTTTTTTTCCAAATTAATATTTAAAATGAAAATAATATTATTTATAATTTTTAAAAAAAATTAATATTTTTTAATTTATTAATCTAAAATCCAGATATAAATACAAAAATGAATTTAATTCTAAAAAGAAAAAGATTAAGAATAATAATTATTAAAATAAGATTAATGATAATAATCAAATCAGCAATAATAAAATCAACAATAATAAAATTGATAATAATAAGAATATGAATGGGAATAAAATCAATAATGAAAAGGATATAAACAAAAATAATAATATAAAACGGAAATGAAATTAATAATAAAAAAGGATATAAATAAAAATAATAATATTAATAAAGATAATATATTAATTATAGAAAATAAAGGTAAAGAAACACTTTAAGAAAATAAAAAAAATAAGAAACCTAATTAAAGATTTAAAAAATTAAGTATAAAACGAAATGGTATAGATATATAAAGATATTTTATTAAAGTTTTAATATTACTATTAATAATAAATGTAACGCTTATGCCGTATAAGAGCTGAATAAACAGGGTCAAAAGTATCCTTAGAATCTACAACTGAAAACCAGAGAAATAGCCGTCTATTTACTTATATATATAGTTATATATATATAACCGGATATGTATAGATATTGTATATAAACTATATTTTTTAAGCTGGGGTATAAGCAGAGATTGTATATGCCTATTTTATTAATATTAGTATTTGTTTATAGTTTATTTGTAATACTATTTTTTTATCTTTTTAAAGCTTGCTTTAAATATCCAAATTATATTTATCCTTTTTTATATAAAGTACTAATTTTATTTAATTGGAATCCATTTGTATTTTAAACGATAATGTAATATAAAAAAGAATATATAAAAGAATTTTGCTTTTTTATATAACAAAGTATATAATAATTGAATGAAAAAATTCTATTTAAAGATTAGACTTAAATATATATTCTTGCATTTTCTTTTTCATTTTAGCTTTTAATTTTTTTAATTAATTATTAAATTTTTTTAATTAAAATAATTATTATATACATTAGCTTTAATATCAATTTAACTTTTAATAAGGTTTGGAAGATTATATTAAATACATTATTAAACTTAAAAAACAAAATAATTATATTTTTGAAAAACGATGAAAAAGAAAAAGAGAAAGAAAAAAAAGGTTATTTTTCGGATTGTATTATGCGATTTCGAAAGTAAAGTTCTATTAATTTACTATTAAATATTTATTAACTTTTGCAAATATAAAACATATCTTCAATTTTTTGAAAAAAAAGTTTTCTTTAGTTTTATAATCTATCTTTCGTTTTTTTTAATCTATACATTTTATATATATTGTTATTTATTATTATTTTTATACATCTTTTCATTTTTATTATAAAAATATATTTATATTGAATTAGAATATTTATTGGTTTTATAGATTTATATAAATTATATTTGTTTATATTTAACTATTAATAACAATAATTATTATTTTCAGATTTTAGATTAAAAGAAATAATTTCTGTATATTATGTTTTAATAATAAATAAAAATGTAAAAAGCTTTTGAAAAAGGAAACTTTTCAATTATTTGTATAATATCGAAATGCAATAATAATGTATAGTGAATAGGCGAAGATATTTTAAATAATTTTTTTTTATTAAATATTTGTTAACTTTTTTTTAGTTAAAATTAAAAATTGAATTAAAATATTAGTTTTTAAAGAAAAAGTTTGTGAAAATATAATGGAAAAAAAAGTTAATTTGAATATATATAAATTATATAAAAAAATTAGAATTATTAATAGTTTGGGAATAATTAAAGCAAAAAAAGTAGTATTAATATAAAAGGTTAATAACGGAATTGTAGAAAAAAGTTTGTTTAGAAACTTTGTAAAAAAAGAAATTGATAAAGTGAATATATATATATACAAACTTTTAATAGTTTATTTAGATGTTTACATTTATTTTAATTATATTAATTATCTGATTAAATTCTTCTATAAATAATACTTTTTAAAATTATTTTGTTTCTTTACTTTAGAATAAAAAATGATTTTCTATATATAAGCATATAATTCTTTTTATAATATTGATATATTTAATTGAATACAATATTATTAATTTTAAAAAAAAAAGTATGTATAATTTTGGGTAGATATTAATATATTATGATTAATGTAATTATAATCATTTTCACCTTTTTTATATAGGCGAATCTATTTCGATAATATGGTGGGTGGGCTAGGTTATATTGGATTAATAAAATGAAAATTGCGGAATTTAATAAGAAGCAATTTTCAAATTGAATATTGAATATCAGAAAAAATCCAAATTTTTATTAAATTATAAGATTCGGTATTATAGATTCTTTTATGCTTTTTATATTATTAAAACCTCTTCTATTTTTCTATTTAAAATTATTAATAATATTAATTAATAATAGTGGTTTTTAAGGATTTGTTTTAAAAGCAAATCTTTATAAACTTTATAAAGTTTAACTAATAGAAAGATAGAATGGATTTTTATAATATTTAAAAATTCTAATTTAAAGAAATTATCGATTTAATTTATAATTTTAAAAGAGCTTTGAATTGAAAAATCGAATTTTTTAAAAAGTTAAGAAAAAAAAAAGTCTTTAATATTTAATTATATATAATCTTTAATATTAAAGTTTACTAAACATTAATAGATATTAATTTATTTTAATATCTTTTTTTGAATATATAAAATATTTTTTTTAAATATAAATAACAATCATTTTATTATAAATAACAAAAATAAAATGTTTTATATATTTAAATTATTAAATAGTTTTAAATCCTTAACTTTTCAATTTTATACATTTTAAGAAGGATAATTATATAATATTTTGTATAAAATTAGCTTTTTTAAGAAATTGTGTAAAAGAATAAGTTGGATATAATCCATTATAAAAAAGAAATTCTAATTAATTATTTTAATAGTAATTGATAAATAATTGTAATTATTGTTAAAGGTACTAATTATAAATTTCCAATTAATTATGTATTTATAGGTAATATACAATAAAAAGTTTAATATTAATTCTGAATATATAATTGAAATTCTTTTTAGAATTTCGATATAAATTAAAGGCCTTTGATTAAAAACGATCGTTTTTAGGGTTTTATAATATCGGTATATATAGTAGAGATATAATTTGGTTTATTATCAAGTATTAATTTCCTTATAGTATAGAATAATTATTATTTGCTTTATTAGTCGATTAATAATAATAAATATATTATTATAACTATATTTGTTTTTATTAAAAAAGTAATAATCTATAATGATTTCTGTTTATATTTTTTTGTGGAATAGGAAATAGGTAAAGAAGATTGAAAATCTGATTATAGGGAGTAAAGCTATATTTATATACATAATAATTTTAAATATATTAAATTTATAATATTTTGTATATTTTACTAATAATATTGTTTTGAAAGTAGTATATAGATTTTATTAATCTTAAAGTATATAGTTAAAAGAGTGTTATATACTTTTTATATGAAGTATATGCGAAAGTTATTTATATTCAATATTAATAATTTATTGTTATATAATAATAAATCATTTTTCATTATTAAATACTTATAGATTCTTTTAACTTTTATTTTTAAGTAATTTAAACTTTTAAAGATTCTATTAATTTTAAATATTTTATTAACAATATTAAAATGCAAAATGATAGTGGATAGATTTAGATTAATAATAATTTTCCGGATTGTTTTTGTAAAAACTTATGTATAATTTTAGTATCTATTTAATTGTTTTTAATGAACTATTAAATCGATTTTGTTTCTTTATTTTATTTTAAGAATCAAATTTATTAATACAGTGAATGAATACGTTAATGAAGAAATTGTTTTTTTTAGAATAGTATATAATAAAGAAGTTATAATTAGTTAAAACTTTGGTTTATTTAGTTTATCAAGTATTTAAAGCTTTGATAATTATAAAATATTTAAGCGTTTTATAGTCGATATAGATATAGATTTGGTATAGGAATCTTATAAGTTTAGATTTCTAATAATTTAATAAATAGATAATTAATAGCATTTTTTTGTTATAAACTTTATAATTCAGTTTAGCAGCTATTATTATTTTAGAGAAATATATTATGGATAATTATTCGTTGTTATGCTTTTGTAATAATATATTAGTAATCATATTATCCAATGTATCCGTTTTTTAATATGTAAAAAAGATTATAATTATAATATTA
Organism: Monilinia laxa; assembly: GCA_009299455.1. Classification (NCBI taxonomy): domain Eukaryota; kingdom Fungi; phylum Ascomycota; class Leotiomycetes; order Helotiales; family Sclerotiniaceae; genus Monilinia; species Monilinia laxa. Next base: position 588,768 of record VIGI01000014.1, read on the forward strand.
TAAAAGCGGGGCGGAGATTAGTTTTGATTTTAATATATTGAAGGCATTGTAGTATATATTATCGAAATGGAATATTACATTTGACTTTATAAATTCAATTAATAATTTAGCAATAATTCTATAATCTTTAATGAAATAATAATAGAAATTATAAAAGCCTAAAAACGATTGTATTTCTTTAATGGTGAATAGATAGGTTCAATTTTTGATTACTTTTATTTTTTTAGAATTGATTTTGATACTATTAGTAGAGATAATAAATTCTAAGTATTTTGTTTGTTTGATATTGAATTTGCATTTTTTAAGATTTGTTTATAGTTTAACGGATTTAAGCTAAATAAATATAAGTTTAATATAAATCTTATATTTTTCTTTATTCTTTAAATAAATAAAAATATTATTAAAATAAATAATACAAAATATATTTAAGTAATTAAACAATATATTGTTTATATATTGTTAATAAATAGCTGATTTATTTATTAATTCGAAAGAGAGAATTTTGTATTTATAAAAACTATATTAAATATAAAAGGTAGTATATTCTTTTAATATAAAGTCCATTTTTATTCAATGAAAGGTTTATTAAATGTTAAATTTAATATAGATTTTCGCTTTAGCTAATTGTGTAAATGTTTTATTAATTAATAATAGAAAGTGTTAATCCTTATATATAAGAAAGTTTAACAAATAAAAATCGATATAAAATCTCAGATTTTTATTAAGTTTTTAAACAAATAATATTAGAGTGATAAAGGGAGTTTAATTGGATTCTATAAATTCTTTGTTAAGGTTTTTGGTCAAATATTCTTCAATAACTTTAAGTTGTTTAAGGAACATTTTATATAATGGATTGTATTTGAATGCTTTTTTTTTATTATCTCTAAATATGATTTTGTAGTTATATAAACGGAATAGAGGTAAGATATTAAATTCAATTTTTGAAAAAGCGTAGTAATATTTTTAGTATTAAGCGGAAATCAGAGATTCTATATTAACCTCTGTAAGAATATGGTTTAAGGTAGTATAAATATTAATCAATCTGAAATTGTTTATAATTATCAATATGCAGTCTTCTAACAAATATACTTATTATTAGATATTAATTATTTTGTTTAATTCTTAGCAAATAAAAATGAACATTTTATAATTTCTATTCCTTTTACAAATAAATTGGAATTATATAGATATAATTAAATATATATTAATAATATTAGAGATATATTAAAATAACGTTTTATAAATTTGTAAAATGTAGTATATAAATAGTTTAATCTTTAAATTTAAATGGAAAAAATATAGATTTTTTTAATTTAGTAGATTTAGGCTTAACAATATAAATTATTATAATATTTATCTTTTTAATACGAAAATCTTTTTTATTTCAAAAAATGTTTAATTATTTATTATATTAATTTATATCTCTTTATACGAATTTATTTATCTTTCTTTTTCTAAAGTTTTAAAATGTTAATATAAGATTGTTTAATAAAGATATAATATATAGATATTTATATGATTAATCTAGTTTCTGATTATAACAATTAATTTTTAAATAAATCTTTATTAATTATAATCTTTTAAATATAATACTGTAGGATTTTAATTCTATAATAAAGAAAGAAACAAATAATTGTTTTTAATTATTAATTCAAAAATTAAAAAAAGTATAATAAATGATAAAGTGCTTATATACGCTATTATACCCTTTTATTTTAATAAAAGTATTATAATATATAATAACAAAGTTTAAATATAGAAAATAATAAAATAAAAAAAGTAATATTAATAAAAGCAAATTTATTAATTCCGGAATTTATAAATATATTTAATCTTATTGAATATTTATTCTTTAACAAAAAATAAAGTAAAGTAAAAGTTTAACCATCTATTAATTTGGTTAGGTTAAGGAATCTTATATTTCGGATAATATTTAGAAAGGAATCTTTATTTAAACGCCTTTATTTAAATATAAATCTTTAGTTTGCCAAGTAGTATTAATAGTTTTAGTATAAGTTTTTGGATTTATATTATTAATTACATTATAGATTTCCTTTTAATTGTTGTTTAATATGATTATTTATTCCATTTCATTAAAATTAATAATAGACGCTTTTGGAATGGGAGTTTTTAAGGCTTTATATAGAGTATTTACATCAGAATAAAGGTTATTTAGAAATCGATTTAAAGTAAAGCTAAGTTTGAATATATCTGAATATCCGAAAAAAACTATATATAATGAATAATTAGGTTTTGATAAAAATCCAGGATTATTTGTAATATTTTTATTAATATATATTATTAGATTAAATAACTTTTTAATATAAAGGATTATATTACAATTAGTATAATAATAGTTTCTTTTTTATAAAATAATTTTAACTTTATTTATTTATATTAATTTGATAATTAAATTATTAATAAAGCAGCAATCCGTTTAATAAAGTATAATAGCTTTAATAAAAAAATCGAATATTTTGCAATTAAGATTTTATATTAATATTTATTTATTAATGATTTTGATTTGAATAACAAGAAAGCGGAATTTGTAATATTATTTTAGGAAGTTATTATAAATGTTTGAATTAAGTATTACCCAATAATTATATTAGAATTTCATATAATCTATTTCTATAAAGTTATAATATATATTAGCTAATTAATCTATTAATTATTAATCAATTAAGCATAAAACTTGTATACATAAAATCCGAAAATATTCAAAAGCTTTGGATTCCATTTAATCCATTACATAAACTTAGCATTACACTTTAATAATAAATATATTAGTATAAAGTTCTAATTGATTCATAACTATAGCTTTTTATAAATTAGCTTTAAATTTGATATTATTATTAAATTTATTAATTAAATTGATAGATTTGATTAAATAAATAAATTCCGGGCTCAAAATAGAATTATATAGATAGAAACAAAATAAGAATTATTTTATTTGCAAATAAAGCAATTATTTCAATTATTACTATTAGATTTATCCAATTCAAAAGGTTTAGAGTTTAGGAGCAGGGGAGTAGGATTGATATATAGATTATGCTCAATCTTTTTTCTCTATTTGAATTTTTTGTACTATCTTTAATTAAAGCGAATATTCGTTTTAATAAAAAAGTATATTTCAGGATTAATTATAAACCCGAATGCTTATATAAACATTCTATAAAAATTTGGAAAAAGAAATATTCAGAAAGATATTTAATAAAGCTTATTATTAGAATCTTTTGTTTTCTTTTTGCAATTATTATAAAAAGGTATATAGCATATTATTATTAATTTAAATATATTGATATATTAGTTCTTACTTATATACAAAAAAAATTGTTAAAGATTTGGATTGGTAAAGTTTAGAATCTATATCAAAATACATTTCTTTTCCCTTTTATATTTTGCAATTAATATATTGTAACGTTTTCCATTCCTTTTATAAATTGTACTATCGCAATAAAGATATTAGCAGAAATACCATTATTAAAGGATAATGTATCTTTATAAAAATGGAAGGGAATAAGCATTTATTATATCATATACAAAAAATACTCAAAGTACTTCTGTATAGATTAAAGAAGGGATATTTTTATTAAATTATATTCAGAATCGATCTTCTTTCTATAAACAATAACTTTATATTTTGTTTTTGTAATTTATTTTTAAAAAAGTATTATAAAAAATAAATATTATTTGGATAATTATTATTTAGTTGAATTAACTTTAGGTGAATTGTAGATAATATAATATTTATGCCGTATAAAAGCTAAATAAATAAGGTTAAAAGTATCCTTAAAATCTACAACTAAAAATTAAAGAAATAACCGTTTATTTACTTATATATATAATTATATATATATAACCGGGCATATACGGGTATTGTATATAACTGTATTCTTTAAGCCGGGGTACGAGCGGAGGCTGTATGTGCCCGTTTCATTAGCATTAGCATCCGTTTATAGTCCATTCGTGATAATAAACTAATTTGTTTTAAACTATTAATTATTTCGTATATTTATTTTAGGTTTAAGAATAAATTATAACACAAAATAATTTAATAATAATTCTTAATTAAATTTCAAAACGATTAGAAAAATCAGATTATAATATTGTATAAATTTCTATTACGCAAAATGATAAATTATATATAGATCTATATTATCTATATATTCTATATATTCTATATATCCTACATATTCTATATAATTATATTATATTAATTAAACAATAATAAATATTTGTATTCTAAATATCTTTTATATTAGTTATTCGGATATAGAAAAAAAGCTATTTAATGAAATCTTACATTTTAATATTCAAATTTATTTAATAAATTTATAAGCAAAAAGAAATCAATAAAATTTAAACTTTTTAACCCTAAAATTTAATAGAATTATCTATAGACTTTTTAATATTATAACCCAAAATAATATGGATTTTGAAAACCGAGGAACCCTAATCGCTTTAAAATAACCTAGGATTTTTTACATTCTATTAACTTTTTTAATAAAATGAATTATAAATTATTAAAAAAGCTTTTATAATTTTAAGTTATTTAAAGTATTAATAATACTTTTTTTATTGAAATTTATTTTCCGGTTGGGTTGGAAAAAAACATTTTTTTTATCCCTTTTATTTTATTATTATAATATAAATATTTATATATTAATTCTTTTTTTAAAAAATATATATTTTTAATGTTAATATATAAGGGTATTGTAAATAAATTTATTTAGCAAAATTTTAATTCATTTTTTCTATATATTTTTGTTCATTTTTATTAAATCTTTTCAATTAATGTTTAGGATTTTAAAGAAAACATTTTTTTTATTAATAATATGGTTTTGATTAAATGGTAAATATATTATTGTTTTAAATATATAGATTCAACTTTTGTTAGTTTGAAATTATGGTTTAAATATTAAGAATAGGATTTCTAAATAACATTTGTTATTAACATTTTGGTAAATCCAAATAAACTATTATTTCCAAAACCATCTCCAACTCCAACATAATTGTTAACGTTAATATAATCGTTAATATTATTATTAATATTATTCTCAATCTTTTTACTCTCTTTTTTTTTTCATTTTTTTCTTTACTTTCTCCTTCACATCACCCATTACTTTCTCCTTCACTTTCTCCTTTATCTTTTTCTTTATATTATCTATTATTTTCTTTTTCTTTTTTTCCCTTACCTCCTTTTTTATATTATTTGTTATTTTTTTCTTCACTTTCTCCCTTACCTTCTTCTTTATATTATTTGTTATTTTTTTCTTTACTTTCTCTTTTATTTTCTTCTTTATATTATCTGTTATTTGTTCTTTTACTTTTTTTTTATTTTCTTTTTTATATCATTTATCATTTTCTTTTTTATTTTTTTTTATCTCTTCCTTCACATTACCCGTTATTTTTTCTTTTATTCCTTTCTTTACTAATACATTCCTTAATACTATCCCCAACCTTTTTATTATTAATTTCACTTGTATATTTGTATAATAATATAATATTTATTTTTTCAAATTTATCTATACTTTCTTTTACAAACTTTATTATAGAGAATAAAATAATAATTCTAATAATTAACAATAAAAATATAATTATATAGAATAAAGAATATATTTTTAAAAAAAGTTATATCTATTCAACGTTTTTTGGATAAGTAATTATAGAAAATATAATAAAAAAATAATATTAAATAATTTAATAAATTTAATAATAATACAATATTAAAGAATAATTTAATTTATAATTCGATAGATATTTTCGATATATTTGATATAGAATCAGATTTTAATTCTTTAAATGATAAGGAAAATATAGATATTAACGAAATATTAAATGGTTTTTTTTTTCATTTTTTTATAAATATTTTATATAATAAATATTAATTAAAATATTAAATAATATTTCTAAATAGTTTTATTGAATTCAATTATTGAATCGAATAATATATTTAAAATAAAAAGAGATTATTAATTTTTTTTAATTATACTTTTTCAATTAACAAATTGTTATCAATTTATTATATTAATAAAGCATTATTCAAGTATATTAATATTAAAACTAAATAAACTAATTATTGTATTAATAATTACAAAACATTTACAAATAAATATCAAAAATAATATATATAACATAGTACTAAAAAGAAAAAAGTAATGAAAATAATAAATTTGATGAATATAAACAATTACATTATTTTTTTATAAAATTTTAAAATAAATATTATAAAATTTTTTAATAATTAAAAAAGAAATACATTTTTATTTTATTATTATTTAAACTGTGATATTAATATAAGTTTAAGAATATTAAAATTTTATGTTTTTATCGAAAAAGTTTTGATATTAAATTTGTTAATAATTCTTTAATTAATATATTTAATAAAGATTTATATCAAAATTATTTAAAACAGTAAAAGAAATTCTTTAAAAAATAAATATAATAATATTCTATAAATAATATATTTTTAATTAATAAATTAATGATATAGATATGGATATAATATTATAATTACTAATTAATAAGTATATTATTATAAATTTTGGAAATTATAATATAAATTCTATTATATTTCTAAATTTAAATCTTTTATTAAATATTCGTTTAAAATCTTAAAATATTTTTATTTTTTATTTAATTTCCGAACTACAAAAATATAATAATATTGATTCTTTTTTATATCTGATTATAAGAAAATTAAAAGGTTTAAAATTGAGTATTTCAAATATATACAATAAAGCGATTGGGTATGTATTTAAATTATTTATTTATATTATTTCTATAGTAGATAATAAATTTACAATTATAGATATTATGGGAATGATTTCATCTAAAAATACTTTTCGTTTATATTATTAATATTGGGTAAAAGTAATAAAAAATAGAATTTATTATATTCTATACAAAAAAAAAAGATTTTTGAAATAAAGAAGTAAAGTATTAGAAAAATTTTAAGGTTTATATAAATATATAAAAAATCGTATATTATATTAAAAAATTAAGAATAAATTATCGATTAGAATTGGCATTATTTATTAGAGTTATTTATACTAATTGCAATTAATACATTTTTTTTACAGTTTTCCCATTGAATTTAATATATTATATTTTATTTAATATAATACCCAAACTATACAATCTTTTCAAAAATAAACGTTTTAAAAAAGATAATATTATTAGTTCAAGGAAGGTGGTTAAATAATGTACAATAATAAAAGCTTTAAACGAAGAACCAATATTATTGGAAAACGTGATTCTATTAGTATGTATTATTTCAAAATCTTTATAAAGAAAGATTGGTAAAGTATAAAAAAAATCTAAAAGGACAATATTATATATTTTAGGTTAAGAATTACAACAAATCAATAAATATTATATTAAATAGAAAACTTTTAAATAAAAAGACTTTTTATATCGAGACAATTTAATATTATTATATAATATTCCCAATTTTTGAACTTTATTTTAAAAATTTTAAACTATTAAAAGAAATTTATTCTTTAAGAAAAATAAAAACAATTTTTTGAAAGGATTTTTAATAAAATTAAAATCAAATACTATTTATTTGTATAAAACTTATAAAAGATTATATTATAATGAAATTAAAGAATGAATAAAAGTTTATTTAATAAATAATTATTTTTTATTACATTTAAATATATTATAGATTTTAATAGTTATAAGGTTATATAGAACAGGTAGGATATATAAGCTTTATAAAACGAAAACGAATTAGATATGATTTGCAAATTTAAACATTCAAATTAGCTAATTGAAAGGTTTTTAGTGGATTATATTAAGGATTTAAAACCAGCTTGGGTATAATGGTACTTTCCCATAAAACGATTTATAAATGTTTTAAAAGCAATGGTTACATTAAAAATCTAATATTAATATTATTTAGCAAAAAAAATAACGATAAAAAAGCATTTTAATTATCTATCTAAACAAGAATTTTTGAGGCAAAAAAGAGCAATATTAAAACGGGATATAAAATATCCAATATTAAAACTTAAATATAAACTTAAATTTATTTAACCATATATTTGCTATTTTGCATCATCAGTTTAAAAATAATTAAAAAAAGTGGGTGGTTATGCAGCATTTAATTAAATCATATAAAAAATATTATATTCGTTAAAGATTATTGATTAGATTATTATTATCACAAAATAATTTAAATATGAATTATTAAGATAATAATTATATTAAATGGTGAATATTAAATAGAATAATATATTATGGATGAGTAATGGTTTTTTGTAATGTTTTGGATTAGGAGATTATAATAATTATTTAAAGATTTGAAAAAGTTTATATAAATTATATATCGAAAACTATTATAATAAATAAAGGGTTAAAAGCTATAAGGACTATTCTACTTTTCTTGGGTGATAGATTTAGTAGATTTGATTTGAAAGTCTGTAAATAATCCAGTACATTTTAAAATATATATAATAAAGGTTAATAAATAAAACTGAAAGTTTGGAAAATAGTATATATTTTGTATATCTATAAATAGCCTTTATTTTTTCATATAAAAATTTTATTATTTTATTAATTATTTATCCTAAATAAACTTAGCTTTTAATGATGTTTAATTGTAGTTCTCTATATATAGCAGCGTTTTTAATAATATTTAATCAAAATATTTTATATAAAATGGCACTTTATATGAAATATTAATATATTATGTAAAATATTTTAATATATTATATTAAATATTTTGATATATTATATAAAATATTTTGATATATTATATGAAAATATTTTGATATATTATATAAAATATTTTGATATTCAATATAAAATATTTCGATTATTTATCACAGAATTGGGGTGATAATTAATCAAAATATTTCACATGAATTATCTCGAATTTGCTCCCGTAGGGATCAAAAAATAGTAGAGATGAATATAACAATCTGATAAATAATTTGCCTACGTAGAGAAGCTTAGATATACTTGGGCAATCAACTACTCTACAATGATCTCGAAATCGTCTTCATATGCAGTATGGGTCGAGAAACTGAGTCGGTGCTGAGGGTGGTTTATTGTAGGTGTGAAGGTTGAGGTGCTATTTATAATACGAAGTGAAGCTATATAGACCTGATAGAGTCGCACCTGTCATATTCATTCCTGATAGTGCCAAAGTGATGCCCCGCATTTACCGATTATGAAATATCAAAAGGCGGTCAGGTAAATAATTCGGCAGAAAAAAAGTTCCCCAGAACAAAAAAAAGTATAATCATTACAACGAATTATGTACATTCGATCAGTAGATTGAAACATACACAAGATGCCTCCCAAATTTACACCTCGACAGCGAAAGCATAAAGTACTTGCGAGAAATAAGTCCAGTGATACTGAGAACCTGGTTGATTCCAATGCGACAGAAATTCTTCCCTCCTCGAAAGCCGCACATGAAGAAAAGAAACGGAAATTGAAAGAGGAATTGGCTGGGGATAACAAAATTAGCGGGAAGAAGGCGAAGAGGTTGGAGAAATATATAGAGTCAAAATTGAGGAAGGATGAAAATAGAATATTGATTGAGAAATTATCAAAGAGGAAAGAGGAGGGAGGATTATATGAGAGTAGTAAGAAATTGGGCCAGGGCTCATTAACAAGGAGGGAAAGATTGGCGCGAGCGCTGAAGGAAAGAGAGAGGGGAATTGATATTGATGGAAATGGAGAAGAACTACTTTTCGAAAAGAGAACAGTCAGAGAGATGGAGAGTGAAAGCAGCGCAGAGGAAGAGGACGAAATTGAACAAAAGGAGGGGGAACTTTTCCAAGGTCCTGCGACAACGACAACGTCGATTACGCCTCCAACTCAGCAGACAACTGCACCAATGCTACAGTTTGGTGTAGGTACAGGTCTGAAGAGACCACTCGAGGTGGACGATGATGGGAAGCCAGTGATACAGAAGCGACAAAGGCGAGGGGGTGTTAAGTCGAGGATAACATTGAAGCCACCAGCCTCCGCTGCGGAACCAGCATGGGAAGGATTCTCTTCTGACTCGGAGGCCGACAGTGATGAAGAGATGAAATCAGATGAAGATTCCGATGGTTCGAATACTCCAGATGAGACAAGTGATCCAAAACGTGCCGAGTTAATGAAACGTCTTGCGGGTATCTTCGCAGAAGATGCTGAGAACGAGTCAGAAGATAGCAGTGAGGATGGGTCGTCGGATGAAGACAGCAATGAAGACGACGATGAAGATAGCGATGAAAATGAAGATAGCAATGACGCAAGCGACCCAGAACATACCCAGTTATTGAAGAACATTATGGCCATTTTTGAAGAAAGCAAGGATGGGACTCTTCAATCGAAGCTTGGAAATAATTTGAAAGATGACAGCGAGGAAGGATCGTCAGACGAAGACAGCGATGAAGAGGATAGCGAAGAGAGCAGTGAGGATGATGAAGATGAGGAAAGTAGTAATTCGAGGAAACAGGAACGCTCTTCTGCGTTTAAAGCCTGGGCGACTCAACAAGTAAATGAAGCTTATGGCTATGAACCATCAACAAATATTCCAAATGCAACGGAAACACCAAAAATAGAAGGGTTTGAACCTAGACCTTTGGAGCAAGATCCTTTACCAATAGAACTACAACCTACCACCAATTTATCACGCAAGGCATTTAGCGTTTCTGTGGAAAGGCCCTCAAGTATTCAAGATGTCAGACTTAAACTTCCAGTTGTAGCTGAAGAACAGAAAATTATGGAAGCTATTCATAATAACAATCTAGTCGTTGTGTATGGGGCTACCGGTTCTGGAAAGACTACTCAAGTACCTCAGTTTTTATATGAAGCTGGATATGGCACTAAAGACTCGCCCAATTCCGGAATGATTGGAGTTACGCAACCTCGAAGAGTTGCAGCCGTTAGTATGGCGAAACGTGTAGGAGATGAGCTTGCAGATCATGGTAAGCGAGTTGCCTATCAAATTCGATTTGAGGGAACAGTAAGTTCAGAGACTGCCATTAAATTCATGACGGATGGTGTACTTTTGAGAGAGGTAGCACAAGATATTGCTCTACGAAAGTACTCAGCCATCGTTATTGATGAAGCTCATGAAAGAAGCGTGAACACCGATATTTTAATTGGTATGCTCAGTCGAGTAGTAAAGTTAAGAGAAGAAATGGCTTTAGAAGACTCTTCTATTAAGCCCTTGAAACTTATCATTATGTCTGCTACTCTACGAATTACAGATTTCACAGAGAATAAGACATTATTTTCTACTCCACCACCAGTACTTCAAGCAGAAGGTAGACAGTACCCAGTCACTACTCATTTTGCAAGAAAGACGCATCACGATTATGTTGAAGAAGCATTCAGAAAGATTAGCAAAGGACATCGCAAACTTCCACCTGGAGGAATGCTAGTTTTCTTGACTGGTCAAAATGAAATCACACATCTCAGCAAGAAATTAAAGGAAGCATTCAAGATAGGCTCTACCACAACGGGACCACAAGTTCGCATTTCCGGAAAAGATGCACCTATTGAAGCCGAAGATATTGATTTTGGTGATACTGTGGATACGACTACTGATGATTATGTCGACGACGATGACGAAGTAACGTTCAACGATGATGAAGACTTTGATATCGGAGAAGAAGCGGATACTGGGCCATTAAAGATGCATATATTACCGTTATATTCGTTATTACCTACGAGAGAACAATTGCGGGTTTTTGAACCTCCTCCAGATGGGTCACGATTGATAGTATTAGCCACCAACGTTGCCGAGACATCTCTTACAATCCCTGGTATTCGTTATGTTTTCGACTGTGGGAGATCAAAAGAACGTAAATATGACAAGACAACTGGTGTACAGAGTTTTGAAGTCGGTTGGATAAGCAAAGCCAGTGCAAGTCAACGTGCTGGTCGTGCTGGTCGTACTGGTCCTGGGCATTGTTATCGATTTTATTCATCCGCGGTTTATGAACGAGATTTTGCAGAATTCGCGGAGCCAGAGATATTGCGAATGCCAATTGAAGGTGTGGTATTACAACTCAAATCAATGAATTTGCAACACGTCGTCAATTTCCCATTCCCCACTCCACCAGATCGACAGAGTCTTGCTAGCTCTGAGAAACTTCTCACATATCTCTCTGCAATTTCTCCATCTGGTCAAATTACCCCAACTGGATCCACCATGTCTATATTCCCTCTCTCACCACGTTTTGCTCGTATCCTTTTGGTCGGACATTTACACGATTGTCTTCCATACACTATCGCACTTGTAGCAGGTCTCTCTGCAGCCGATATATTCATTCCAGAAAATCAAGTAATCCCGGCCGCCGCTCCCCGTGAAGACGAAGATTCCTACCTTACCACTGCCGAGAAAATTGAACAAGATGCTCGCGCCAATCTCCGCCGTCAATTCAACAAAGTGCACCAATCATTTTGCTTCCTTGATGATAGATCCGATGCCATCAAACTTCTTCAGGCGGTCGGAGAATTTGCCCACGAACCCACAGAATCCTGGTGTGCATCTCATTATGTGCGCTATAAGACTTTGAAGGAAATCTCACAATTACGTCGTCAAATAACTGATCTTTTGCGTACCAATATTCCTGCATTTGCAGCATTGAAATATGAAGATAAATTGGCACCACCATCTGCAAAGCAGGTTAAAGCACTAAAGCAGATGGTCGCGGCTGGGTTTATTGACCACGTAGCTATCCGAGCTGACTTATCCCCAACCCAGATCGAAGCATACAGGAAACCCAAGCGAGCAATCGACGTTCCCTATCTTACACTCTTTCCCTCCCATTTTCGCACCCCCAACAAGCACAATGAAGAAGGCCAAGAACAAGACAAAGCAGTCTACATTCACCCCGCCTCTCCTTTATCTCATCTATCTCCAAATGAATGTCCTGAATACATCATCTATTCGTATTTACAGAAGCCGGCTGAGGATATTAATGCAGATGGATCCAGGAAGAGACAGAAGACTAGAATGCATAGTTTAACAGATGTTACTGGAGGTCAATTGGCAGGTTTGGCGAAGGGTACTAGTTTATTGGAGTATGGGAAGCCGATCAAGGAGGTAATGGTTAAGGAGAAGAAGAAGGGAGTAAAGGAAGGTGGAGAAGAGGGTGATATGAGAGAGTGTTGGGTTGTACCTTATCTTAGGGCCGAAGGATCGGGAGGGCTGGGATGGCCATTACCGGCCAGAAAGGTGGTGCAGAAGAAGGTTAGAGGAAAGGGTTGGGTTGTTGAGTAAATAGATATCTAGGTATTGGTTATTGGACTTGGGTGAGATTGTATCATACTCGATAGTTATCATTATGTCCCGTGGCGTTTTCGAGATAGAGAATTGTAATTAACAACCAAATTTCCAATGAATGGCTGCTTTGCAAATACTAGAAAAATGCAAAGTTTCACATTTCGAGTGATAAGTCATCACTGAAAGGCTTTGAAATGAATACCGTATGCATTCATGCCGCGACACATTATCATTTTCATGACATGTAAGATGACTTCATGGTTTTCGCAAACTCCTTTTTCCAACGCAATTTTTTGTTTTTCAATTTTGGCTCAGCTTACTACTTAGCCTTATAGCTTATTCCAATCCCGATGTTCTGGTACGCCACGTCTATCCCTAAAGGACTAAATAAGCAGGTCGGAATAGATTAAGGTGCTTATCGACACGTACCCATAACCCGGAATAAGGGTGCAGGTTGTTGGTAATTGTTAGTTTCTTATCCCGTACTCCGACATTGAATTGATTATATTTGCTCATATAAGATTGGCACATACCTGTGGATAATTCTGTGTTCCCAAGCTTCTATATCGATCATTCGGGCGGTCCATTATCACTTTTCCGACCGAAATGACTTCCGAATCGATCCCGCCCGAAGATACAACCCCTTTATTGTGCCACATTTCCCGCCCATCTATTCGCCCCCCTACTGATCACGTTGCACTAATCAAGCGTCAACATATAGCCATCCGCGTTTCTCTCATATGTATCATTTCAGTATTAGCCGTTGAAATAGGCGATTTTCTAATCCAGGCACCTCTAGCCCGTACACTTGAAGATGTGATCTGTCGAGCTTATTATTCGTCGGCTCCCCTCTCCGAATTCATCGAAGCACCGCATCTCTCAATCCCGGAAAGCCATTGCAAAAATGATGTTATTCAGGGGAGATTAGCGATGTTGAAGGGGTGGGATCAAACTTTAGGTTGTGTTCCGGGATTGATCATGTCGGTGCCGTTTGGGGTTTTGGCAGATAAGGTTGGGAGGAAGATGGTTTTGTTTATGAGTTTGATGGGGATTACTTTGGGGTTGGTTTGGATTCAGGTTGTTTGTGAGTTTTTTTCTTCTTTTGTTTGTTGTGGTCAGTTGAGGGTACTAGGATGGAGAATAGTATATTGGTATATGGATATCTGGTTTGGAAGGCTGAATGTATCCTGAGATACTAATAGAAAACTTTCATTGTGCAGGCTACTTTGACATAATCTTTGATATAAGATGGATCTGGGCATCAAATGTATTTTTGCTTGTTGGGGGCGGCTCGGCAGTCTCAAAAACTATGTACTTCACTATTATTGCGGATGTAGTGCCCGAGGAAAGAAGGTATGGACTATTTGACATTGTTATCTTCTCCAGAAATCCAGTACTAATTGTATACGTCAAGAGCTACTGTCTTTTTCCAAATTACAGCAGCTTCCTTGATAGCCACTTTAGCTGGTGTGCCCTTAGCTTGGTGGTTGATAAAAATCTCGAATCTTCGAGTTCCCATGATGTTGGCGGTTCTATTCACTACTCTAGGGGCAACCCTTATTCTGATACTACCGGAAACATTGCATTTAAGGGAAGATCAAATTCTTTCGACAGATGTCGTTGTACAAACAGAAGTATTGGGAGATGAAAATAGCTCCAGTGTAGATGAAGGAGCCTTGACACTTTCGAAAAAGAATTGGACAATTCTTCTTGAGAAATTCGAAGAATCACGCTTCGTCTTTACACACCCAAAACTACTTGCCCTTTCGATTACTTTTTTGTTCCAATCCTTACATGGGAATATGAACCAATTTCTTCTTCAGCTTGCTTCAAAAAGACTTAATTGGACGCTTGTTAATGTATGTATTATGTATCTCACCAATCTTCATATAATTACTGACTGCTGCAATTGTATAGGCAAGCTTCCTTATTCCCCTCGCTTCAATCACCAATTTCGTTCAATTGGTCCTCATACTTCCCGCCGTTTATGTCATCTTGGCAAGATTTCACTTGCAAGCCTCTGTTAAGGATTTGTTGGTTAGTCGAGGTTCTGTCATGTTTATGGCCTTGGGATCATTTGGTCTTGCATTATCTACCCTTCCCGGCCTGTTTGTCTTGTGTAAGTTGTCACTATTATAGTGAACTTCATTTGCGCCTTTACTCTCAAGCTCAGAATTTATGAATTATAACGACTAACAAGAAATAGCCACGGTACTATTTTCCCTTGGAATGGGTACATATCCAGCTATCCGATCTCTTCTCACTGATTTAGTGCACCCAACACAAGTCAGTCGGCTGTATGGCGTGCTCGCCGTCATGGATACAATTGGGGGAATGATTTCTAGCCCATTGGTAGCAGCAGCTTTTAGTTCGGGTTTGAAGAAGGGGGGGTTGTGGAGTGGGGGAGGATTCCTCGTGGCTGGAACTGCTTTTGCTGCTGCTGGTCTTCTTACCTTGTCTATCAGTGTGAAGAAGGATGACGAAGTTAATTATGATATTCTTGGGGAAATGCATGATGAGGATTGAGGTAGAGGTATTCATAAGCGGGTGGGTTTTGTAATATGATTGTTGTTGTAGTATGTATGGATTGGATCTACGTTGAATATCAAGGGATTATTAGACGGGTTGGGTATGTTGAGTTTTGGCCATTTTTGTAAAAGATTTGTCTACTGACCATAAAGCTTTCAAAGGATCAAATAATGAACGTTTGATTTTATTTTATTAGATGAGGTCAAAAGCACGAGTCAGATATTGTTACATTGTATGATCTTATCATTCATTATTCAGGGTCAGCTAACCTTGGAGTTTCTCAAACGAATTCACCCCTTATATCGTATCAATCAGTTATTGCACCGCCTGTATACGTAACATTCATCTCATACTGACAAGAAATAATCTGATTGTTTCGAAATTCAAAAATAACAATCGAAAAAGAAAATAATAAATCTCAGGTCAATGCAGTTTTGATATTCTTCATTCGCGTTTCAAACTAAACCAAGTCAGATTGTGATTGGACACCATAAAAATCAAACATCCTTTCTTAAAACACACTTCGCACAGTCTATCACCGAGTCATCAAAGATCAAAGCACAACTTCAAATGCATACAAAATGTCAACTTCCACAATGTTTTCCCTTTATTCCCTTATCCCAATATTAATATCATCATATAGTTCTCCTACAAAATGTCGCTTCCAAGTAGTGTCAACCGTAAATATGCCATCTTAGCTGGCTTTACTCTGGGATTGGCCTGGCTATGGTTTGCTTTCGATCGTCCTAAGGTTATACCTACACATATCATCTGGAATGCCAATCCAGATGTTCCACAAACAAATGTACCCCCTGCTACATTGGATCATCACGATATATTCGATTTCCCACCTATCAATTCCAAGGTCATGAGAGCCGTTTGTGAGACACAAACATGGAACTCAAGCATAATATTTACATGCGATAGTAACCAAGGAGGGGTTGGACATGTACGAAATTCTATATTGAATTGTGTACGATATGCAATTGGCGCAGGTGGAAGCTTGGTGATGCCCAATATCAAGCTGCGGGAAGATATTAAGGAATTGAACATGATGCCAATGGAGGGAGAGGAAGAATCGCATATGGGGAAAAGACATGGTCTTGGGTGGAAGGGGATGGATTATATGTTTGATGCAGATCATTTCAAGAAATCTTTGAAGATGTCATGTCCTGAATTGAAAATCATCGATCATATGGAACAGACTGTGAATGGGAGAAGACGTGGACTTTTACCCGAAAGTTTATTCATGAATCGACCAACAAGTGGTTTGGAGCATCCAGAAGAATGGCAGGAAAAATTGAATAGTTGGATTGAAAAATGGATGTCCCCAACACCAAATTCGATACCAATTGTTGTGGATCTTGAACAATCAAATCTTCAATATCCAACTCATGCCGATGGTCATGTCTTTGCACATGAGTTTGGACAAATCATGAAATTTCGATCCGATGTGCGACGACTCGCCACATCGACCTTACGACAAATGTCAGATTGGTATGATGTACCACTTAACGTCAGCTCAACAATCGTCAGCCCTTCATTCTTGGGCATACATTTGAAAACCGAACCAGAAGATATTGCAGAAGGTATTGTTAAGCGACATGTCACTCCTGCTCCATTCATGCACTACGATGGTCAAGCCAAAGCGTATATCGCATTGGCAAAGTCTATGAAAACTCCCATCATCTATGCTGCTTCTGGAGATATTGATCATACTCACCGACTCGCAACCGAAGCCAAAGCTCATGGTATCGGTGTTACACACAAAGAGGATCTTTTGAAGGAGCACGAGCGAGAAGAACTCTCTCACCTTAGATGGGATCAAAGAGCCTTAATAGACTATCTCGTGGTATTGCGAGGAGAATATTTCGCAGGCGTAGGACATTCGTTGTTCTCATGGAATGTAATGTTGAAGAGACATGAGTCTGCATTGTTGAAGCAGAAGTTGCACGATGAGGTTTATGCCGATGATTTGAGTAGTCTCTATGGTGTTCGAGCGAGTTATTTGGATTCGGCGAAATGTATGTGGGCTTGATCTTGTGATCTTTTAATTGGAGTCTCGGATGGGCGTGGAGTATATCATTTGGATAGGCATGGGAGTACAGAGCTTGCTGGGCTAGCCACTGTGGTAGATTAGGTCGGAATTTAATACTATTGTTACATTTTTGATTCATATTCCTGTTCATGTTGGTTTTCAGATATTAACACTTACTTTGGCAAAGTGTGAGCATAGTTCTCATGTTGATATACTACTATCTCATATTGTTCCATATAGATACGTAAAACCATAGTTCGTAAATAAGTCTCTGAAGCTCGTATGAGATCTCTGGTAATGAAACGAGAACCAATTCTGAGGCTTTTGTATCTACGAAAGGTTCAATAATGAAGAACTTCGTGATTTTGATGTATTGGGGTTGTTGAATGGTGGTGTTGGGTTTGTGGGAACTCTGGTTGGTTGTCTTATTAGTCGGGTTAGAATGGTAGATGGTGAGGTGGATAGGAGGGTTAACGTTAGATTGGGGTGTGTTGAGTTTTATATTGCTTATTGGAGGGGGATGCGGAGTAGGGTAAAATGAGGGGTAAAGGGGGAGAGGGGTAACAAAAGGGGGGTAAAGGGGGGGGCAAAAGGAGCGGGGTAGAAATTAGTAGAAGAAGAAAGATCAAAGATGATAAAGGGTTGATGAAAGAAAAAGGATCAATTAAGTCTCAAAGATTGAAATTAAGGAAAACATACCTAGTAGCTATCGGTGCTTTTAGTTGAATTATACGAAGCGTCGATGTTTACTTATTTTTGTGTAAATTATATATATGTAATCTTCTTATATATAGAACTGAGAATTTAGATAGGCTATAATAAAGATGAACAAATTTTACATTTAAAATAAGAAATAACCAGATTCGAATGGGATTTTGAATACTAGTTATCTTTTGTGGAAGCAGAATTAATGTTGTATGTGTGATTTGGAGAATAAGATATTCGAATCGTATTGTATATTCGACATCTTTATTACTCACTCGAGATTGATTAGGTTATAACTTGTTTGAAAATGCTTAGGAGCATGAGAGTTCCAAAGTTATCGTCTATTCGAATTGCAAAAATTGCTATTCGTTCTAGATGCCCTAGCAGGTAGTAATCAAACAATGCAACCACCTTAAGCTTCCAAACCAAGATATCACGTTTGTCTCCTTGAATGACAATGTGAATCCAAAGCTCCTTATCTGATAATCTGCATGCATCGAGGTGATTACATACAAGCCATATGTCTGTAACATCATTGACATAATTCTCCCAATCTAACAAAAATATGTAACACTCACTTCCTGCCGTCAAAAGTTTGACGCGCGTGTATCTATACTGTATTTATAGGCGTTAAGCGCTGAAGCGGGCACCTTCCAATATCAGTAAACTACAACATCGATTCACATCATAGGCACACCGGTACAGTGATGATAGTATCTTTCAACCTTCGTCAATCTAAATACATATCCGCTTTCCAATAAAACACAATTCCGCGTCTCGTTCAATAGCTATCAGCATACATGGAATAGGTATTTGACTTATAAATGAACAACGGTGCCGGTATTCTCACAATAAGTGTGTCATTATAATGAATCTTTCTCTTGATCCTCCTCTTCACCAATTGCAATACCTCCTTCAAGGTCGACTCTTATGCTAAGGTAAGATGTTGAGAAAGATCAAATTGGTCAAATATATAGCAAAAACTGAGCACGTTCACCAATTAAAAATATCCCTCGTGGCGCAATTGGCTAGCGCGTTCGACTGTTATTTGAAGCGATTCAATATGACGTAATCGAGAGGTTCGTGGTTCGACCCCACGCGAGGGAGAAATTCCATATATTTTGTTTTTCTGTCTTTTTTGCCTTGTCTCTGATTCCGATGTTGAAATTCTGGATATTTGCTTTTTTCACGGAGTGTTACATGTTTGGCAAAAAAAGACCTCTTTGGTCCGTGCACTAAACCCCACCCCCACCAAGTTCACATTGGTGGATCAAGCCAGCTTAGGAAAATTCGATTCTTGAATTCGGTAAAGGCATAGTTGTCCTTCAATTTGGTTAAACTCTCTCCTTTCTTTAGAATTTCTAGATGTTGAACATGTTCAAAGTATTTTAGTTCGCAGAAGAGTCCAGAAATAGGTTACTAGTGAAGTAAAGCATTGAGGCTATTTTTGACTTTGATGTGGATTGGCGTGGGGCAAGTGTCAGATCCTGAAGTTTTTTCATCCTGGTTTCAATTGGAAAACGGACACGTTCTATACTCGAGAGTTGATTATAGACCCAAGAAGCAAAACAGTCCTCTTACACGTGAACAAAACACCCGAAAGCCTCCAGGTGAAATCGCATAGTTGATTTTGAAGTACAAAGCAAGCCCAACAATTCACGAGTCTACGAAGAACTACTATCAGACTGCAATGTCAATCTGTTTGTAAATTCTTGGATATCAACAAAGAAGTGAGCGGTTAATCCTTTGAATGTGGTCAAGTTATTCTTCACAACAATGTAGATTCATCCATAATTTTCGGGGAATACTCTCTTACTTCTCCAGGCAGAATCATATGAGCAAGGCACCCATCGGAGAAACAAGATTCAAGTCACAGTGTTGATGAGATAGGAACTTCAACTTTTGTCAATGTACATCTTTTTCTTGTTGGACGAGTATTAAAACTTCCAAATTTGAAATTACATGTCAAGTTCAGGCAGGTGTTTTTTGCCAGCTTTATCGACTGAGACTCCACGTAATTCATAGATTTATACTCTTTATGGTCCTTTCTTTACAGATTCTAGACTTCAATTTCATAAACTACCAGTACTGATGAGACGAATTTCAAGATGCATTTGAGGTAAACCCTCGGATGAATCGCCTCAATCGGCAGGATTTTCACCAATAACGCTTTGACATCAGCTCCAAACATCTACTATGGTCTCTTTGAATTCTATGTCTACCCATCAATCTCATACTTGAAGACCTACTTAGGGAATTCTGAGATATTTATTCGCACGTAGCCAATAACATCCTTACAATCAGACTCCCGCATGCAAATATGGGAAAGCTTATCTGATCTTCTAAGAGATGATTCGAATAAAAAGTTTCGAAATCATCGGATTTATCATATAGAGTGGCAATTATTGCTAATTTGCTACGCGTGTTGTTTTGAAACCAAATCGATGTATGGTTTTAGGATTCAGTCGTCGTCTCTTCTGGCATTTAAGACATCTTTCGAAACCATTTACCTCTTCAATTCATATATGAGTTCAGATGTTTGCTTGAAATACAAGAATTATCTATTCATCTTTATCTTTAATTTACCTTCGAAATTACAATATCCTTAATAATGTTCTCTTTATCTTCATTCTTAGCTGTTGCGCTCGCTGGCGGGGCATCGGCTTTCACACCATCTGGTTTTGAACCAGCTTCATCTGAAAATCTTACCGTTGCATATGGTTCTAAACTTGCCGTAAATGGAATACAAATGTTAAGAGCAGGTAAGTTTATCATTTCAACCCTCCAGAAAATATATACTAATACCATACCAGATACAGCTAGTGCTCCTATTCTCGGCACAACCACCAAAATGACCGGTACATACACTGTCATGATGGTAGACCCTGATATTCCATCTTCGAAAGCTGGAGATAGTACATCCCAATTTCTTCACTGGATGCAAAGCGGTCTCACATCAGCCAATACAACCACCACTATCGACGGCCAAAAGATTTACGAGTTAGTGAATGAAAAGGATACCCCCGCATTCGCTACATATTTACAGCCAAACCCACCCAATATCGCACCAACCACTCACAGATATACTCAGCTATTGTTCAATACAACTAATATGAATATGAGTCTTACTACTCTTCAAATGGCTGGAAAAAATCGAGGGGGTTTCAATGCTGCGGACGTAGCTAAGAGTGCAAGGTTGACGGTCATAATGGGAAATTCATTCAATGTTTCATTTGCAGACAAAGAAACAAGTAATACGGGGACGTCGACCGAGTCTTCGGGCGGGAAATCCAGCGAGTCTTCGAGTGGAGCTTCATCTGAATATTCAAACAAGCCTTCTACAGGAACTTCAAGTGGGGCTTCATCCGAATATTCAAACATGCCTTCGACAGAAACTTCGGGTGGATCTTCGTCCGAATATTCAAACAAACCTTCAGGTGGGAAATCGAGCGGAACTTCAAGTGGTGCTTCAACCAAATACTCAAACAGGCCTTCGAGCGGAACTACGAGTGGGACTTTGACTGGCACTTCAAATGATTCTACATTTCGTGCTTCTTTGTCATGTACTGGATCATCACGTTCCAATTCTAGCCTGACTTCAAGTTCCACTTTAACTTCCGATGCTACCTCGAAGTCAAATTCCACTTCAATCACCAATGGCAATACCACGTCATCTACTACAGGCCTTGCACAGAGTACGGGGGGAGCAGCAGGTATTGGAAGTGGGAAGGGGGGAATTCTTTCACTGTTGGTAGCTATGGCTGCAGCTGTCGCGCTCTTGTAGATAATTAGATGCATAAAAAACTTATTATATAATCTCATGACGATAATCGGTAGTACCGATCTGTATCAACAATCAGTGCTGATATGATTCATAAAAGTTCCTTTAGAACTCAATAGACTGATTGTAAGCAGATTATTATAGATATATTAAACACATTATACAAAAAGAAAAAACTCTCGGTTGTAAAAGTAATCCCGTCTTGTTTGTTCTTATACCATTACACACATGCCCGTGGTGATCCAACCTCGATTTTACCTCTAATCTATCCCATCCAAGCACAAAGCCCGACTATTCATATACCGCCAATACCTCTCACCTATGCCATTCAATCAATATCCAACCACAAAATCCGATTGTTCAAATACCTTCAATACCTTTCTAACACTTATGCCCGAATCAAAATTCGCCATCAATAGTGAATATGCCAATCTCCTCCAATAATCCAATCAGCTCACTCGAGTATAGCTGACTATATTTCCATAGTATTACCATGAGAGTCTATAATATATATTATTAGCTATTGTATTTGTGTAAAAGATCAAAGGCAGTATGCTTACAGATCCATCAAAGTACCACATGCGGTAACTCATCATACCCAACGACTTCTTGTAAAGGAACTACATCCTGAGTAAATACCCTTAAATCCTTCTTCAATATCCAGCAAAGTTCGTTCTTGGTGTATTTTCCGTTATAAACGACGGCCTAAATTTCCAGGAACTTATAAATCAAAGCATTAGTGACTATACTTTCAGTGCTTTTAGACTAGGTAAGTCTTGACTTACATTGTTGATATCGATACCAGAGAGGGGTACCTGCGAGACAACTGTGCCAGAGGTAGGTACTTACTTGTGGCACAGAAGTACTGGGGAAGGAAGGTATAGACTGCGCCAAAAGAATCTGTAACCTGTGGAGCGGGTTGAATAATCATTTTTGTAAATTATTTATTAAAGCTTCAAAAAAACCTGTTTTGTATAAAAAATTTGTAAATAATTTATTAATTTATTAATTTATAAATAATGTGTTTAATCTATAGGTTATTTTTTTTATAAAATTTATATTTTATATTAATTTATAAAAAGAAATCTATGAATTAATGAATTATTTGCGAATTAATAAATTATTTATCGATTAATAAATATTTACAGATTATTTGTATCCGTTTTATAGATCTTTATTAAAATTTCAGAAAATCGGATTTTTGATAGGTTATTCGTTAAAAGGAAAATCTGCTCTGCGGGTCCCCGTTGCGCAGCCTAGAAAGGTAGCAAAGAATTACTAAGTTGCACAACTTGTGGATTGATGTTGGCAGAGGGGAGGAAATGCGTGATCGATTGACCGAGTTGGATTTTACCGGCGTGATGGGGTGCGTGATCCTCTGAACTTTCGGGATCTATGCGGAAAGCGACAAATTCGAATTTGATGGCTTCCTTTGTACCGATGGAGCTGTGGGGTTGAGGGAAGTACCTAGGTCCAGTGGATGGGTTGGAGGGCATGCGAGGAGTTTGTGAGCTACCAGTAACGGGTACTGGAGAACCAACAACAGGGCCAAGTTTTGCACGAGGCTGAATCTGTTGCTGGAAACCCAGCTGTGGGGTACTGTTACCGGTAGTACCGGAAGATCGGGGTACCGGGAGGGTGTGGTTGAGTCCATGTGGTAGCTCTGGGTGGTCAACCAACCAGGCATTGAACATGACATCAATGGTTACCGGATTTTGATTGACATCTTTCCAGCCTGATAGCTAAGATTGGTAATGATGCAAAAAATCTACCATTGATGCCAGATCGGCCAAGGTATACCCTTTTCGGCAATGCTCGAGATGCTCTTGCTTTACCGAAAAGTGTATAAAGATTATATCAGTCTTGCGACCGCTATATCTATCACAATCTCTTCTCGAGAGAGAGAGAAGTGATACCGGGAGTTCAATACCTGGCTGGCGTTCTGAAAACGTACAATATGCCGAGGCGGCATGCGATCACCACAGGTAAGGAGAAATAACTCTGGGTGACTCAAAACGATGCCAAAAAATGGAATCCAAGACTAAAATTTATAGTTAGTAACCGCATACACAATAACAATTGTATAAAAGTTAGACTGAATAATTAAGATGCACGGTGACACCTTGTGCTCATGAGTTTGAAAACCAACAGTGGATGATTGATTTTACTCACTCCAGACTCGTACCTCCCATGGTTGGATATGCGCATATTACCTGCGACATAGTAGCCTACCGGCAAGTATTTGCAACTACCAGGCATCCCAGAACCAAGCATTGTACCTGTGCCAAGAGAAAGCCAGCTAGCAGCGGTATTGGATGACTGAGATACCGAGCTTGGCTAGCTGTTTGGTTCAAAGGATGTGGCCTCTCGACCTGTGTTTGATGAGCTGGTACGCATACGCTTATCACGATTTGTACCAGCTCGAGCGTTTGTACCAATACCAGTATCAATACCGGACTCAGCAATGTGCTGGCCTAGAAACTCACGCTTTGGCATGATGCTGATGATGTTATGATTGAAGGGTGGGGGGTGTTTGTGAGGGATGGTGTTTAGAAGTTGAAAATGTTGAAAATTGTTATTTTGTCTACTTTGTTTGGCCCTCGCTTAATTTCACTGCCGAGAGGTGTAGCGAAGCTTTCAGAAACTCCAGATCCCAATTCTTATTACATATTATATCTAAAATACTAATTGGGAGCATTAAAGGAGTGAAATGAAGAATATCTATATTTTCATAGAAATATCAAGGATGCTGATAAGGTTGATATCAAGTGATGGTCGTTGCAGTGGCATCCTAGGAAATTTGTATGGGGAAAGCTGCTTAATTTTCTATCCATCATATGCGATTATGTATTTAAATTGCCTAGTAAATATGAGAACATAAACACAAAGATTTATATAGAATAGATCTCATGACCTATCTGCTCTATTCTACTAACTATCAAGACAACATCTCTTAGCGCAGATTCTCATTAATAGGATTCGATCCCCTTTCCCTACTAGCGGAGTCTCGATAATTCATTCAACATAGGAATAATTAGGGTGACCTCTCGCTGAAGTCAGACTTTGCTTTATTGATTTAAACTTTCATACGCCATTTTTATACCCTCGACATCTTCCACAAAGGTTACCTGACTAGATACCAGTCTCCCCATATCGATATCATCACTAAGTATATTGATGCGGGTGGCATTTTCTCTGAAAATACTTTTGATAACTGGACTGGGAACATAATTGATAGGAGATGAAGGTAGTGTGCCCATCGTTGCGAATCTGTTGAATGAGGAAAGTCTTGTTTTTTGTCTCTTCATACCTATGTATATACTCGAATTGGAAATAGAAACAACAGTCACGTGAATGCATAACTAATCAGTATATGTATACTCTGACTATAATGAGAATAAAACGGATCTTAATGAGCCTATCGACAACCAGTTTTATCCTATCTCATCTCTTCTCGTCTCTTACAAGCAAATTGATTGAACAGCACTTTCTATCTTGATATCATTTATTCACTCGAGGATTGTCCGCGTCTCTACCATCTGATAGAATGCTTCAATGAAGACGTCGAACAACGTTAACTCGGTTGCATAATTACAATCCAGAAAGACAACCCGCAGATGAATACAGTCCATTACGAGTATGCGTCCATGAAGCTTCCACTCAGCCACTAAGCTCTTCAGTCTGACTCAAGCAATCTAGGGCCCCAAGCAAAGATATTGCGCCATGGCCTTAGCATGAGCTGTTTCACCATCAACTCAATGATTGGAAAACACGAGAGACCAAGGTCTTGGAGATACTCAAACATCCATCAGATCGATTGGAGTGCGGCCAAGGACTAAAATATCTAGAATTCCTCACAAATAACCCAACTCATATGTATATGTATGCAGTCCGAGCCTCAGATGGAGGTTGAGAATTATTTCTTATTTAACGCTATAACTTTTTTATTCCAAAGATCTCAACCCTAAGCATCGGCATGCTTCTCGTTAACCAAGACATATCTGTATCTGGCCTTGCCAGCCTCCATATCAATGATGGCTTGGTTGGCGTCCGTCATTGGAACATTGTTGTTCCAGGTCTTGACACCCTTCTCGGCAAAAAGTGCCAACATATCTTTGATCTCATGTGGAGGACCAATGAGAGAGGCGCCGATGGTGAGTTTCTTGGCAATAAGGGAGAACACTGCATTTTTGTTAATGATTCGTGCCTAGAAGATTGGACCAATTATGACATACTGTTGAATCCTGGAATAACATCTTCTGGTGCACCGACTTGGATGAATTTACCCTTGAATCTGAGAAGGGTGAGGTAGCTTTGGAGTGGAAGTTTTGGTGAGGAGACAGTGCTGATAATCAGATCAAGAGAGTTTGCGTATTTGGTGGTCCAATCTGGTTCTTCATCGGTAGCTGTAGGTTCATAAGTTAGTATTTTCACCCCATAAACAGAGAAACCCAAACTCACCAATGAAACCGGTAGCACCCATCTTGAGAGCATCCTCCTTCTTCACAGCAGTTCTAGAGATAGCTGTGATCTCTTCGCAACCCAAAGCCTTTGCGCTCAAGATACCGAAATGTCCAAGACCACCAATTCCAATTATTCCAACCTTCTTTCCTGGTCCAGCGCCGTTTTGAGCGAGTGGTGAGAACACTGTGATACCACCACAAAGCATAGGAGCTGCAATATCAGATGGAATTGAATCCGGGATCTTGATAACGAAATCACCACTTCCACGCCAGTAATCGGCATAACCTCCGTACGATTTGCTTCCATCGGCCCATTTACTGTTATATGTACCAGTCTGACGAGCACAGTATTGTTGTTGACTGAGCATGTTATGTTAGTTTCAATCTTCCATCATAAGGGAACACAGCAAGCCTACCCATCAGCACAAGCTTCACAGTCGCCCTTTTGGTTCATGCAAGAACCGCTTTGAGCACCGACACCAACACGATCACCGACTTTAATATCCTTAACCTTGGATCCAACTCTAATAGCCTTTCCAACAATTTCGTGACCAACACAGACTGGATAATCTGATGCACCCCATCCAGATCTCAGAGTATGCATATCGGAACCGCAAATACCACAGTGAGTGATTTGGATATCAACATCAGTCTCTTCAAATGGCTTAGGCTCGTATTCTTGCCAAACCATCTTTCCATTGGCAGCCTCTACATCGAGACCCATCCATCCTTGGAATTTATAATCGGTAGACATTGTGGCAGATTTTGAGTTGTATGGTTGGAATAGTAAGAGTGTATTTGGTTAAGAGGGGAAAAAGATCTGGCAAAGAAGATTGGGGCCATGGGTTTACTTTATATTTGGCCCCTTCATTTTGAATATGTCATCGTCTGCCTCAATCTTCGGAATGACAAATTTTAGATGGGGGTATGATAGGAGTCGATAAGAAAAAGCTGGGTCTATTGAAGATTTGAGATTTGCGCTTAAGCTTTTAATAGGGATCAAGGATATAGAATGAAGAGTTTTGAGACTGAGAAACATGGGATTGGTTGGAGAAGCTGGTTTCTACTCTGGGTTTGAAACGTGTTCCTTTTCGTTGACCTCAGATATCCGAGGCGCGAATCTCCATGCTCATAGAGTTGGAATTGCGGAAGAAGGATACTCCTCATCAAAGGGCATACTTGCCCCTGAAGCTTGCGGATACGAAAAGGATTCCTTACCCCCGCCGCTGCAGAACAAGCTCTAACATATTGAATCCAACGCTGCTTTCATGTATTAGATTTCATTCAAGTTATATTTACAAACTTGAGATAAAGCATAACAACAGCTTCAAGTGGGGTGATAAAAGTAAGCCGCCCCATGCTTTACCGCTCGCCTCGATATGATGATACTAGGATCTAGATACAGTTGACATCTCAATGTAATGTAACCCTGACGATGGTGTGCAGGAGTCGATCTTTTTTGGCGGTAAAAGTTTTCCAATGATAACGTAAATGACAAGAGAACCAACCACGTGGAACCAAGCGTTGAAGAAGCTTTTCTCAGTGTCTTAAATCCGAGACGCTATGTTGGTGTCTCCGACCCTGCAAATCTTGCATTAGACAAATAAGACGATAGATTTGTGTTACTTCGGCAATCCACTCAGTCGTAAGTCTTGCTCGCATATCTAAGAACGCGAGAATGGAAAGGGGATTGATTGTCATCAGGTCATTGTGCTTTACGTGGCTTATACTCCGAGGTAGCTGTAGCATGATTCTAAAATCCGAGGTTCCTATTAATAAGCTTTTGGGTAAGTCGGCAACTGGACGTCTCCGCCGACAGTGGACCTTGTACCGAGGACAACGCCACATAAGAAAATTGCTATTACTCTACAAAATAATAATAAATACATAATATGCAAATAAACCTAACATAAATTTTCGGTCTTTGCCTATCTAGGTAAGTTCCGAAATAATACATATTCATAATTCTTTGTTTTTACTCACAGAAATATCACATACAAATTCTCATGCCGAAGTTTACCCAGTCACGATCTACCTTGGGTAAGGGTATCTCAACTCTACTCTACACACTCCTCTAATTGTACGCTCTTCCGGCTTGGATGTTTCGTTTCATTCACGCCTTGCTGATGAGTTTCTTTCAAAGGTCAAAGGATCGTCGATACCGATTTCTCATTCCTGCTTTATTTTCATTAACTACCTATCTTCATGTTCATGCTTGAAGAGATGTTCTCGATGGCCCTGCATCGGTAAGAGATGTGTGAACCATAGACTCCCCCACCCATTAGATGCTGCAAATCCTGCGAATCAATGATAACCATACCGCATACTCAACTCTTCCGGACGCTCACTCATATCAGTACCACCCCTCATCAATCTAACCATCATCTCCACCACTGCTAATGGTTGAAGGATCTTCTCCATCTGCATCGGGACCATCACCCGCCACAATATCTTCTGAAACTTCGGCATCAGTGATATCCTGAGCACTGCTATCTCCGCCGGTTCCATCACCTTCTATTTCCTCATCACCATTCATAATTGGGCCTCCATCCATCTCAACATATAGCGTGTAGATTTGGGTCTTCTCTTTCTCGGACAAAGGCTTGTCATTGCTTCTGGACTTGTTGATCTTGGGTAGAACTGATCCCATGCCTGCGTATATCAAAACGTTGGCAAGAAATGTCACATTTAGTGTGTAAGAAGCGGTTACCTGTCTCTGTCATTGGGTTCCATTCGAAGTTTTCAGTGAAAGCATCAAGCTCATCAAAGTCTAAAGTCTGCTCCTCGTCGTTATTACCGATCCAGAGGGTCTATAGATCCTTTATTGCTTCAATAAAGGATGTTTTCTTATTACTTGGATTTAAGAGCATGATGGTAGGCAACTCTTAGTTTTTTCTTCATTTCGTTGTCGAGATGACTGATAACGATACTTGTGTCATGGTTTACCCGACCCCTAATCATCGTTTTGGTGATTTCATTTAATTCTTGTATTTTAATGATTAATTTCCTCTGCTCCTCTGAGTTCTCGTCTGCAATTGATTCTAAATCCCTGATATTCTTTAATAATGGTTTCGAGTTTATCTTCAAGTGTAGATGTGATTCCATCCCAAATTTTGGACGCCATGTTCGATAATTTGGGAAGTAACGGATTAATGCTTGGAGGTTGAGATTGAGTTGAAAGAATTGTGTATCAACAAGTCGTTGTAACGCGAAGGTTGAGGTTTAAATAGAAATGAAAGAGAGGATTATAAAAAGTGCCCAGGTGAATTTGATCAAGTTGTATATGCATGAGACCTCGGTCTCCTCGGCGTTCAAAATGTGTTCACCTTTGAAGCGAACTTTTTCTAACATGGAATATTTCTTCTACTATTTGTAATTGAATTAATTTAATTTTTAAATACATAATGATTATTTTCTTTAAAAATGTGCGAGGAAGTATGTACTCGATGAAAATGTTGCCCTTGATCAATTGGTGCTTCAAAATCAACAAATCTGTAGTAGCGATTGTCTTGAATTCATGCCAAAGCTCAGCCATGCATGTCCTTCTGCATAAGCTCTGCATTCTTCTGGCCAAACTCCCCTTCCATCTTGCTTCCTTGAAACACAGGTATTGAAATGCTCGATGCAGTGGGCATATACTTCAAACCATTATCCGCCTTCTCCATGACAGCTATTAGGTAATACTTTCTTGAGGTCCCAAATATCGATGTTTCCAAATACGAAGTTGTATGAAAGGCAATTTGGTTGCTGAGAGAGACTACAGGTTCCAGTTCTACCTTTGTGGTGTCTCTTGGCTTCATGTAAAATTTCTATTTTGTTGAGATGCCGCAGATGACAAATTTCTCATGACTTCTACCAAAACTCGCTCATTCCAGCTTGAATTTCTGGAATTCATGGTCGATGAGTCGTTGGAATACCGAGCGAGATAGAAGACCCTATCCTGGGAAACGATGGTTGGAAGACAAAGGCCACCAGGAATCTCTGAGACTAGACCGTACATATTTGTTTGATTTGTCGCATCATTTATATCGCCAGACAAGCCAGGTGTAACGACCAAGTATGGGGAGGCTAAGTCTGTCATTGCCACTTTGGTTTCATCACTTGCTTCTGTTCCAACAGCACTGCCTGTATCAGTATCTGGGCTTTTCTTCAGCGTAATCTCGGTCAAATCAACAAAGGTAACTCCAACTACCAAGTATCTTTGAATATTAGCAGTTTCATTCTCTATGCTGCTCTCCCTCGGTGTAAGTTTCGACGACTCCCTACATGGGTCGATACCCTTAGCATTCATGCTCTTAACCACTTCTATAAAGGCTTCGGGGGATGGAACGAGAGCATTAATGAAGGTTGAATCATTCGGTAAGGCGGAAGGCTTCGTGATTTGCCATTCGTGGGTTTTGAACACATACTTTGCAAGCTGGTATTCTGGTACCTTGCCCGTCATTTGAACGACGACAGTACTGGTTACGGATGAGAATCGGTACTACCGATCTTGAATGCGTACTTACTGTAGAGTTTGAATATGTCGCAAAAAGAATTCAGTGATGGTTCTTATTTCTGGTCTGGGGGATTGAAATTCTTGGTGATACTCAAGCAAAAGATATTTGAAAGCTTTGAGTTGTCTTCGGTGTTTGTTCAAGGCAGCCTATTTGAATTTGCTTATTATCTGCGTGTGTTATTTGGGGAGGGAACAAGTCAGATATAAGTTAACTTGGATACGAAAGAGGGGACGGAGATGAACTTTTCAATCGTGAATGGCATCATAATAATTCACTGAATTAGCACGTGAAAACTTGATCTAAGCCTCCTTCCCCTCGATACTATTTCATCTTTTAATCCGGTAATATCTTTAATATCATTAAATTTAATCAAACCACATCCTCTTCAACCAATCAACTTCTTTTGTCGCCTGTGATTGAAGGCATTGAATGTACTAGCGTCATCCAAAATTTCTCATTTATAGTCAACTCCTCCCCCGAAAAAGTATTTTGATTCTACAACCTCCTTCTTTATACTTAATCTTTACAATGGGATCAAGATACAAGCGCGACCTTAGAGGGTATGAGTCCGATTCCGATTCAAATCACAATGACAAGCGCTTGCGTACGAATGAAAAGAGAAGTTCATACTCGAGAGGAAGACCAACAACTGATGATTCTCATTCCTCCATAAGATACAATCCTCGATCTTTCAGTCATCCAAATACCCACAACTACTATCAAAACACAGGAAGTTCGACATCTACAGATCGAAGTGATCCACCTCACGACTCTATGCGACATCATCAACATCCAGGTCCATCAAACCAAGATACGAAAAGGTTTGAAAGAATCAAACTGTGGTTAGAATGTGGATCTAGACGCGTGTTTGGGTCTCTTCCAAAAAGATTGGATTTCGGCAAGGCTGTCTCTTCACGTATGCAGGGATCTATACATGGCTGGAAGCAAGAAGATGGTTTCTTGATTCCTTTCTTTGGTATCGTTCTATTCCATCCGCAGGTGTACTTTCTCACTACGGGCACAAAATTTCTTGCCACACAAACTCGTTCTTGGCTTTCAGAATGCCGACAGGGATTTGAGTTCCAGATTCGCCTTCTCTATCTGTCGAAGAGATTGTGATATGGGAAAAGATGCGAGCCTAATTTTTGTCAGCATCACTTTGAAGCCCGCTTTCTATGCCGATATTAGGAAGCCTTACATATTGGCAGATCTCGTATCTATAATGGAGTTCTTGGATAACTACAAGCAGATTTTAACCAACTGCAATGAAGCCTCCCGCTGGATTGAAGGCCCACCTACAATCGACGTTGCTTTCACGGCATTCTTGAGAGAAAATCCACAAATTCCTCACCTACCTTCATATAGTTTTCCGCAGAATGCCGGCATAAGTGGATTATCTGATACAGAGGAAGAATCCAGCATGAGGGATATCGGACGAAATCGAAGGATGAAGACAGAATGGAATCAACATAGATCCACGTCGCCTTTTCTTCCACATCAATCACGTACCCCTTCCTTGCCACCTACACCTCATCATATATCTTCATCATTTGGTCAATCGCATGGCTCAATGGGCCCTCCGCAGTTATCCACGCGTCCACCTCCGGCATCACCATTCCTCTTGTCTCAGATATCCACTCCACCACCTCCTCCGACATCTCTACCATCTAGTGACAATGGCATCTTATCGGATCTTGAAGAGTTCAATACACCGCCATCCCAAATCGCTATCACCGATTCAGGCACGAGCATCAAATCTGAGCAGTTCAGCACTACCTTATCTCAGCCCGTACACTCTAAGGATAAAACTTTTATTCCTCTTGCGCCTCTCACCGGCATCAATAATGAAGTAAGTCTTACAACCAATGTACTAGCTCTTCTTATTATACTAATGTTGTTTTCTAGGTTCGCCGTATCCTGATTCGACGATATCGCAATTTATACACACGGGAACAACTTTGCGAGATGTTGGAGAGGGATTTGGGCATATTGACTACAGATGTAGCCTCAGATCCTACGGGTATTTAGGGATGTAATTGATGAGTATTCGCAGATAGGATGGTTGGGTATCTAGAAATTGGCCTCACGAGTGTCCAAATGTTGGTATAGGAAGTTTCAATGTTCAATAACAATCAGTCTAAAACATACTCAAATTTCTCAAGTTACAAGCTTCAGCATAGATTCTCTGTAATAATTCATTAATTTGTGTATTCTACTCTTTCTTTCGTCACTAGGCTGTAGTATTGAGTTGCGCAATAGCATATACATATGAGTTGTTCATAAAATGATATTCGTGCTACAAAGGTCAGAAAATTTATAATCAATGATACTTCAAGGTGTGTAATCTAATCAATTAAACATAAATGGTCCAGGTAGAACTAGATGTAAGTGAACCAACATTCTCCTCAGCGTGTCTGTCAACGTTTCTGATAGTTGTAGTTGATGATTGAGTAGGTGGTTGGTCCCATAGTTTTAGGATATCCGAAGATTCACCGATAAACGAACCCCTGATCGGTACAGATTTCCTAGTTATTGATTATTTCTATCAATTCAATAAGTCTCAATTCGAAATATTCGTGTTTTTAATACAATACTAAATAAAGAATTCTTCATCATTTGCGGAAGAAATAGTAGACTCTTGGGTATCGATTAGTTGCTATAGATAATGATAATAAAGAGAAAGATCTTATACTCCCTAGTTCTTTCTCTAACACCTAACTTCGATACTATCCAATAGATAATGTGTCTTCCAAAACAGAAAGCTAGATTAAAGTATCTCTTGGCTAGAGGCACCAACAGAATAAAGTATTGAATATCATATAGTTGAAGCCGTTGATAGGAAGATATAGAATCAGAAATTGAAGTCCTGATGGGAAAGGCACGGCATCCACCTCAATATCGAGCTTGAGAATCAAACATATGTTGAAAAGTAGAGAATTGTGAATGAATTTCAATTTAAACACTAATGACAATTTGTCATATTGCCATCGAATACTAAGCTCATGTCCACTCCAGACACTCCTATCCATAATTATACCAAACTACCCATTCTGAACATCTATTCATATACCAGCAACGAACAAGAAAATTTGAGTTCAACTAGCTAGTTCAAAAACTTAGGTGAAGTAATGTTCATCTTAGAGCTTGGCTAACCGGGATTTGGGACACATTCTCTTGATAAAATAATACAAATCGACCTTGATCTTGAACAGACCATTTTGTTGTACCGGCTATACCTGATTTCTTCTCAAATCTTCCACTAGGGGCAAATGGCCTCTCCTTACCAGCTTGGTTATATAACCTAACATGTTAAGGTAAACCTTCCGTGGTCCTCGCAACGGTACAGAGTTGATATACAGACGATTGTATTCCAAACTGCCAAGTACCAGTATTTCCAACATCCTTCGCATAAGGACTCGTGAAAGTAAGAGTCCTGAAATCTGCAATCCATCTAGATTCCGATTCCGATTCGACATTTAACTCGACCATTAAGAATCTGGGACGCAACGTAGATGGATATATATGGGAAACTCCATTGAATAACCCTATTACCTGATTGGAAAGAGACCGAGACGAGTCGAAAGACAGTTGGTTGAGACGAGTGGTATTGGAATTAGGTTGATCAATATGCTCAAAAATTGTACCCTGTATCTCGCGAAATTGATGAGAATCGAAGAGTTGGAATGGGAGGTTTTTCGAAAACAAAGATACCAGCTTATATTGAATCAAATCATGAAACCTTGGTACTGGGAGAGAGGTCTCTCTTTCATACATGGCATCGTGAACGTCCTTCTTGATTGCCCAATCGAATTCTTCCTTTCTCGTTGGCTTTCGATACCAGAATTTCCTCCACCCTTGATACCGATTGTCCTTGTTCTAGGTCAATGGCGTACCCCGCGAGTCTTTAAGAACCTCAATACTACTAGTATATCCATACCACGAATTTTCACTTTCTCCATAGATTTTCTTCCTTTCTATCTCCATGAAGTCGAGTATATTCCTTGGGAGTAGTATACTGGGACGTGGTCTGAATGATCGAAGATTTGGCGCATATTTCACTGCTTACATGATCCTGCAATGATTAACAAATTCAATAAGCCATTATACTAAAACAGCAAGTCAGTCAAGAGCTATAACTGATTTTTTGAAGCCTCCTAGTAACTATTCTTACTCCTTCCATGTTGATCCATCAGACGCGAACTGTCGCGTGTATGTCACGTTGAAGTAATTTCTGATGACTCATCAAGACAGCGCTTTTTAAACATAGTCACGCATTCGTGAAATCTTTAACTTCGCATCAAACACATATCAATTTCAAGCCCTTCTAATTTTAATAAATCTTTCTTCATAATGCCTCCCAGAAACGTAAATCACAAGTCAATGCCGGTAACCCACAATCAAAGCGTCGAAGAGTTCCGGTAAACTGGTACCATTCGGAGCAATGCTCCCCGCGGGCTCAGAACAAATGGTTAATACCATTTGGAACCAGAGAGCCAGTCTGAAGCTCATCTCTGTCTTGGCTTTGCCAATTTTCAAAGGTCGACTTGGCATTCTTCATCATTGCATCTCCATTGTCAATTATAGAAGAATTCGGTACTCTGCCAGACCCGCAACTCGACATCTGGTACCAAACAAACCGGTTTGGATTGGTATTCTCCCAGAGCTGGTAAAAGGTTTTATTGGGAAGATTGATGGGGTAATACATTCTCACAACCACGAACACCAAATTGCTACAGGTATCTCGGTATCTGATCTGGAAATCATCATTGAAGCTTGGGATCTATACGTTGAAAGCAAGCCGGGATCTACCCTCGAGTCGACAAAGGCATGTCAGAATTCGGTTCGACTCCCAAAAAACTCAAAGATCCCGACTAGGGAACATTTGCTGGCTTGGAAGATGGATTTTATTCTTGAGTGCAGAAGAATGGGACGAGCATATAATCAGCCGTCTAATTCAGGTCAATCCGCTGGTATGGGTATCGGTGGTACCGGTATGGATGCTAATTTTGGTGTTGGTGGTGCGGGTATGGGTGATGATGTTGGTATTGGTGGTGCCGATATGGACGCTGGTGGTCATGGGGCTCCTGCGAATTTACAAGAATTCTATGTAATCCCCGACGATGATGAATCTTCAACATCTTCCGACGAAAGTTCAGACTCGGGTTCAGACCATGGTCAATCTGCTGGTATGGGTGTATCTGGCGAGGGTTCCGCAAACATACAGGGTGCAACCGTACCTCCGGGTACCTGACTGGCTTCTGCGAGCTTACGAAGTCCATCTGCCGGTACCAGATCCCCCTCTATGGATGGTGGAATCGAAAATCTCTTCGCTGGTATCCCGCATTCACCTATACCTTGTTCCGCTGCTTCTGCTGGCAGGATGGGATCTGTTCGCGAAGGAAATCCCCAGGTACTCGGTATTGAGGTGAATTTTCTTCTCCTCTTTTTGATTTGTTCAAAGCTCATAATTCTTCCAGGTTCGTCATCTTATCCACAAGCGTTACAGTGGGAAATATTCGAAGGATGAACCGGTATAAGTATTTATTGCGGATATTGGGGTACATCTAAGAGATGAAGAAGATGTATTAGATTTACCTGTAAGTATCATTTAAGTTCAGTTTCGAACCAATATTCAATAGCTAACGCCTATTAATACAGTTACGCCGGCTACTACGTGAGAAATCCAAAGGTACATACAATAAGGAGGAACTGTTGGCGGCTTTGGAGGAGGAATTTTTCATATTTTCTAAAAGATTCTGTCAACTACTTAGGGCGTGATGCTCTGGGGGTATCAAAGGAAGGATGACTAGTCTGGTATACGTAGTTCGGGTATAGCGCGCTGGTATTGAGCGCAGGCATAAGATGAAGACTTGCTGCCATGTTTTCGATATGTTTTGATCCATGGATCAGAACAGAAGTCCATATCCCTCCCGACCTATACATTTCCTTGAGTTTTGAACTTGTGATGGCTCTCTTTCATGTCCACTCCCAATGACGGGTAGTTCCACGTTTACTCAATTTAGATATGACTTTCCGATATTGAGCTTGGGTAGTACTTTTCATCTGTTGCAAAACCATAGTTTGGCTGATGTCTAAACCTATTGCATCAATTGCCTGCCTCCTAAAATCCACTGATCACTCGCGCAGACAAGAAAGTCATGATGAATGATACCTCTTGTGGCACAAATATTGAAGAGCCTCAAGGACTTCCTACTTGAGAGGCAGATAGAGCAGTATCAAGCATCAAGCAATCAAACACTTGTTCTACGAATCTGTCATCATTTTGTTTAACACGCTTGCTCATAACAAATGGTCTGACATTTCGGGCTACTTTCCCTTCTTGAAAAACCACCCCTTCTCAACGAAGCTATATTTAGGTATTTTCCCATTAATCCAGCTGATAGTCTGTTCATGTAAAGATAGCCAAGTAGATAGTTAAAGTACAACCTGGAAACGAACATTAGCATTTCACCCTTGATAGCATCGATTGTGCATATAACATAACACATTTTATCTGTAGCCTAGTAAAAACTTCATTTCTTTGGGTATATGATTCGATACATAAAAGTATCTGTTTCTTGACCTCTCCATTTCTCCTTCTCTTCAGCCCATTTCTATCTTTCTGAATACCAGCATGCTACCATGCGAAGTATCCCCTACTTCATCCTTTCCCAACGCCTCTCGTGCAAGTGAAATATCAATATCAATACAAATGCCAAATCTCCCATGAAAATCTATCAGAATCCAATCCTTTCCCCCTATTTTAATTAACATAAAGTATTATACAAGAGCTCAAGATTCAATACGCAAGTCTCAACCCTTTATCCCTATCCAATTTATCAACCAGAACATTCAATGAATGAGCAGCTACTTTTAAAGCTGGAGGAGC
Organism: Monilinia laxa; assembly: GCA_009299455.1. NCBI lineage: Eukaryota > Fungi > Ascomycota > Leotiomycetes > Helotiales > Sclerotiniaceae > Monilinia > Monilinia laxa. Next base: position 626,915 of record VIGI01000014.1, read on the forward strand.
GCGAGATGGGAAGTCTATCAAGGCAACTCTGAGGGCAGCAATGGCTTGAACTCCATATAAATCGATAAATCTTTGTTCCCAACCCTCAATCATCGATCTCAGAACCGTAAATTGTGTTGATGAAACTTCTTCAGGTGGTGTGGAAACAATACTTGCCATTGCCCTCCAATAATATGTTGATGGCCATGGGTTTTTGATTTGTGCTTTCGTTTTTGAGTAGTCTCTTAAAGAAATAGCTGCATATCCTGCGGCCAATCCAATTTGTCTGTTGTTATGTGATTGTTCATCAATCCAACCTCCATCTCCTAATCGTTGCCATCCTATTCGAGCTCTTCCTTCTTCTGTTTTTTCACTCCCACGAACACCAAAAACTGTAGGGATAGAAACACGCATCTTTGCCATTAATATATCGATCAATGATGTACCTCTCCACATAAATTCTGGAGTGGTGAAGATTTGAACTGCAATAATACCAACAGGGCCTGCAGTTTCTGGTCGAACACCTGCTTCAGTTGTGAATTGAGCGACAATGGACTTTGAGAAAAAGTTCAGGACGTAAATAAAGAGAGATGGAAGTTGATCTCCATTATTCATAGCTCCTTCTACTGGGTTTGGCTTTGATGCCATATAGTTACTTGGATCAATTCCTGGAGATTGAACTTTAAAAAGGGTTTCTTTGAGCAAGTCCATGATTTTCATTAACTGCAAGGTGTCAGCTGGAACTCGGGATAAGAATATTCAATTCAACATACACTCTCCTTGTTTGCACCCCTTTCTCCAGTCAATTGCCCACAAGTCTGTCGAATTGCTCTTCGATAATCTCCCAACATTTTTTTGAATGGTACATTTTGTTTTCCTTCCGCTATCAAGTACTGCCGTAATTTTTTCAGGTTTTGATGAATCTCGACATAACGTTCAACACCTGGAATCAGGTGATCCTTGGAAGAGGATGCAGGCTGCCAAGTGCCTGAGGGTGGTTGTTGGGGGGCAGGTTTCGCAAATGACTCTTTCGGAGGTTCTCGTCGAGTAGTTGAAAATCCACCTGTTTGTGATGAGGGTGGTGGTTGTGCTTGAGGTAAAAAGTTATTCCCTTGCGGAGGGTTGTTTCCATTCATCTGCTGGTTCGGCGCGCCAAATAATCCTCCACTGGCATTATCTTGCTGACGTTTTTGAAAAGTCTCAGGTTGTACCTGTGGATTCAAAGCCTTCGGAGCGGGAGCTGGAGTTGGTGCAGCAATTGGTGGAGGGGTAGGGGGCTTCGGCGGAACAACAGGTATTTTTCTTGCTTCTTCTTCTAATTCTCTCCTTCTTAATTCTGCCAATGCGTTCTTCCTTTCTGTTTTGAGGCGATCTTCTTCAATTTTTAATCGCATCTCCTCAACTCGCAATCGCTCTTCTTCCGCCATAATCTCATGTTGCGCTCGTAGTTGTTGTTCTTGTATAAGTGTGAGTTGGAAGATTCGCACAGCTTCATTCCGAACCCTTTCATGCTCCAGTCGCGCAGCTTCAAGAATCCCATGATGTACTTCCTCTGCATTCCTATTGTCGAATCTTGTGCCATGGTCATAAACCGAAGGTACTGGTATGAAATTATAGTTTCCATTGAAAGCTTCATCTTCTATGTTAGAAGATTGGTTGGAAGCCATTGTTTCGTTCGTAATATCATAAAGAGTGTGAGAAGTATCTAGAGGATATGAAAAGAAATATATTACGAGATGGTCGAACAAGAATGAACGAGTCGAAGCTGTGAATAGGATTCAAAGCTTAAAAAAGCAATATATTGAATTAATTTGGACGTGAATGAGATGAATTCTTGATGATCACATGATAGTTATTTTGCCGAAGGCGGTGTGTGGTAGTTTCCTGGTTTTAGTGGTGGTTCTTCGAATGCATCAAAAGAGCTGTCATTATCCAGTCACTGGTAGTCCATGGGTCAATGCGTTGCTTCTAGTGCATGAGCAGGGATTATATAAGCAGGGTCGAAGGGATTGATAGACTTTTCCACAAAAAGAAGATTGATGGATAGGCTTTTTGTTGCTAAAATTAAGTGGTTGGGGGCTGTTGGGCGTTAGATACGAGTACTGGTTGGTTGGTATGTATGGATACTGGGTCAAAGGTCTATTTTGATTTGTTTAGACCTCGTGACTTGGTTATTATTCGGTTTATTGTGCAAGTGAACGAATCAACCGAATGAAGGAGTTTAAGTGAAGAAGTATCAGTAGGTAGGTCGGCACTTGGTAGTAGTATCCAGATAGTATCCAGAGCAAGAGGCGATTTGGGCCTCAGGAGTTCCCTAGGTAGTCAAGTAGGTCGGTAGGCCGTTCCAAAATATTATTTTCTTCATTCAAGCTGAATGGCGAAGAGGTTCACGGGAAGCTCTAATCATGAAGCTATATCCAAGTAAGGAATAAATGAATTCCCGGGGAAGTGCAAGAAAAAAGAAAGGAACAAGGGGCAAGCGAAAAGGTAAGCAAGACAAACGACAAAGGATTATTGATACCTCAACATTCATCTACGAAGTACAGACTGCGTTAGCATACTTCGTATGAAAGAGATTCAAAGGATTTTAAGCCAACGTTCAATTCCCAAAGAGGTTGTCGTGGTTGGAATTAATTTTATGAATGAAAGAAGATAATTATTAGTAATTAGTAATATAATTCATACAAAGACAACGAAAACACAACACCCTAATTTGGCACACAGATGAGAAACCCCATGTCTCTCCCTTCTCTCCTCTCCCTCCTATTTCATCATTCTTAAAGTTTGTTTCAAATACTTTCAAACTTGAATTTGTTTGGTTTTACGTAGACAACATCCGTACGGAGTGATCTTACATATTGCCAAGAGGGGAGATTTCCATATTAAGAGTTTAGAAGAATGATCGTGCGTAATCTAGAGTACGAGCGTATTTGAGTTATGACCAGGGGAATGTACGAGTAGTACGAAGGTACACGACTCGACTTGATGAAGGCTAATTGAATTATTTATCTACGGGGTAGGTTGATAGATAGGTAGTAGGTAGGTGGGTAATAGGTAGGTGGGTAATAGGTAGATGGGTAGCAGGTAGGTGGATAGTAGGTAGAGAGGTAGATAGGTAGGTAAGGTAGGTAGGTAGATAAATAAGTAGGTAGATATTGTTATTTAAGTATTTGAAGCAGTAGCAGCAGCAGCAACAGCAGTAGTAATAGTAAGATCTATCGTCTGATATCTTTTGTTAGAAAAGTAGCGATAGTAGCCATAGTAATAATAGTAGAGAACACCTAATAATAGTTTATTATAGTAATTCTTAACATATAAATCAATACCCCATAAGATTACTTGGATATCTATTCGCAGCCCGAGACCATCAGCACCAGCTACTGATGGAGTTGAAAGAAATCAAAGATACAACAAGGTATGTGTGAAGTAAAGCAAGGTATGTAGATGAATCAATCAATGGACGATTCCGAATAGTAATAATAAGAAATAGCCATAATCGTCGATGTTGTGTGCTGATACCATAGATCATTCTTTCAACCTTGGATTCTTTCATCTTCTAGATAACCTTACTATTGCATAGCTATTCATATACCTCCAGCTCCTACCTGTTTCTAGATGCGATAGCTGTTAACTAATGACGATGATTCCATTTAATCCATCTTATCCCATTCATTAACCTTTCTCACTAACTACTAGGTAGCTCATCTATACGATTCAATTCACGTCTAGGTGAATAGAATGAAGGTATATCATCATATCACACATATATCTAATTGTATATATATGAATGAATACCCCGACAGATGTGACTTGGATGTTATCTATCTATGCATACCTAGGTACCTACATACATACATACATACATACATACATACATACATACATACATACATACATGCATACATACATACATACATACATACATACATACATACATACATACCACACCTACCTACATCTACCTACCTACTCGTTACCCCTCAAAAAGTAAAACTACCTACCATCTAATTACCTAGGACCTACCTACTTTGATTTCTCCAAGTTATATCAACCATCAACGATACGGAAATCCTCCATATAACAAATAAGATCCTCTTCACATTTGCCTAGAACATACACACCTCGGTTCGCATTGGTTCCAACAATCTACCTACCTACTACCTCCCTATCCAATCCAGTATCCAGGAACTGCTTTACTTGATTTACACTTTTCATTCAGCAAGATCCTGATACATTTGGAATACCTAGTAATACCTAGTAATACCTAGTAGTACCTAGTAGTACCAAGGAAGCGCAGTGCATAACGCTTGTACCAGACCCGCGGACATTCAATCTGCCAAAGCGTAAAGAATACACCCAACTCAATCAATCAAAAAAAGAAGACGCACGTTCCAACTTTTTATCATCAGTTACCATAATAATAAGCGACCGATCAATCAAGACGAGAATTAAACTGACCAGACTTGTTTGATACATTTCACTTCTTTCTTTCTCGATTCTTTTTTATTGTTACGTGCCACCTTGGTATCTACGTACATACGTACATATCAGGTGTATACGTATACATACCTGTTTATTACATCCACCCCCTTACCTTGCCTCTACCTTACCCATCTCTCTACCTACTATTACTACTACTCCTACTACTACTTATTACCTCATCCATCCATCTCTCTCGCACTCTCTTACCAACTCTCCCTTCCCTCTCTTTCTCTCTTATCCAGAAAAGAGATCTTCTTTACATTTACATCACAACACAATTCATTACCTTTTCTTCCCCTCCTTCACTCCCTCTCACATACACATACACATACACACACACACACACACACACATACACACACCCATAATTCTCTCCTTCCTTTAATATTGACAAATTAAAGAATCAAAACATCAAAGTAAATCTCTATTTTGACTTTTTTATTAAGAATTCAAAATTCAAAATTACCTTGAAATTTTTAATCGTCATCAAATAAGAACAACGTGCTATTACACCAGCAGAAAAAAGCAAGACAACTACAACTACAACTACAACTACAACTACAACAACTACCACGACCCCTCGGGAGCTAACAAACAAATCAATCAATTGGCATCTTCGACAAAGATCGAGAACCACTCCTTCATCCTCAGATTAACTAGCTACTCAGCTACCTTTTTAACCTTGGTACTACGGGAGAACCAGGACGCAACTTTGGAGTCCGACCTTCTCAAGCTACTCGAGCTACCTACTCAAGCTACTCAAGCAAAGGCATACACCCACCACAACCACCACATCATCATTCAAAATCAAGAAGCCAACTTGACAATCAACCACATATCTCTCAAAGAAATCCCGTCAACCCCTTCTTTGGCTTACAACCAATTCGTTTGTTGATATTACAATCATTCCTTTGGTTTGGATCTGTATATCAATTCAAATCATCTCGAGTTATAATCCTCTACGGAACATTCGCATAACTCCCACTCAACTCTCACCCAACTCTTGCCCAACTCTCACTCAAATCGTCATCGCACAGTCCAGGTGCAACCAGATCTCTCCATAATGGAGCAACAACAGCAAACTCAACCTCCTCAGGGTGGTGCATCTGCTCCACCTGGAAGAAGATTACACATTGCGCATCGAAGAAGTCCTTCAGAGTTGACTCCTTTGATGAGTATGTTCTCTTCCCCTGGTAGTAAGTTCACCATCCATCTTTTGTTCTTCCCACGTTTCGGAATTCGGTGACGCATATTCATCATATCGGCAACCCCAGCATAACTCCGAAAAATGGAACAATATCTGCATTGTTGCTTTTCACCATCACGCATTGCAGAATCATGATACAATAACCAATACATAATGCTAATCTTGTATTTTCTTCACAGTGGAACAATTGGCTATCCAACAACAAATTGAGCTTTTACAACAGCAGCAACAGCAGATTCAAGCTCAACATCAGCAATATGTCAACTTGGGAATTATTCCTAATCAACACCTTGCTGCTCCTGGTCAAGGTTTCAATCCTTTACAACAACAGCAGATGCAAAATCAAAATGCATTTCAGTTTTCCAATCAGATACAACCACAGCAGATGAATGTACCAATGGGAGCTCCAACGCAACCACTTTCACATCGTCGTAATCAGTCGGCCGTTTCCAATATGGGTTTGAACATGGCTGGTCCACCACCTGCTCCATCTTCAGGTGCAGCTGGTCAAGGTTACACACAAGACTTTGGTGGAAATAATCGTGAGAATCAATCTACAAGAGGTGGTCGTGGCGGTGGACCCCCAGGTGGTGGTCATCAAAGACGTCATTCTCTTGCATTACCTGAAGCCAAAAAGGCAGCTGAAATCGCACAACAGAAAAGAACTACTTCCGGATTCCAGTTTCCTATTCCAGGTGCTAGCGGTGCTACCACGGCTGGTGGCGACAAGGAAGACAATGTCAGTCCCAAAGAAGAAAAACCTTCACCACTCACCAACAATCATTTGCAAACAGGCTCTGCTACACGTGGCGGTCGTGGCGGCCATGGTAGAAGCCAAAGTATGGCTGTTGGAGGTGGTCAAAATAGAGGTGGATCATCTCAACGAGGTGGTGGCTCATTTCAATTCCCATCAACACAAGGATCTACAGACAATGGCGCAGGTCAAAACAACGACTTTACAAGAAGAAGCAGTGTTCAAATTGGACATGCTCGCAACTCTTCTCGTAACTTTGATGGTAACTGGAGAAATCAAGTTCCTCAAAATGCAGCTCCTCAAGATCCACAACCACAAATTGGTAACTTCCAAGGTCAACAAAACCAAGGTGGTTTCCAACCAGGACACCGAAATCGTGGATCTATTAATCAATCCATGAGTAACATTGGTGGCTTTCAATATCAAGGTCAACCTCAATTGGTTCAGCTTCCTCAAGGACAGATGATCGTTCCTCAAGGTTTATACCCTGGTCAATTGAATCCGCTACAGATCAATCAGCTTCAAGCTTTGCAAGCTGCTCAAATGAATGGACAGATGGGTCTTCAAAGCAGTCAGCATGCTCCTCAACTTAATGCTCAACAACAACAACAGCAGCAGCAGCGTAAAACCTTGTTCACTCCCTATCTTCCACAAGCTACCCTCCCAGCTCTCCTTGGCGATGGTCAGCTTGTTTCGGGTATTTTAAGAGTCAATAAGAAGAATCGTTCTGATGCTTACGTCACTACTCAAGATGGTTTACTTGATGCTGACATTTTCATTTGTGGCAGCAAGGATCGTAACCGTGCTTTGGAAGGAGATCTTGTTGCAGTTGAGTTGTTGGATGTTGATGAAGTCTGGGGTCAGAAGCGTGAAAAGGAAGAAAAGAAGAAGCGCAAGGACATCACCGATACGAGAACCGGTGGATCGACCAACGGAAACAATGATCGAAATCACCATCGCGATTCGACCAATGGCGAAGATCAACACCAAGATGGTGGACTTAGAAGACGTGGAAGTTTGAGACAACGACCAACTCAAAAGAAGAATGATGATGTTGAAGTTGAGGGTCAAAGTCTCTTGCTTGTTGAAGAGGAAGAGGTCAATGATGAACAGAAACCACTTTACGCTGGTCACATTGTTGCAGTCATTGAGCGCGTTCCCGGACAGATGTTTTCTGGTACCCTTGGTCTACTCAGACCATCCAGTCAAGCTACCAAGGAAAAGCAAGAAGCTGAGCGTCAAGCTCGTGATGGAAACTCTGGTCGTCACCAAGAACAACGTCAACAGGACAAACCAAAGATTGTTTGGTTTAAACCTACTGACAAGCGTGTTCCATTGATCGCCATCCCTACAGAACAAGCTCCACGTGACTTCGTCGAGAAACATCAAGATTATGCTGATCGCATTTTCGTTGCTTGCATCAAGAGATGGCCAATTACTTCTCTTCATCCTTTCGGTACCCTCGTTGAACAACTTGGAAAGATGGGTGAATTGAAGGTTGAGACCGATGCTCTTCTTCGTGATAACAACTTTGCTTCTGATGAATTTTCAGATGCTGTTACACGAAGTGTTGGTCTTGATGATTGGTCTTTGGAAAAGGAAGATGAAACTTCCATTTCTACCCGACGTGATTTCCGAGAGGAGAAGACCTTCACCATTGATCCAAATGGTGCAAATGAGCTCGATGATGCTATTCACGTAAAGACTGAAGCCGAGGGAAAGATTGAAATTGGTATTCACATTGCCGATGTCGCTCATTTCATCAAGGCGAACTCTCTCGTGGATAGAGAGGCACGAAAGCGTGGAACTGCTGTCTATTTAATGAATAGATCTTGTGCTATGTTGCCACCAAAGATTGCCTCAGACATCTGCTCTTTGGCCCCAGGTCAAGATCGTCTTACGGTCTCGGTCGTCTTCAAGGTCAATGCTCAAACTGGTGCTGTATTCGAGGACGAGACGTGGATCGGAAAGAGTATCATCAAGAGTGGAGGAAAGTTGACATATAAGGATGTTGATGCGGTACTTTCTGGTCAAACAGATGTCAAACTCGAGGGTGCTGAAGTGAAGGATATTCAAATCCTCAATGTGAGTCTTCATTTCATAATCTCTCTTACGGTAATTAACTAACATCATTAGGCTGTTGCTCAAAAATTCCGTGAATCCCGTCTTGGTTCAGATGGAGAGACCATTGCACCATTGAGACTTGTCTATCAATTGGATGATGAGAATGTTCCAGTTGAACAAAACATCTTTGATTCTACTTCATCACACGAGTTGATCGAAGAATTGTTGAACAAGGCCAACTCTTATGTTGCACAAAAGATCTATCAAGGTCTTCCTGAAAAGGCACTCCTTCGTCGACAAGGTCCACCAAACACAAGACGACTTCAAACATTTGCTGATCGTATGACCAAGATTGGATACGAAATTGATACTTCAAGCAGTGGACGTCTTCAAAACAGTCTCTTCAAGGTTGATGATACCGATATTCGTAAGGGTATGGAAACACTTTTGGTTAAATCTATGCATCGTGCCAAGTATTTCATCGCTGGCAAGACCCCTCAACATCTTTACCCTCACTACGCTCTCAACTTACCATTATACACTCATTTCACCAATCCATCTCGTCGTTACGCTGATTTGGTTGTTCATCGTCAACTCGAAGCCGTTCTTTCCGAGGGCAAGATTGAATACACCGAGGACATTGAAACTCTCGTCAAGACAACTGAATCTTGCAACACCAAGAAGGACTCATCTCAAAACGCTCAAGAGCAAAGTGTCCACATCGAATCGTGTAGAATTATGGATCGAAAGCGCGAAGAAGCTGGTGGTGAACTTATCAGTGAAGGTATCGTTGTTTGCGTTTACGAATCTGCCTTTGATGTTCTCATTCCGGAATTTGGTTTTGAAAAGAGAGTTCACTGCGATCAACTTCCTCTCAAGAAGGCCGAATTCCGAAAGAATGAGAGAATTCTTGAATTGTACTGGGAGAAGGGTGTACCATCATCTGCATTTGTTCCGGAAGATGAACGTCCAAAGGCTGGTGCATCTCAAAGAGCTACCAACGCTGCTGCTGCCGCCAAGCAAGCCGCTGTTGCCGAAAGAGCCAAGAAGGAGCATGAAGAAGCTCAACGAAAGGCAATGGAGACTGGTACCATCTCAACTGATGATGTCGATAAATTGTTTGATGACGATGATGATGATGCTTCTGATATTGCTGGTAGCGTTGCCGGTGTTTCTCTTGCTGAACGCCCAACTCAAAGTGTTCCACCATCACCAACCAAGAACTCAATTGCAGCTGCAAGCAACCTTCACCGAACTCGTTCCGATTCAAAGGTACCAACTAGTCCTATTGAAGCCAAGCTTAGTGCTAAGGAGAAGTACTTGAAATTCTTCACTCTTCGTGAGGAAGATGGTGAATACATTCAAGATGTTAAGGAAATGACAAGAGTTCCTGTTATTTTGAAGACTGATCTTACAAAGAGTCCACCGTATGTTTACCTTTTATTCAATTTCTTCTTGACGTTTCACTAACAATGTTGCAGATGTCTCACGATCAGATCTTTGAACCCTTACGCTCTTTAAATGATATTATTCGAATCATTTCACCTAATGTTTTTGAAGCTTGGGTACAACGTCGAACTTAATCGACTCCCCACCAAAATGAATGAATGCTATGGATTGTGAAGTATCAGAAGAAGCACCACTGTTTGTATTTCTTCAATTGATAATACCAATCGATGATTTCATGCCAAAGTTTTTTCGTTGTCAGATTGTCATATTGATGAAGAGGACCTGGACTAGATATGGATGGTGGATGGTGGATGAAGTGATGAACGAATAATTATTGAGGGGTATTAAAATGGTTATGATTTTATCTGACGTCATCAATGTGAATGGAACGAACGAACGCAAGGAGAGGAAATAGGGTGAAGAAAAGAAGCTGCAACTCTTTTATCAGAAGATGATATATCGGATGAAAGTGGGATTCAGGGTCGAATATATTTCCTTTGCTTTTTAGCGTTTCTGTATCACATGCATTTATAGTATTGGAATGAAGTGAAATTGCACAAATGTTCTTCAAAGGGGTTCGAATTGTATACAAGATCGATGTTTCTTTTTGCTTGTGGTAAGATCTTGTTGCTGTGATGATCAATGACATCAATCAAAATGAGTTCCATGCTTTACCTTCCCCTTGATCAATAACATGGGTCCTTGATGTAGATAATCTTGATCTGATTATTAATTTCAATTCGCCACGGTAACAGGGGATTAAGTGATAAATACACACGTTTTGCTTAACGGTAATTGCTTTACTAGATTCACAAGAATGTTTCGATAGTAACCTTATATACCAGAGATAGGTTCGATAGATCATCTTGAGTCAAACAAAAAACAAGAGATAGAAACCATTAATCAGGTACCATTAGCTTAAACCAAATCAAATAAAACAACTCTTTGGTCGGATGTGATGTAATAGGATGCCATAGATATTAGATACATCCTTTAATGCCGAGAGGAAAGCATGAAAATAAAGGGGAGAGAGAGAGAGAGAGAGAGAGAGAGAGAGAGAGAGAGAGAGAGAGAGAGAGAGAGAGAGAGAGAGAGAGAGATGAAGGGATAAAACTAAGTACCGATTCGTCTGTGCGTATGCATGTGAGGCTCTGCAAGCGGGACCTCGGCATCTGAGGGATCTGTAACGTTGATGATGTGTGTGTGTGTTGTTGCAATTGGCGGGTTTGCGCATTGCTCATTACGCATATATGCTCGTTCTTTGGGCGCTTTTCCTCGCTGCATGCATTGAGGCGTGTGGATTCTTGCACTTGGGAGTGGGAGCGGAGGTTCGATGTTGTGGATGGGGGGTTTGGGGTTGGGGAGGGATCGTCGTGCTTGATGGGGCCGAAACGCATCTGAGACGCGGTCGTGTAGCGCTGGAAGCGAACGGATGGGTGTGGCCTGGAGGTTGCATTGTGGAGTGAGGAAGAAGCTTATTTGGATGACGGGGTTGCTTGTGTTGGGCTTTGATTGGCTGGGGAATTGTTAATCCGTGCATGTGTGTGTATGTGATGCTGAGGGTGATGGTGATGGTGAAGGGGGTTTCTCTCGGATTACCATCGTTCCTTGCCAAGGGTTTGTTTGCGCTACGCCTTGGGATTTGGCGGATTCTTTGCAACATGCTGACGGGTCGGTAAGTATGAGTCTAACAGGAAGGAAATGATCCGAAGCTTATTTGCTTCTGAAGATATCTTGGCTGTGATCCTGGTTTCAATTTTGGGAGGATGGGTTAGAACGATAATCATTTGTGATAATCTTAACTCCTTACATAAGAGATGGTATCTGTCGTTCTTTTCTTTTGCTTTTGCTTTAGATTTTGAATACCATTTATCTCTCTGTCTCTCCATCTCTCTTTCACTCTCTTGATCGAGTTTTTCTCTTCTTCTTCTAATTTCTTAAGCGCTGGTTTGCTTTTAATAATTATCTTTACTATTCTATTTTGTTTTATTTCGTTTCGCTCCATCATAATATATTGACATATCCGATTTAATTTTACAAAAGTTGTAATAGCTCAGGCTGGTCTTGCATACATCTATCGTTCTTTCTTTTCCTCGGTTCGATTTACCAATTTCAATCTTTATACTCGAGATAAATCAGTCAAGATGCCTGGATTAAGATGTGTTATTGGCGCAGTGGTTGGCTTAGCGGCAGTAGCATCAGCTCTTCCAGCGTTGCCAAGGTTGAATGAGAGAGCCTTGAAGTTGTATGAGATTAGTGAACGTCAGGTTACTGCTACCGGCTTACCGGCTAATTTGACTGATGTGGATATTCTTCAATTGTATGTACTTTCTTTACATATTCTGTATAGATTGGAACGAAAACAGGGTCTCTATGACACTGCTCGTTGTCATGGGGGCAAGCCCCCAAACCCCCATAGCTCGCTGCGCTAGAAAGTTTTCGATTCAAATATTCTGCCTCCACGGCAGTGGCCTAGCGGAGCGTCACCCCCTTCCATAAAAACCCCCACTAACAACCTCATCCAGCGCTCTCACACTCGAAAACCTCGAAACAGCATTCTACCAACAAGGATTCGCCAAATTCCCGGATTCAGACTTCGCCGCTCTCGGCCTATCACCCCAAGACATCACCAATCTAAAAATGGTCGGCATGACCGAAGCAACCCACGTAACGACCCTCATGACCGCCATCTCTGCCGCCGGCACCCAGCCCGTCGCACCCTGCACCTACAACTTCAACTTCACCACCGCCCAAAACATGGTCGCAACCGCCAACGTCCTCGAAAACATCGGCGTAAGCGCCTACCTCGGCGCCGCCCCCCTAATCAACAGCAAAGCGATCCTCACCGTGGCCGCCGAAATCCTCACGGTCGAAAGCCGGCACCAAACCTTCATCCGCACCGCATCCAAAGTATCCGCCGTCCCCTCCGCCTTCGACACCCCCCTCGGAATCCGCAACGTCTTCTCCCTCGCAGCCCCCTTCATCCAATCCTGTCCCCAAGGCTCTAATCTCGCCGTCACGCCCTTCCCCCCCCTCACCATGACGTCGCCAATGGCGGCCATCACCCCCGGCTCCACATTGCAGTTGACTACCACGGGACAGGGCGCAGTGGCTTGCGCGTTTACGAATGGGGGACAGACGGGGGGCACCGCATTTACGCCGTTTACTAGTGGCGCGTGTACGGTTCCGCAGGGGCTGGCCGGTGATGCGTATTTGAATTTGGCGAATCAGATGCCTACGACGGGGGTATTGACGGATGAGATTACGGTTGCTGGGCCGTTGGTTTTGCAGATTTCTTAGAGGGGGTGGGGATTACTTGTGCGTTGGTGTAGGGTGGACGGGGATGGGGATAATTCTGGTGGAGAATTGAGATATGATGAGATAGGTTGGTCTCTGGACATCAAAGGCAATGGTACAATAGAAAAGATAAGACACCAATGTCTGACAATAATATTTTCCTTTCTTTTCATCTCATCTTATCTTTCCTTTCTCATCTTTTCTTTTCTTTTCCAGTCGTTCAATATTATTTAGAGAGATACCAATTTGATTCATTGATCTTGCTTCACCGTGTACTGTCTGAACATCTTTTGACTTGTAACGTAATCATACTCCGGTATAATGATGGATTTGCTGTCTGAGAACTTCCAAATGAACTTTGTAATGCTCCTTTAACTAAATCAATCTTCATAGTTCCTCGTCTAGGATCTTTAGATAAAGTTTGTCTGTCGGGTAAATATTAACTTGATAATTTCTGGTGTCTCATCTGATGGCTATAACGAAATATACATGTAATTCATCTCACATTTGGCTTCATCTCGTCTTTCTACTTAACATAAACAGGTACGACAGGATCCTCTGCATATAATTTAAATGCATTAACATATTCAAAGAAACTCGCTTTATAGTATCGTTCACCGGTCGTGAAGTTTACATATTGCATACCGAATTTGACGTGGTAGCCTATTGTTGATTAGTCTTTAATTTGATATGAGAAGAGAAACAAAAAGGCTTAAACTCACCACTAGCCCATTCCAAATTATCCATGATACTCCAAGCCAAAGATCCAGCTACATTTACTCCATCACTGATAGCCATTAATATCGCTTCCATATATTCTTTGTAATAGATAGTTCTGGCAGAGTCCATGCGAATATCTGCGAGAATGGTCTTTTGATTTTCATAGGGGTCGGCAAAGCTATTGGGAAGAAGCAATGTTAGTTGAGGTTAAATTTGGGAAGGAATGATGAGCTATGGCGAGGTAGATGAAGAAGATATTGATATGGATGAAGATAAATGGATATATGGGAAAACAAACCCAAACTCAGAAACAACAATCCCTCCCTTACTAGGCCAAGTTTCCTGAATATATCTTAAGAAAGTTGGAACCCAATCCACAGCCTTATGTAGCCAACTCGCTAATGGATCAGCGGGAGTTCCAACTAACCACCCATCAGGGCCCACATTCGTCGTATTAAAGCAGAGAGGAAATAACGGATGAGATGTATTGGATGTACATGCATCTATTCCTATATCTGGTGCCATGTAATAAGATGAAGTATATGCATCATGAGCGTAAAAATCCGCAGTTCCATTAATCAATGCTTTTTCCTCTTCACTAAAAGAGAGAGGGATGGTTTTAACGTAGGCTTTGAGATGAGTTGGGTAATCTCCATTTACGTAAATGGGATTTGAATACCAGCCCTCGTTGAAATCCCAAGCCCTTTGTACCGCGATGGTATCTTCGGAGGAATTTGTTAGGGGGATTTTATAGCCTCCATTGTTTTTCATGCTAATTGTTCCATTTAGGCCGAGAGAATGGAAAAGGTGGTAGGCTTTTGCATGGGCAAGTAGGGTGTGGTGGGCGCAGTAGTAGGGTTGTTGTTTGCGGGGAATCGTTACAGCTGTGAAATAATTGGCTGGGTAGGGGTATTCGCCGCAATATTCGTGGGGTTCATTTACTGTGAACCAGTGAGGAACTTTGTTTCCGTATCGGTTGAATATTATTGAGGCGTAATTTACAAAGTCATCTATTATTTCGGGAGAGAGCCATCCTCCGTAGGTATTTTGGAGAAAGAGAGGGAGATCCCACTGAGAAGCAATATATTAGCAACCTGTATATGAAGAGAAGCCGGGGGTAGAGGTGTTGAGTGCAAGAATGAATATGCATACATGGAACAACGTAACGATTGGTTGAACACCATATTCAATACAAGTATCAATAAGGTCTTCATAATGTTTCAGACCAAGTTCATTAATTGGTCCTTTTCCAAATGGTAAAATTCTGGACCAAGAAATCGAAAATGAATAATATGGAACTCCGAGAGCTGCAATTCTTGCAATATCTATTTCCGTTAGTTTTAGTCTCTTATCTCTCATCATTTTCCCACCGGACGGAAAAAACAAACCTTGTTTATACAAATAATACTGATTATCACCGATATCTCCCGTTTCATCAAAGGCAGTTACCTTTACAGCAGCATTATGTGTAAATACATCCCAAACACTAGGACCTCTACCCTCATCAGCAGCAGCTCCTTCAATTTGATATGATGCAGAAGCTACACCCCAGAAAAATCCAGAAGGAAATTTCCAAGATTCATTCTTTTGGGCCAAAGGAACTTGAGCTCCAGGTGGAAAGGATGGGTAATAGAGGGGTGGTGGCGGAATAAGTTCAGCGGTTGGAATGGGTGTAGGAGAGACAGTTGTATTGGTTGTTGCTTTTTCTACAGGACCAACGAATAGATCCCATAATTCTGTAGGAGATAGAGTTAGTTTTGAATTGGATTGATTGAAATAATTGTGAGTGATGAGGGGGGGAAAGGAAGAGATGCAATGCCAATGTGCAAGGCAATGTGTGAAGAAGTCTGAAGACTTCAAATAAAGGCCAAAAGCTTACGTTGGACATTTATAGTAATGCTTGTGGTAAATGCTTCCGGGTTGTGAATGGTAGCTGTAGGTGCTGTCCCTGTTGAGTTGACAGCCTTGCATTGTGCAGGAGAACTAGATTCACAGTATTGATTCTTAGCACAACATATTGTTCCGCAAGCTGTTTCCCCTAAACTTGTATTGCAAACAGCAGTCTGAGCCACTACAGATCCAAAAAATAATGAGCATATGAAGAGCTTCATGTTTCTGACTCTTTAAAAAAAGAGAAGTCTGAGATCATGTTCCATTTTAGAAGAGCACTTTTCCCAACTTATAGTTTTATGGAAAGGTAAAAACTCCCCCTCATAATGCTTCCCGGATATTTATCTGCATATATCCAGGCTCCAATCTATGGAGATGTCCCTGATTGACAATGACAGCACCACAAGGTATTGAAGTGACTTGAGTTAAGTAGGTAAATGACGGATGTTACTGATTATGGGATAGATCTTCAAAGGCAATTGAGAAGATTTTATGAAGAAGAAGTAATAATAATGAAAATTATATGAAGATATGGAGATATGAAGATATTCATCCACGTCAGAAAATTTAACGAGTACGTTCGATTAAAAGGCGGGGTTTAAACATGGGGTTCGGATAAATTATGAGCGAGAGCGGTGGAGGATCGACATCAGGGATTTGAATGATTCTATTATGTAAGGCTAATGGGGGAATTTACGAATAGCTGAATCTATGGTTAGGGAATTCTATGAACGGGGAAATCTAACAATATATGACTATGCTTTGAATAAGGGAATGCAAGATCCTTCTAGAGGAGAGTCTTCTACTTACTCGACAAGGCGTATGGCTGATTGCATGAGTTAGATAGAAATACAAAACTAGAACCTCCATCTATCAACTTGTCTATACATATAGGTATCTGCCGGGAGCATATATATGCATATCAATTGCATCAACTACTAGGTATCTCTTTCTCTCCTCATCCTCCACTTTATTACTCGGCAAACTTATTGATAATAGCTCCATTGCTTGCAAAATTTCAAGAGATCTGATGATCATTCTCTGTTACGAATATCCATGAAATTCGACTTGAATATCATACCCTTACGAATTCGTAGAGACTCCAGTTTCCAAACCGAATTCTTACCGAGAAAATTAAGCATTCTTGTATAACATGGACTTCCCGGAAAGATCACAGACCCACCGTTAAACGGATGTCATGTGAAGTCCGTAAAAGCGGACGGAATAGAAGACGTCATGACGTATGTAGCACTACCCTGCATTATAAATGCTTCGCCTAAGTAATATTTATTAGATGACCTCGAGTCTCACATCCTTTGCAAATTGCAATTCTGATTTGAAAGTAGCCTTACCGGATGTACATGTCAAGAACTAGAAGATTATGTAAGCTTCTCAGCTATGCGGCCCTTTGGTTTGAGATACTGATGTACCTAGTCTTTTGATTAATAATACAGTATTTCGAACTCACAAGTAAACTTATATATATAGGAATATGGATTGTTGGTCATTGGCGATAATGAAGTCTTAACTCCGGTTAACCTTGAGGCTGCGGTTCTAACCCCACGTGATAAGTAATCTAGCCTCTCCATTTTCGTTTATATCAACCCCGGGCCCTTCATCATCAACACATGTACATATTCTACGCTTAACCATGGAGACTAAACCACAGACACGAAGGCGTAAATATAAAACTTGCTGGTAGTGTTATAGAAGAAAGCAAAAGGTAAAACATAAATCCATCAATTGGAAAATTACTAATTTTCAAAACAGTGCAATCGTGCTTATCCATGTAATATTTGTATTTCAAGAAATGTACCGGAGAAGTGCTCCTATTCTAGTTCAACATCGTATGTGATAATTCGTCAAGAACTGGGGATGCCTTCTTATGAAAAGGAGTAGATTAGATGACTTGAAATACCCACGTCCCAATCTTGGATCAATCAATAAACGTCCACGAGATGAAGAGGTTATTTTGAAATCAGGTTCGACACCATCTAATCTCTTTGGTCAAGTAGGATATGCCCCTCATAATAATTTCTTCAGTGAGTTTCAAAAGGTACTCTCCGTATTCCTCTATAATCATCTAGTATTAACGAACTTAGTCCTTCCGCGTCAATGATGAACTATCTACATTCATGGGAACATCTTCAACAACTTTGTTATCTCATCCTGGTTTACGTCACAAGTTCCTAAGTTTGATTATACAGCTCCCATCTCAATGTATCATCTCCGAACTTATTGATTCATACTTCTCAGAAGTCAATTGGTATTTCAAAGTATTGGAAGAACAGTGTTTTCGAAATCTCCTCAAATCATGGCAAGATATTCGCAGTACTTTATCAGGAAAATCAGATCGTGGTAGCATTTCTAGAGATCTCCAGTATTTTCCCGCACTACTATTTCAGGTTCTTACTGTTTCTTTACAATTTTTGCCACTGAATACAGAAAGTTCGAATTTACTTCGTCTGACTAGTTTATCAGATTCTGATAGACTTTCACATGAATATAGTAAAATTGGCATGGAAATAATGTCTTTGTTGGGAAGACATAGTTCTACATTGATAGCTATTGAACATGATTTGATGAGATCTGGTTGGTTGAAGAATTATAGTAGAGGTACAGAAGCGTGGCATTTATTAGGTAGTGCAATTAGGTTCGTACTCATTCGATCCGTCTATCCATCATACTGACTAGATTTCAGACAGGGTCAAGATTTAGGCCTTCATTTACAAGCTTCGATACCAAAAGTTGATGGAGAGGATGTCAGGATTAGGTCCGAAAAGCTTTGGTATGACGAATATAAAAGGAGACTTTGGATAACCCTGTTTTCTTGGGATAGGTCAGTACCTTTCATCTCTATTCTGAATATTTCTAATCCTTTCCAGTCATATGTCAGTAATGCTTGGAAGACCTCGTTCAATTAACCCAGGTGATCGTACAATTGAGAGACCAATTGATTGTACATTCCTCGCTGATCTTTCAACAACTATACCTACAGCCACACCCTTACAAGATCTTCAATACTCACCATCAGCTTACTCTCCTCAATTATTTCAATATTCTTTAGCTCAAAAGGTTCATGAGTTATTAGCAGCAGGAGCTCATAAGCCTCATATTAAAGAGTACTCGTTTATCACACATCTTCATGACCAAGTCATCTCAATAATAGATGCATTACCACCTACTTTACAGCTGGAAAATCCAGATATTTCATGGGATACGGAACAACCAAGAATTCCTTTTCAACGCCAGGCTATAGCTAGTGCTGCATATTCATTCCTTATGGCTCTTCATAGACCTCACGCACCAATTCATGCAGCAAGTCGAAGTGCATCCATAAAAGCTGCCTTAGATTGTCTGCATTCTCAAGATCAATTATTGAAGTTATTAAACACACATCAACGTCGAATTTATTCACTTTCATTCAATTCGATTGACTGTGGAATCTTCTTATCCGGAATGGTCCTGGAGTCACCAAATATGGAGAATGACCCGAGGGAAAAAATTCTAGTTGCAATCCAGAAAACTATTCGAAACTTGATGATTCTGGAGGAACGAAGTTCGATGGCAAAAACAAGTATACAAATACTTAATATTTGTAATCAGAGGATGTTGACGCATGACAGGTAAAGGGAAGTAAAGAGGATCTGGATGATGGGAGTCGCACAGTCACTCGAAAATATGGCGTTTCCCATGGCGTTTCCCTACAAACCGAAAATGTTCTAGAAGCTCAGCAACCACTTCCAACAGCAATAAATCCACATACTGCTCTTCCTGGCCTTGACTTCCATAATTATGAAATGGATATGTCGTTTTGGGAAGAGATGAATCAAATGATCGATTTTGATATTGGTGTAAGTATGGAAGAGGATTTATGGAATCCAAATTATTCATTTCCAGGTTTGGATCCTTCTGGTGATGGCTGGCCACCAGGGCTAAACAATGTATTATCGGATAATTCTGCTATTGATTAAAGGGGTTCGTTTAAACGTTGAACAATATTAATCAATTTTACAAAAAGTCTACAAAGTCCTTCGTTATATTCTTACTATTTTTCGCGAATTCTTGGTTTTGGTTGATCTTTAGATTTACGATGGATCAATAGATGTCATCGATAGTTGCTTTTATCATCTTTTCCGGATTTTTAGTTTGTGAAGTTTCACGCTACCTTCATTTTATTTTATATAAATGATTCCCCCACTGGTGTTCCAAACTGGAGATTTCATACCGATACGTTGCTTGAGAAATACATGACTCAGACTCCCTTTCATGAAAATAGAAGTGCGATGAAAATAAAAACATATCGGTGTTTTGGATGAGGAACTGGGAGTAAGGTGTTGTGGGTTGCCATCATTAACATTCTCCTGTACACCTTCAATGTTGGGGGCTGGGGGCACCTTGGTGAATGTATAAGGGTGTATTTGGTCAGGAGAGTAACCATCAACATTCCAAAGATACTTCGAGAGGCTATGAATCTCTTTCATCATTACCATATCATACTTAGACTTTTTGTGATTTAGTACGTGAGAGCTCGTTCCAAATCAGCCAAGGTCCCATCCAAACTGATATGCTGGGTGGAAACAGATTACCATTAGCGGGGTACAGAGAGCACAACTTACCAGGTTAGCTCACTTCATTGCCATGTTTACGATTTTCCATAGCAATAGTCCCTAAGCAAAGCGATTCTCATGAATATTAGTATATACGGAAGTTTTAGTACCATTGTTTGAACCCAAAGCTAAAATTAGAGGTTCAAAAACTTAGTGGAAAGTTCCTATCAATCTATACAAGATTTCTGATATATTTCTGTATCGCCATGATTTAAAAGGATCAACCAAATGGAGTACTGCCAGCCACCTAGATGGACAACCTCCCATAGAAGCAGATTACTTCGAAGCAGCTAGGCTGAGGTTTGAGGATGAGGAGCTCTACCACGTTTCCCAATACATCAACTACGCTGCAAGTCAGCATATCACCCTGAAACGATAAGAAACGGGACCTTGGTGACTCCACAGGCAATAAGCAGGATATGTGACTGGATGGCTAGGGATTCATAGTAACTTGAGCTTTGGTGATTCCTGAGATGATAGAGTTTACATTGGGTAGTCTTTTGTAGGGTTAATCTATGATGCATGCATATGATTATTAATTGTGGTTGAGCCACATTAACCTTAACCTTACCTCAGCCACACGTTTAAAACAACCTCGTTCATCGTTTCTCACTTTTCACTTCAGATCGTGACATTTTAGTGTTCCTAGAAACGACCCTTCTTAGTAGATTCAGTAAATTTCCTGTTGCTTATTGAATTATTGCTATATCACTCACTCAGCTGTACATTTCTCTCATCAAAACATGTTTATTGGAGAATGATATGGGCCGTCGTGACTCGGTCATGGTGGGAAAAGATAGCAAATTAACCGTAGGTAGCATGAGTTCTGCTCTTGGTTATATAGCTTGAGTTTTAGTTTGTGTTGATATATTGAGACTCACTTTAGTTATTCAGTCCTAAGGCGCAAGTGTGTCCTAGAGCTAATCATTCAGACATCATAACACTCTGCAAATCTATCTGTCCATATGTCTATTCTTTATCTCATTTCTATTGCAAGCTTTCCATCTTCAGACAATCATGGTAGGCTTCATTTTAGTATTTGCATCATGCAAGTGGCAATGATGGCCCAATACGTTCATAGCTGCTCGGTCTGGAGCACTCGTCATACAATTCTCCCATCCTCTGTAGTTCTTTCTTGTGTAGATGATCATGCTGGAAAGGGCGCAAATTGAGAAGTACCGGTGTGCTTCTAGCTCTCGTTGCATATTCTTTTCAGTCTGATCTATTAAACTCGTCAAGAATGTTCGAGCTCTGGATTACCATCGCAAGTTCTCTTTCTGAAATTCCACAATATCGCTTTTGATGTATCTACCAATAATCCACTCTCTGGAATAAATCCTCTTGGATTTTTGAGAGCTTCCACTATGTCTTGTGAGTACAAATGCCTCTGTAAGTTATATGGGAGTTACAAGAAGATGTGCTCTGAGCATCTCTCTTGCTACAGTTATACATATGAGAGCAGCTCAACCTTAATTTGAAACAAGGTGCGCCTGTGGCATTTATGTCTATCATATCAAGAGGATCCTTCATTTTGAGGCTGGAAAATAATATTCTGTCAGGTTATTTTTTCATAATTTCAACATCCATAGCATTCCCCATCTATCAAAGCACATATTGCATCCATACCGAGGCTGTGAGATACAGTCTGGTGGCTTTGGCCTATCCCCTTGAGCAAGAAAATCTATTGGATTCGATGTTCTCGTCGAATGTCGTAACTACTATCTAATCATTACGACTATAAAATTTTTACCTAGAATTCACCCACTATTTAAAATTACCTGGCAATGCCTACTTAAAATGTGGAAGCAGTTACAAATTATAATGTACAATAGAAAATCATCCAACAAAACGAGTAAGTCTCCAACTGTCTCATATTATCTTGATTCCATGCTGTGTCATCCACAGAGCCTTGAAGCCCTCGGTTTCTACTTGACTTGATTTCTATCTATCTGTCTGTCTCAATTTTCTCTGCCTCATTTTGGCAAATTTACGTTCTTCATCTTCTATCCCATCCCCCAAATCGTTCATAAAAATGATTGAGTCCATTCACCAAGTTGCCCACACAGCTTATGCAGTTACCGCCGTAGCATTTTTATTATCCTGTACCAGATTTGTATTACGACGACTCAAAAATGAAAGAATCTACTACGATGACTTGCTGATGGTAGTCGCTGTATTCTTTCTGATTGCGCATACTTCAACATACCCCGTCCTTGTATGCTCTTTTACCCATCCATCCGGACATCGCACACTGCTAATTTGATACTCCAGCTCTTTTCTGGAGATGGACCAACTTCCAACTCGGAAGACGAAATGATCATGGTGATCTCAAAGAGTAATTGACAACTTCCTTCTCTAAAACAAAGCAAAATCTAATATCAAAATAGGTGAACTTGACAAGAAATATCTCATGTTCAGTCGTATTACCTACCTAACATATATCTGGCTTCTGAAGGCTTGCATTGTGCGCTGAAATTTCCTACTCTTCAACGAGATATACCTGCTGATTGACTTGGTAGCTAATCTACTATTACCGTTTGACAACTAGGCAGCCGGAACAGACATATGTTAAACTGACTTCTTGGGGTATTGCTTGCACCTGGACAACCACTCTCCTACTCTGGATGTTTCAATGCCGACCGTTCAATTTGAATTGGAAAATTACAAACCCCCCTCAAACATGTGCAGTGAGTACTCTAGCAAAAAGACATTTAATCAATGATCTTGCTGACGACCTTTCATCTAGGATGGTGTAAGTACCGAATATGGAAAGACAGGCTGGAGATATTGTACTGACGTCTAGCAGAGATCTGGGTTGGTTTTTATGACAATTGTTAGTAAGATTTTATCTTATATTCCCAAATTAAATGCTAACATTCATCCAGGCAATTATTGCAACAAACATCATCTTGATCTTCATCCCCTTACCAATGATTTGGCGAACCCAGATGTCTATGGGGTATTATCCCTCTACATTCTCTTCTCTAATCATCACTGACCCTCTGATTTAGCACAAAGCTCAAAGTATCCGGTGTCTTCCTCGTTGGCATATTTGTATGTATCATCCTCGACATTATCAATTGACATCTAACATACTTCTAGCTTGTTGTGATATCTGTCTTGCGAACTATCATGCAAGAGAGTAAATCTAGCGACCCAAACGACAAATTTTTCTGGGGTGAACTAGAGTGTCTTGGTATGGTAAGTTGCCTAATATATATAATTATCAGCTAAAATATACTAATATATGCATCACAGGCATTCTTTGCCAATGCTCCCATAATCAATGCTCTATATCGCCGCTGTAAGAGTGGCCCTGTTTCAAACCATCTCGCATCTAGATCTCAAAGGTCTGCCAGGAATACACATGATATACAACTTTGTTCAGGAGACGATTCGAGGGAGATGGATTTTATGGAAGCACTACGAGTATCTGGGCCTAGATTTAAAGAACAAGGTCAGGAGACTAGGGTATGTATTTAATTTCGATTGTTGCCATGACACTTAAATTGAACAAGGCTAATAGATACTCTTTGATGTCAACAGAAACCACCACCAGCCAAAATCTCACCCTCGTCTCCAAACTTCAGTGATCCCAAACGCAAAACAATTCCCAATACCAATATGCTCCTCTCGGTTTCAAGGTCAAGAGGAACAAACCGCCACTCGCTCCGTTGCGTACAAACTGTTGAGATTGTCCAAACATCCGAGGCTGCTGATCCTAAAAATCCTATGTTGACAAATGCGTTGGGGGGTATTGGCCGAGTCGAAACTAAGATTACTCACCATGATGGCCCACCATTACCAACCAATCCTGATGTCATGGATGAGCTTTATTCTTCTGCTCATAGATCTATGACATTTGAAGATATGCTAGCCCATGGACCTCCTCATAAAAGTTGATTGCGGAGACAGAGTGTGTTTAACAGCCAAGAAAATCTTTTGGACATTGACATTTGGGGTATTCTGGTTATAATTTGTGTAGTTACACTTCCAAAATTCAGCTTGGTTCCAAACGGCAGATATTCTGGGTTACGAACAAAGCAGTATTGCAATATACAGCAGCAACTATACGACGAAACAAAACAAAGTACAACAATCAGGTCATCGTGCAGGGAGTCTGGGATATAATGAGGAGTCGGACAATGACTGCGATGCTCTTTTTGGTAGACTATTGGTTATATGCCTCATCAAACCATTACAATATCAAGCCATCGCAAATGATCCATCAGAAGATTTTCTTTCGCAGCTTTGAAGAAAACTTTAGCTCTTTATTTTCATGACCAACATCTCTTCGACTAAACGGCGGGCCTCGGCTTTGAACATGAACCTGGAGCTTGTTCTTCTCCCTTTGCACTTCCCCTTACGCTTTCTCCCCCCTTGCTCTTTGTGGACACCACATTCCAAGATATAAACACCATGCACTTCTTCATTTTCCTCTAATACTTTTTTTTTCTTTCTATTTTCGCCTGTTAAATATGTTCAATAGTAGTTTCATATCCAGCCAGCATTGGAGGATTTCTTTTCTTTTGAATTTTTCTTCGAATTTGAGATTAGCAAGTATTGGCGCAGCAAAATATTGGTGTAGAAAGATAGGCATCGCAAGGTATGGGATGACGAAGAAGTATATGAACTTTTGAGC
This sequence comes from Monilinia laxa, assembly GCA_009299455.1. Lineage (NCBI taxonomy): Eukaryota > Fungi > Ascomycota > Leotiomycetes > Helotiales > Sclerotiniaceae > Monilinia > Monilinia laxa. The sequence goes on from VIGI01000014.1 coordinate 652,009, forward strand.
TGATACCGGGAAGAGAAGATTAGTTCTCTAGCTTACTCCATTGTATCGACCATTGTACACATTGAGCTTTCAGATTTAGGAATATTAGACCATGCGTGCTGGCTATAGCTACGTACATTTTATGGATGAGTTGTTATGGATTGGGTGCATTATATTAGTGAGAGAGTGAACGATAAGGGTTAATTAGTGCTGTGGGACAGCGCGTGAAGGAGATTTGTGCTGTTTATTTTCTGCATCTTGAGATTTTTATCGACGTGGCTGAAGCGGCAGTGTTGTTTTTATTTATTTACTGTTCTGTGTTTTGTAAATTCGATGGTTTGTAGTGCCACTTTCTATACTGCAATACCATCAATCCCTAAATTGTCGGAGCTCCATGATTGAATCTAGCGCGCAGATAATCATCTTTTAGGAGGTTTAATAAATCGCTGAAACTGCTACAAACATTGGATATTTCTTTTCTTCATCCTCGAGAATTTCAGGCGTAATATGATTTTGATGCTCTGGGAAACCACTCAGAGTGCGACGACTCCCATCACTGTCAAAACGCCCCAGTAACGTTGGTATCAAATCGACGCATCAATGTAGGACTTCCAAGACCCTACTATTTTTAGTGTGCAGCGGATTTTTTGATCCTGATCTGTGGTCTTACCGTTAACCATTCTCTTTGTGCGTAATATAAAACCTAGAGCTCGGCAGAGTTGCTGCATCATCTCCGACTCGTTATGAAGGCTTAACATGATATTTCAGTCGATAGATCTTGGCTCTGGCTAGGCTGCAACCCGGAATCCGCGTTGGAGTTCGATACATCTCTTTGTTCGTGTACCATTAGGTCCATTGATATTTCATCCGACTCCCTGTAGAAAAGATTGGCCCCTAGCCTTGAAGTCTCTCCATGGTTTACTATTGAAGCATTATGCAAATTTGCATTGACAGCTTCTAATAATAGCCATGACCAAGTGATGACTATCTCTAGGATTGATAAATCATCATTATACTTGGCTACCTAATGAACCAGCCTTAGCCGCCATTTCTTCAGGATTCAGAATCCTAGGCTCACGGGACATCTTCAGCGAAGTTATTCCTCCTGCAAAGATGAACGTGAAAGCAAAAGCAGTCCATTGCAGAAATTGAACTACTAGACCGATCTTGACAGTGATATTCTTGCTTCCATCTAATATTAGAAGTTCTTGCTGTGACATGACAACTTCTGAGATTGATAATGCACCCGCAAAAGACCATGCGGAAGTAAACCAGAAGAGCATAATGGTAGCATGATTTAAAAACAGTACAGTACTGGGCTTAAATTTGGCTGGTGGCCGAGTGGTCAACTCTAGTGGAATAAGAAGCAAGAGACTCAATAGAAATAAGAGACCAGCTCCTGGAAAGAAAGATGGAGATCCAACAAAAACATCGCGCTGCATCCCTGATGCAAAAGCGAGAATATTCTCGGTGGCATTGTGTAATGTTTCATTGGAACTTCCAATGAGCATATTACTAAATCCCTTCTTAGTAGTGGTGCATTGTAATTTTATATCAGCATCGGAGCCAATCCGTCGAAGACATGTTCCTTTATTATAGTCAGGAATATTGTACTAAGTAGAAAGAGGGAGGGCGATATACCAAAGTATCCAAGTCTGACTTCAACACTCCCAGATCCCAGATCAGTTTGGATATTCTCTATAAAGATTCCCGGTACACCTGGAAGAGCTGAAATAGTAGCGAGCACTAGAATTTGAGTGTGAGCTTGGTGCATGACAATCTTGGTACTTTTGTCACTCACGATAAAACAGAAGAGCAGGTAATGCCAGAAAACCCACTGCCCGTTTGTATTGCGGGAGACCACCTGTTATAACTTAGTAAATGGTATCTTGAAGGAGACTTACTACTTACGAATGGGAGCCATCACGACTCTCTTGAAAAGAAAAAAAAAGCAAACGAAGGATAAGCTAAGCTTACTACACTTTTTTCAACTTTGCAGGCCCAGCTGATTGAAAAGAGCATTGGTGATAGACTTGCTGAGAATAGAAACTGAGAAATGACAATCTAACAGATGAAACGCCAACAATGATGCTATATATAATTCACGAATAATGTGCATAAATCCTCGGTACTGTACCTGTTACATCTTGTGAGGGGCGGAAATCATGGACGAGATGGAGATAGATGACAAAGTATAGCACCCATATTCTGTGTTCGTCGCATTATTTGCAACTTATGTCCCGATCTTGCTACCTGGGAATTTAAGAGATTTATTGAATAACTATATTTTTCTGCTCATTTGGATCGTGGAAAAAGAATCATTAAGCATCAGGAAGCTGAAACTCGAGGCACAGACTTCAAACGATCCCTCGCCAGGTAGGATATGGCGATCCCACCACTTTGAGCTACAGGTGCGTAAAATCATGTGATGGAATCTAGAATCTGGATTGATAAAAGATACTTTTGAAGCACTTCAAGTTTTATCTCTCGTCCGTTTTCCATTTCTTGGTTCTACTCAATAGAAGCAATTTGCATTGATCTGAAACGGCTACCAGGATTGAGTGAGTAGTCCCGGGAATTGATAGGTTGAACCACCAGTGAACATCTGGATTACGACTACTTAGTCTTTATATTGTTGAATAACAACTTTGACCAGTTGAATTCGAAAACCTTGTTTCCAGTAGATGGAGGAAGAAGCAAGTTAAAGGGATCCAGATGGAGGCATAATTATTATATAAGTATTATATGAACAAAGGCTTCGAATTCTATTGGTCGGAAACTATAACAGGTAGAATAATGTCACGGCGACGGAATCTCAACTATTTTGCTTTTGGTTCTTATAACAAAGACTTCTTTCTCGTGTCTGAAATTTAAAGTACCACGAACAATTGTCCATCGAACCTTTTCGATAAACACCGAGGAATATCAGTCCCCTCTGCTGAATTCTGTTGGGTCAAAGTTGGAAGCCCGGTCTTTGTCTCGTCAGGTTGCCTCAATATTGATACACAACCAAAATGATGAGCAGGCACTTGAGAGGTACAAGTGGTTAAAAGGCAAAGCTTCGTTCTGATATCAAAATTATACCTTTGATGACCTAGCCAAGCCTTAAAGAACCGCAAAGCACCCATTTCCATCTGTCCAAATAGACAACCCGTCTGAGAAATGGTGCCTGTTATTCTTATATCTTCTCTCCCTGGATAGTAGCGACGACCTTCCTGCTATGTTTGCTTGCTCTAAATTCCAAATACCATATGCCCTGCCATGTTCCTGTATTTAACTTTCCATTTGTAATAGGAATCGTAACACTTGCTCCCACCAATGCCGATTTGATATGTGCCTATCATTGTTAGCTGCCTCTTAGCCATAAACATCTCCACCACCTCTTGCATTGTTTAAACGACGAGCAAAGAATAAAGAGAATCACATACCGGCATATCATCCAAGCCCTCCGCATCATGTCTATATAACTCTCCTTTCTTATCTTCTGGCGCAATCCTATCGAGCGCATCACTCATATCGGCCCTAACATCCTCATCCCAATTCTCATTTAAACTCAGGGCACAACTAGTATGCTGAATGAACAAATTCAGAAGTCCAACTTTATAGTTTTTGATTTCGGGGATCGAGGAGACGATGTGGTCGGTGATGAGGTAGGAACCCCGCGATTTAGAGGGAAGGGAGATGGATTTTTGTGTCCAGGACATGATGGCGGGTTTAGTATAGCGGGGTGGAGTGAAGAAGGAATATGTAGCCGGAAAGAAGAATTTGAAAGGAATAGACCAGACGGCGTGAAAGAGGGGTGGAAAAAGGGCGATGAATATCAAGACAAAAAGTATGTGTAGGGATGAGAACGATGACGCAGTTGTATTTGTACGTGAACGGTAATCTGGATTGTGGATCATTCTTAATCTAATCGTCGCTCTAATACTGTAGAGCGTCAAATTATAAGGTGGTGGTCACAGCAGTACAAGTGGAAGGTTTGTGAGATTATTGACTACCTAGGTATACGTAGCTAGTATTCTTTCAAGTTGAATTCAAAATCTTTGTAAGCAGGATTAGAATTAACGATATATAGGTGTGTATATATATGTAAGCAGAATTAGAATTAACGATATATAGGTGTGTGTATATATATATATATATTATAATTATAAAAGTGATGATAAAGAAGCTTAAAAGTGTCGTTACTCTTTGATATCTTACACTATACCGGATGCATGCTCTTGAGCATTAACTACAATGATTTTTCACCCAGCTAGGTAAGTTGGCGTCAGAGTCTCTTATGCAAATGCAAATGCAGATGCAGCTGAAGGTGCCTTTACTATCAACATACTTCCTACCAACAGTGCCTAAGTAGGTATCTATATATGCCCCGCTAGGGTAGGAAACCTAACATCAATCCCTAACAACGAGAGGAGGAAAGCTCAGTGACAATGCCCAGATGGGTGTGGACGTCATACAGTATGGAAGCTCCAGCTATTTCTGTCGGTTCATCAGGGATCATTGTTAGGTGGTAGGTAGATAGATGGATAGATATGTGTTGGTAAATCCACCATGATCAATCTAGAGATAGGTATAACATACTACGCAAGTATATATATCCCTTATAGTTCACCGCGTAGGAAGGTGAGTAAGGTCCCAGGGTACTGGAATCAATGATCCGAATGACTCTGGAGAAAATTCTTTTTAGTATTTTCAACAAGATAGAAGCCCTACTATCTACTTAGTCAATTCATTAGCTATCCCAAGCTTTTAATGTGTTAACCTCTGAACGCCATTTCCATGCCTTCCATAGTTCTCATATTATTGTAATTATCCTGTAATTTATTGAATGCCATTCTCTTCCTTGGCATCAGCTTCTCCCATTGTCTCATCATCGCCTCCAGCCAAGACAATTGTCTTTGGCACATATCCTTCTTCTGGTCCTCCACCAGGAGTCACAGCTACTACATCTCCCTTCTCATCAACAAATTCGAAGTTGTATCTTGATAATAAATGTGGGATCGCTGAAAGCTGAGGTCCATATCTTGCTGTATTATCATAAAGCTCAAAGAGTGGTACTGCGAGGAGCTTCATGTTCTTGGGGACACTTAGTACTTCTGTATATATATATTAGTATCAAGGTAATCTGCGAACTAAAATGATAGCACATACTTTGTCTGGGAAGCTGAATGAAATACAACTTCTTGCACTCCTTTGGTCTCGTAACATGCGCCGGAATAAATGGATACATGAAAGTTTCGAAGTTTGGCCTCCACCACTGCGCCAACGTATCCCCAATCTCCCACTCCTCATTTACACCTTCCCCACTAAATTGTGTGCCTACAGGTGCCAATCGCTCATTCAATCTTTGCTTGAATCCATCTACTTCCTCATCTTCAGGCTTTAGATAATCTCCAGGAAGTTTGAAGAACGCGTTTGCGATTTGGAGCATGAGAATGTGAGGATGGTTGTGTTCATGACAGACTAGAATTCCTTCGCAGGTACGTCGCATACCGTGTTCGACATAATGTTCCTCTAAACGTTTGAGGCGCGCGAGAACTGAGGGATCTTCTTCAGGTTGAGTTTCTTTAGTACCGAATGTGTAGTTTGAGAGCGGATAGAGACGAATTGTTTTGGGTTGATTGGCATTGAAAGATTTTGGAAGGATTGGAGGATATGAGGTCTGCATTGCAGAGGTCGTTATAGTAGACATTTTGTAGATGAATAGAAATAGAAGAAACTGAAAGTGACGTTTGCAAGCTCGAGGTTGTCGCAAACAATAGTATTGGTAGCTTAAGGCTTCCAGAAGCTCAGGCGGTGAGTGCGGCCGCTGCCCTTAAAATATTCTTGTGACTGGCAAAAAGGTTGACCAAACTTGAACATTCAAGACCTCGGGACCCTCAAATTGTATATTCGTATAAGCTTTTGATATCCAGCTCAGAATTGAAAGTCAATATTTCTTCCTACTATGTTCCATCATATTTAAAAACCATTTTACAGCAAATTCGAACTGTTATTTTGGCCACATGTTTTGCTGTAGAGGCTCGCCTACCTGGCCAAAGTCACTCAAATACTCCCATATCTCCAATTAGTACTAATATTTCACCTCCAACAGACGATTGCTAAGAATTTGGATGAGCATTGGATGTTCAACTACTCTAGCTGCGGGTTTCTCTTCACAGCCACTTCCCGGCAATTATTCCGTTTAGTCATTACCTAGCAGCTACTAAACAGCCACTGAATTGACATCGTAAAGTCTGATAGCTGGTTTTCCCAATATTGATCTATTGTTTATACAAAAAACTGACCAGGAAGTACTCCTATGCAACTCAAATCGTTTTAAGGCATTTAGAGGGTTAATATGTCAAGTTGTAGGTAGCATACCGCGACCAGACAAAGTCCGTCCCCTTATTCTTGGAGCTTCACGTGTCTACATTTTTCATCTTGAGCCTTAATTTTGGATTCTTACAACAAGCCCTACACCTCAATTCAATGGGTCTCTATTCACTTATCTCTGATGCATTATCAGTAGCCGTGATATTATTTTCATGGCGTCCAAAGATATGCAAAACTTGCGAGATCTCTTGCAGTAAAGTGGCAGCGACAGCCTGCGGTAGCACGTCGACATTTTCCCAATTTTCAAATCATGAAGATAGAAAGGTTGAATCTCCCGATATCTAATTTAGGTCACAATCCAAGAATAGTAAAGAAGCAGGAATCTCAACTTTTGATATTCCCTGGCATTCTATAGGTCACTCTGATCAAGAGGGTGAAAGGAGTGGAGTGATCTGCAGCTCAGGGAGAAATCGCTATGGTAGAAATGGGCGGAAGCCTTGTTTAAAGTTTTCATTGCGTGATATTTAAAACTATTTGTCAACAATAAACTCCTTCTATAAACAGTTTATCGCTGACCAAGAGCCTCATCTGTAATACGTTGTGATTCATTGACTTCCGCGGAATGACCTTGCGGTTCGAGAGGGTATGCGGTCACTGGAAGAGATTCAAGATGTGCTCGGTGATGTTCATTAGCCTGTAAAATAGATAAGCATTTAGACAAATACAATATTCATGATTCAAGGTGAGGAGTAAAGCCAGCTTGGTGTCTAATCCTTGGGCGTTACTCACAAATGGCAATCCGCAGTATGTGCAATTGCAGATCTCAGGCTTATCAGTATTAATGAAGATTCTTGGGTGTCCCAATGGTCCTCCGCCTCCATCACATGCAACTATACGGTCGTGTGTCCACCGCACTGGTTGCTTGTGGATCAAGCTGATGGCTGATTGTGGTGCTGGCTAAAGAAAGGTCAGCGTTCTGAACAAAGATTGTACGGATTGATTTTTGAATAGGTAAAGTTCAATGTGAAGAACTGGGGCGGGTTTTCGGTATGACATACTTGGGTTTCCATGATGGTTTGCTCGAATCGAGGTCCAGACATTGCATTTTCCCTAGGATTTTGACTTCGTGACCACTTTCCCTCTCTATTGGGAGCCTGCATAGCTCTAAGTTTTTCGGCAGTCTCTACACTCTCCTGCAATGACGCATCCTTTACGTGCGACTCGATCGGGACCTCGTTGGTTTTCGAGACATTGGGGACTTTCTTTGGGGCGTTTGGGTCATTAATCTCTTGCTGATCATTTGCGGAAAATGCGTAGGTTCTTTTGGCGGAGACTTGAACTCTGCGAGAAATTTGCCATACGGCTCTTGATCTGGCAGTGGACAACATTATGCTGATTACTTCAATTGCTGGGAAGGACAAAATAAGTTCTTATGGTCGTTGTCGTTCAATACCAGGTTGCTTATGTAATACCCGTGAAGCTTAATCTTTTATCGGCCGCCTGCAGCCAGCCGCGTAAATACTGCAGACTTTCTTTCACCACCTTTCATCATCTCTCACTTGTTAGTCTGACCTCTTTACTTGATTGATTTTCAGATCGTGGCAGATCTACCACTAATAATCAAAGGTGTAATTTTTATTCTCCAATCACCCTACGTCGTCACAATTACTTTTGTTCACACTTCTTAGATTTGTGAAGAATCAACAATCTACAAAATGTCGACAAGTGCAGGGACCCCGACGAGTGCGCCAAAAGCCATGTCTTCGAGACTTTTGACGATGAAATTTATGCAGCGAGCTGCTGCTTCATCTCCTACAAATGCTTCGCCTTCTCCGTTAGATGAGCCATCACCAAAGCGACAAAAGACTGCACAAAACACTCCTACAAAGTTTAATGTCGACACATTGGCCGATAACCGCGCGATTCAAGTAGCAATTGAAACAGAGGAAGCCAAGAAACAAGCCGCATTAGATCGAGCAGCTGCAGAAGCGGGAGATACACGATGGGTTCTGAGTTTCGAAGGCAGGAAACACCTCAATACCCCAACGAATACATTACGTGTTGTTCAAACTGGCTTCGCAAATCTAGACCTTCCTATTACAACAAAGGTGGAGCGTGCTGGTGATGACGATGATTTTACAGATGAGAAACCATTCATGGTGGGACGAAGAAGCTTTGGAAGGTTTAATAAAGTTCTGGAAGTGAGTCGCATATTTTCGTGGTTGGCGCTTTATTATCACATGCTAATAGATGGTAACAGAAACAACAAAATCCAAATATAGAATTTTCATCAGAGGAGGAGGAGGACGAAAGCGAAGAAGAAGAAGAAGAAGAATCCGCGGATGAAGATAGTGAGGATGATCCAACTGGTGCAAAAGAGTTGATAAAAGCTTCCAGGCAGGAAGCGGTAAAGCGAGCTAAAGAGGAGCGTAAAGCCAAGAAGAAGGCAGAAAAGGCCGAACTGTTGGAGCTATCGAAGAAGAGAAAGAAGAAACATGTCTCACTGAATGGGTTGACATCTTTATCTGGCTCAGGAGGAGGTGCTAACAAATCTGATATGAAATGTTTTATCTGCGGAGGAAATCATATGGCAAAGGAATGTCCAAGAAAGAGGAAACATCAAGGAGATGATAGTCCACAGAGAAAATCTCAAAGAACAAGATGATGAAAGGGAAAGACAGTTATGAAACAAAATATGATAAGGAGAAAAATTGGAGAGATTGGAATGATTGGAATGATGGACTGGTTTATGCAGATCAGTTCCCAAGGATTGCACGGCTATGACTGTTTGCAATCACTTGTCTCACTTTATCACTTTGTGTTATACCAGCTGCAAAATTTAGATTTGCATATTCGATACCCTTCTGAGAAACTTGGATCGTTTCCAGGCACGGCAAAAGTCATTTTGTGAAGGAAGAGCATATCCATAATAGGAATATAACAAAGATGTTCCAACCTTCAACAATGCGTTTGCAATTGTGAATCAAGTCCTCTGATTTATCTATCTGCCTTACTCTTGTATTATGAAAATTGCTGGCTCTCAATTGCTCATATTCCGCAGTTGGTTAGTGCCTCAATTAGCCAAGTATCTTTCTTGCTAGGCATTTGCAAAGATATATATTCCAGAGCATCAAATTTACGTGAATACCTCTACCTGAACCGCATGCTCTAGGTCAGATCCCAATGGACCTTCTCCTGACCAAACCTACTCAAACAAACCGATTTTGAAGAACATGACAACATTCTTGCAATGCCTCTTGGTGGAATTCAAATAAACCCTAATGGAATATTTCAATGCAAATAAGTCAGGCATAGGACTAATCAGGATACAAACTGAACACAATCTGTTCAAAGTTACAAAGCATTATTTGAATTCATTCACTCACCTGCTGATGGACAATCCATCTGAAATTATTCAGAAAAAGCTCTTCCTGCATATTATGTATCTCTTTTAAGGATTCGGGTTCAATGAGATAGCTAGAAAATTGTAAATCTCTCGAATCGGTTGAATGCTTTGATTAGATCGAACATCCCAAACAGATTGGATATCTTAAATGCATTAAGACATCTAGCTAAGCTGGGTCTCTTATATCTACCAAAATACTTATTGACGATTTTAAAAGGAAATCGCATTGGCAAACTCAATAGCAAGAGGGGAGGAATGGGTTCGGAACCTTCCAAAATCGACCCGTGCTGCTCTCTTCATTGAACTGAAGGGTTCTTGCACTTTTTTATTTTAGTCTCCCTTTTCCATAGCATTTCCATATCATTTCCATCTCATTTTCTATAAGAAACTGCTCTTCCTCTGTTCCAAAGATGTCAAACGTTCCGGTTGGCTTCAATCAAGATGGAGGGTTCGTTTATCCCATGATGTTGCGGATCATTATTGCTAATAGCAGATAGAAACTCTGCAGCAGGACTTTATCGTTCGATTATAATTCCTAATCGCCATGGCACTTTCGCACTATACCATGAGTGGCCATATCATTCAGCCCGTCATTCGAGCATCACGTCTTATTACCTATTGGATATAGCCACTGGATCATCATCCTTACTACCTAAATCAACCAGTTTCCTCCCCCCAGGCTCAGCTTTAACAAACTTCATCTGGGTGTACTCACCTTCAGATATTCTTTGCCAGGCCCAGGTCAACGGAAAGACTCATCTTATTTCTTTCAACATTGTAGATAAAGAATGGCGGTACGTAATTAAGGTGCTGGCAATAAATATTTGCCAAGACTAATTCAACGCAAGATCCCAAGGCCTAATGCCGTCCTTGATAACAATCTGCAAAGCAGTAGTCACAACTGGTCGATCACAAGCGCGTATTACTCTGGTTATTGCACAAAGTTTAAAGATTATTCAAACGCCCTCAGCATGCTCTAGAGGGACTGAACACGACTTCCTAGGATTCACATCGACCCTCAGTATCTCTTCAGAGGTCATTCTTTCAGTGCTGCAATTTCAAACAATCGGGAGTCTCACTCAGCTTATGCTCACCAGCTTTGATATTCTTGAAAGTACCGGGCTCGAGTTTGTTCCCTTTCCAGTCCAGCTACCAATGGAGCCTATGAACTTCGATATTTCTTCAGCAGGACTAGTTTTTGTAGCTAAATATAAAGGAGAAGGTCAATATCAAAATCACCACACATCTGATATCTTCTTCATCCCTATTGATCTATTGCTGGCATCGGATAAACCAACAGACAACTTCGCCCGAAAAATCCCAACCGAGTTTGACTCAGGGAGCGCGTCCATGCCGATTTTCAATCCCGGCAAAGCCAAAGGAATAATTGCATTTTTAAAAAGAGATAATAATGCTGAGAACAAAGAGAACGAAACTTCTATTTTCCGGGCTGTTATTGATGAAACCCATGATTTGAGTGTCACAAGATATGTTTCTCGTTTGGGTGGATCGGGAGGGCCATTTTTCAACCCAGAAGTCATTGCATGGAGTGGTGTAAGTAACAATTTTTCCCGCTCTAAAGGACTGATTTTTTTGGGCTACCAACGGGGGTTACCAAGACGTTTTTGAAGTGATACTTCCCCAGACCAAGCGCAATGTAGCTAAAATTGTCGACATTTCACGATTTGATATTGGTAAGGGTTGGATCTTAGGCGCACATCACTTTCCACCAATACCAGGCGAAGCCAACACTCGAACACTAATCACTCACCCATTTTTCGGTGTGGGTAGTAGCTGTTTCACAATCTATAGCCATGTTAGCGAATCATCTCTCAATGGAGAGAAAACGGCGATGAATAGCATTGACGAACAATCCTAGAAAAACCTCGTTTGGAGAAAACGGTGAAATTGTTATTGATAGTGTAGAATAGGGTTTAGATTAGCTTAGTGCTGTAGAATCAATAAAAAAGTTTTGTACCTTGAATTTGTTTGAAGAATATAAAATATTGAACTCATATCATACGACAAATTTAGTTAAAGAACAAAGCATCTTTATAAAATCATAGGTTTTCAAATATCAAAAACATCTCGAACATGAAAGCTTGCCAGGATCCGTTCTGCTAGCCCGGACTATCGAATACTCCTATTCAATCCATCAAAAGGTTCCAGATGATCTACAGGTTGATCAGGAGGTCAAAACGTTGAGACTACTTCTGAGTCTTTGTCTCGGTTTTTACATACCTATATTGTGATAGCTTGAAAATAAGGTCATTGGTTGATACGTTTTCCACGGGTAAAGAGTGTGGAGGCATCTTGTATTTACTACGGAGTATATGTTTCCTTTCCATACCTAACCCATAACACACTAGTTTCAAAGATCCGGCTGTTGTAACAGTGAGCTCACTTTTGGCCGTTCCGCTGTCAACGTTTCCAATAGGCTGGATTGTAGCCCTATGATGGGAGATGCTTCCTCGTTTCCTCAACTGCAAGGACGAGAACCTCGAACTACATCATGATCTCCTAAGTACTCGAACCTCCTTCCGACTATAAGACAATCTCAGTAGAACGAATAAAATCAACAAAATCAATGCTTTAGAAGCGACGATAATTTGCTACTTTAAGATTTATACGTGTTTGGGCTTCCCGATATATCTGGGACATAGGATAACTTGCCCTATGCTTTTCCTAGAGGCAAGGGAAGCCAAAAAAAAAGAGGAGTAAACTGCTTACTGTTTCTTACTTATTGTCAAAAGGTATACGGGGTAGAAATTGAGCAACATAAAGCAGGAGAAAAACTGCTGCAGACAGTCTGAAAAGTGGAAATAAAAAGGAATCTAATCAGCCACCACAAACTTCTTCCATCTTCCTTGTCAAACTTCCCCATCTAACTACATCAGACACAAGTAAAAGAGAACGATATGATGTGCAACTAGAACATTCTGATTGTTCGCTTCTAGATATCAGGTCATCGGCCGCTAATCGAGAAATATTTGATATATTGTGAATCAAGAACTTGCTGATCATGTGCTTATATAACTACCTGAATACTATCCACAAACTATCACGATCCTTAATCGCAGTGAGTTTGAGGCTCATTCATAAGAATAATCTTTGGCGTGGGTCAATGTGAAAAAGCACGCTTGAAGTTTCATGTGCTCAAGCATCAAATCTCGGAACCATTGATCCGCCTCAATCCCACACTTCCACCCTTTTCTCCGGCCAGTGCTTACTTTGGATCCCTCCGTGACGTCTTCCTGCATAGTTCTCAACGACGGATGACAGCCTATTTCAAAGAGGCCATGTCGGGCTTGAAAACTCGGCCGTTATTGTGTTTCTCTCGTGTAGACAAACAAACAGTTGCAAATATGCATAAGGTATGCTGACGTTACATACACGAGATACAGTGAGTGACATACGCATGGACACTTGGTATCTTGGTATCCCTTGTGCATATCCGAGGTTAGCTGTAGACCTATTCCGGGCATCATTAGATTCTGTATTCTTCAAATCCATACAGCACAACATCATGGTATTGTGTGAGCACGCGGCGGCAGTGAATGCGCTCTCTAATTCACGAACGCTCCACTCACAAGGTTCCTCGCACCTACCCTTAAGGATTTACCCTCCAGTCTCCGCTCCACCATTCTCAACCAAGCAAAATTGTTATTAGTCTCATAATTTCGTTAACCTTGAGCTTCAATTTTTCTTGGCAGTGGCATGGGCGGTTGCATCCATTCGTCGAAAGGGAATGGCTTGCCGATCATCACCTCATATGCAATTGATTTCCTTGGCAATTTTGGTAGGTAAAACACATATAAAAGATCTTATTGGGTTTAAGCCTTGAAAAAGTGTCGTATGCTTTCCTTTCGGACTCGATTATTATCGTGCGCTTGTGTGAAATAGAAGAAGAAGTGATTTTCCGTAGAAATACTGTACGGAGTATATGGATGGATACCAACTTATGTTATACAGTCCACCAGGCCCACCTTTTTATATGAAAGAAGGAGAAAAGGGGAAGCTTGGATGTTTAGGGTTGGAAGTAGCGAGTGGAGTTAGATGGAGATGGAGATGCGAAATGGGAAATGGGAAATGGGGGAAGAAAAGAACCGAAGATTTAACGATCGATGAAGGGGTAAAAGGATAAAAGTAGTTAATGGTAACTGAGTGATATTGTAGAATAAATAGAGCAACTAGAGCAAATAGAATAGGCAAAGGCAGGTGCTAATAATCGTAGGGAAAAAGAATGTTCTTTAGAATCCACACCCGATTTCTAGTTTCCCATATATGTTTTAGCCATTCGAATCAAGAACGTATGCTATAATCTTTTTCTTCTACTCTTCATGAAGTCGTCGTAAGCTTTTCATACTCGTTTAATCTTAATTGATCTAACAAATTCTCTCTATCCTTCTATTCTTCCCAAAATCCGAGAAGACCGAGCTAGTTCTGAAAGTAGTCGTTCAAACAGCGAGAAAGCACGGAATGCACCGCTTTACTATATATACTAAACTGTAAACAATAAATCTGCTACTACTCTTGTGCTTGAACATGTGAATGAATTGGCCTTCTCTTGGCCACCACGGCTATCTACTTATAGCCAAAAATGCACAGAAGACCAGGAGAAAACCTTGATATGTTCTTGGCAGTGGAAATATATTGAAAGGAAATATAATACTCGTGATTATGAATACGCGGGTTGATGTTATGCAGGTCTGCAAGGAGTGGCCAGGTCTGAGCAGGAGTTGTCAGATCGTTGGCAGATCTAATTTAATAAGTGGTGGTTTTTAGCAAGTAAGAGAAGCACGTTGGAGATGGAGTACCGCAGAATATACTCTCTTAGGACAAAGGGGAAAAGAAGAGTAGAAAAGTATTCTAAATTCATGACTAGTTACTGTAACTAACCCCAGTATTAATGCTTATTGTCTTTTATGTGAAAGAATTGGCTGCAAGGACCTGGCTAGCGGTTGCTTGGTACCAGATAGCCCTATTTACATTTGGTCTTTCAAGAAACTCCACCGAAAGCTTGCCCAGCTCGTTTGAATAAATAAACCTCCATGTCACTTCATCCAGTCCTTTCTTTCGACTGTCTGACTTCTTTTCAAACTTTCAACTGTTATACCAATCTACTACATACTCCGTAGACTAATTTCTAGCCATATACTTTTTGGGCAATCTGTTTGGTGAGAACGCTCTCTCTTCATCACCAAGAATATCAACCTCCGGACTACAATATATTGATGCCAGTCACGCCACGAACAGATACATTCATTCATTACCTTCTTATGCAAACGACCGATTTCAATTCTTGCCATTGATGTATATACTTACAGCTTTAACTTGACGATTTTGATACCTACTTGACGAATTAATACTTTCTTAAAACCCCTTTCAACCAGAGTTCTTGCCAAGGGGTTCGGTCTTTATCTCTCCTAATTACCAAAAGCACATACGTCATCCCTGCGGTAAACACGACGAACCAATTATTTCGATACAAAGGAAAGCTTCGGATACATGCTTTCTTCCCTCATCTTGTATTATATATAAAGTGCCAGTAAATCGGTCAGGATTCTTCATAAGAAAACAATTCCTACAATTGGGGATTTTCGGTGTGTTTAAAGGCAGCTGTTAGAGTTGCACTGGGTGGACAAAATCTATACGATTCAGTCATGGCGAGCACTCCACTTCCCGATGGCGAACCGCAATGGAATAGTAAACCGCAATTTAAACTGCCGGGATGGGCAGAACCAGTAGTAAGTACTATCTCATGACACTTAAGATCCAACAACTGACTAATCTTCCACAGATGGTCGCTAGTATCTTGTTCGGATCTATGATACTCACGAGAAGACATGGGTATAAGATATTCGATAGACAACGAACCTCATATGGATTACTGGACGATGAACCTGATTCTGCACGATCATCCGATGATTTATTAACTCGGGATTATATGATCGGAAATGGACGAGATTCAGAAGTGGAATCGCTTTCTACATCGAAATTTCCACCCCAAAAGAGGAGATGCTGCGGGACAAGTCTCTTGACACCAAATACCTCGAGGTTTAGGGACCATTACCACAGTAGGATATTACAAAAATATCCCTTTTTAATCGAGATGTTTTATTGGATTATCACCTATGCATTTTATCGATGTACCAAAATCCTTTCGCAAGCGATGTTTTCTGAAATGGGTATTTGGGATGTAGCTCAAGATCATGGGTTGGCGATATTGGAGTTTGAGGAATTCTCTTGGATGAGTTTTCTGTGGCCGGTGAGGGAACAGGATGTGCAGAGGTGGTTTTTGAATGGTCATGGAACTCTTTTGACGGTATTGAATCGTTCTTATGCGTTAATTCATATCCCAGGAACTGTTGGGTAAGTCTCGCCCCCGAATCAATATATCCGTGGAAAGAATACCCTTGACTAATACCTTTCTTTCTAGTTTCATCGCATTCTGGTATTATGTAGCACCATCCCACGCGACTTTCGCAACCGTCCGTCGAACCATGACCCTCACCAACCTTCTCGCCTTCTGCATCTTCATCCTTTACCCATGTATGCCACCACGTCTCCTCCCCCCTGAGTATGGATTCCTCGACAGTGTTGGCCGCAACAACGCACAATCGGTTTGGATGCAAGGAAACTACGTCAATTCTCTGGCTGCCATGCCCTCTATGCATTTCGGATACTCTTTCTGTATCGGTGTTACCTTGATCTACCATTCTGGAATTTTCCGCCGTCACTTAGAAGCTGGCGAAACCCGAAAGAGTAAATTCTGGGCTCTATTTTACGTTTTCCTGGGAGTTACCTATCCGCTTTATATTTTGATCACGATTGTGGCGACCGCAAACCATTATTACCTTGATGCATTTATGGCGTTTTTTGTGGCTATCGCAGCATACCTGTGCAACAGGATTTTCCTCGTCTTGTTGCCAGTAGAAGATTTGTTGTTTTGGTGTTTGAGACTAGAGAAACCTATTCCAACGACAGGGGATAGGTTTAGGAAGAGAGTCCGTCCTAGACAATTAGTGGTTTGAGAAACAACACACCTTTTTTGAACATGATGAAGAAGAAGATTGATGGGCGTTTTAGCATTTTGGGATGGGTTAGGAAGAATGGACTTCTGAGCGAGCATATTCATGTACATTTTACCCTTACATACACTCTGTACTTTGTTCTCTTTTCTTTACTCCAAATGAGTATTTTGGATGGATACCAGCATGGCTCCAAAGCCCCTGAAAACAATGGCTCAATGGAAGATGGGAAGTTTGAATCTGTAGTCTAAATGAACTTTCATTAACTACCGAAATGGATCTTCTACTGCACACGTACCTTGACTGATGGATGTCGTCGTGAGATCAAACGCCATTCCCATTTGTCTCGAAAGCCACCAACAAGTAAATATGATCCATTCATCTAATTGGATACTGAGGAATGAAATTTCCCTAAGGATGTCGTACCTGAAGCTAATACTGTACTTATGTAATATTGTAGTCAAGTGCCAATGAAGCAATCAATTAGAAGCTGAATGTATAAACTTGATACCTGAATTGCAAGGTGAAAACTGAAGCTTCCGAAAACCAAGAGGAGGTTGCCCGGCCATCTTTAGAGTTGACGCGCCTGGTACGATAATTTGTTGAAGCTTTTCCTCTCCTCATTTTTATTGGATTCAATTCAATTGTACTTGATTGATTCGATTGATCTAATTGATTGACCGGTCGATCAGTTTAAATCAGTCAATCTTAAATCAATTACTTTTCTATTGTCTTCTTGATGCAATCCAGCCCAGTCTAGTTTCTCGTTTTACTACCCAACATAGCCTGACGCGCTCTACACCTCTCATCTCCAATACCCCTCATCACTCATAATGTCATCCGCAGAAAACCATGCCGCCGCCTCTGGCAGCAATCAACGAAGTGAAGTCCTCGGTGACATTGAAATGGGCGATAATGCATCAGGTGCAGTCGCAATCGAAATTGCCGGCGCAGAAAGCGGTACCAATGCCCCCGAAGAAGGCGCCTCTGGTCCAAATCTCCAAGAACCCACCATGGAAGATAACCCCGCCAGAGTTACCTATCTCGATTATTTGAAGTCTCCGGTTATTGGTCTACTGGTTGGTCAGGGTGATGAACAAGCACTGTTACATGCGCACCAGGCGCTTTTGTGCAAGAGTCCGTGGTTCGAAGAGGCGTGTGGAAAATTCAGCGACGATGTGAGCGAGCGACGAATTGATCTAGTCGATGAGGATTTGGATGCCGTTGGATGTTTCCTCGAGTATCTCTACACCAACGATTATTTCCCTCGCAAAATTCCCGGGTCACGCGATTTGGAACAGGATCCTACGATGCCTGAAGTCGATGAGACAGGTGATCAATTGCTTAAACATGCGCGTGTTTATACTTTAGCGGAAATGTTGAAAATGCCCAGCTTGAAGAGTTTGGCTAGTAGCAAGATTCATTGTGTTAATAGTACTGCCAAGGGTGAAATTGCTTACGCGAGATATGTGTATGCGCATACACAAAAGGATGATCAGACGATTAGAGCACCAGTAGCCAATTTCTGGGCGACGAGAAGTCATACTTTGAGGAGTGAGGCGGAGACTGAGTTTAGAGAGATGTGTTTGGAGTACCCACAATTCGGTTACGATGTTTTGAGTGAGTGTTTTCTTTTTCTTTTCATCTCGTTTTCTTTTTCCTATTTTCCTTCGCATTGGAATCGGAAATGGGAAAAATGAGGGATGATGATTACAAGTGCCTGTGTTTGGGTGAATACTAATAAATAACAGCACGTGTACTGGACGAAAAACTCAAGAGGGAAAAGAACGAGAAGTTGCATCCATCCCATGGCACACCCGGCAGCTCACGAAAGAGACCACGCCAAAGTGGTATATAACAGCTTTTGAAGAATCAACTTGCATCCTTACGTTTCACGGAGTCATATCTGTAGCTAGGTATCTAGAAGAGAGCATGACGTGTGGAGATGAGCGAGGCTTGAATGGAAGACTCACAATTTATGCGGAAGAGGAAAGGAAAGAGGGACGAAGATGATAATGGTAATGGTAATGGTATGCAAATAGATGTGACATGTCGATACTAGAACAAACCAAAACAAGAAGACAATGCGTCAAGACAGCGAAGGAATATTTGTTGCCATTAGAAAATTCACTTGTACTATACCCACTACAGCTAACCAGGTACGAGATAAACAGCTCACTAGAGTTTTCAATTGGTTGACTAGATTTTGGCACAAGTGAATGAGAGATATCAATCACTTGATGCACTATTATGGACTCTGAAGGGTCATGCTATGGATGTGGATATGGATGTTCATGTGATTATCATAAGAACCCCAAAAGAACAAAACAGACAGTCCAAATCCAAGTCCAGATCTAAATCTAAATCCAAATCTAAATCCAGCACCACCCCATCTCCTCCAATCGAAACCTCCCTCAAGCATTAAAAAGGACCGAAATCAAAACAGATAAGTTTGAATTCAGATTATTATTGTTTTACCGCTCAGATACAGATACAGATGCAGGGTATAAAAGCTATAAAAACCTAGAGACTCAAGACGACCCTAGACACTCACGAAATAACCATCCCAGCCCAATCCAAACCTAGGTATAGGTGGCGACCAAATGATGTATTCTGAGGATACATACTAGGCACTCCTTAACCTTATACTATAGCTTACTTGCACAAATCTGATCATCAAGTATAGCCACCTACCTACCTCGCTAGATGGATAGTGCGATTGAAAAGTAGGTACTGAAACATGGTGATATATATTGCTGTATTAACATAAACTAATGGATTTGAACGGTATGATATTATACGTATATGTTCTCTTATGACAATTATTTGGACTATTAATTATCTATCTATCGCCAGGAGTAGGATTTACCACCAAGAATATACAGATCAATGACTACTATGATGACTACAATGACTACAACGACGATGACAAGCAAGTGATAATCTTGACGCAGTGAATTCACATCAATGCAGACACTTCAGCTATTTACCCATTTTGTAACGCGGTGCAGTACATAAGAGTGAGTATATCTTGAATCCCGTCTATAATGCAGGATCAGTCATTTTTGATTCCTTCGTTCATCCATCCATCCATCCATCCATCCATCCGTCTCCTCTATGATACAATTCATGTGATTCAGTCCATTGAGATCCATTAATCTCATGCTAGAATTATGTTCCTTTGTGTTTAAGTTAACCCCGTTTATGAACCGATTCCCCAACACCAAACACACTTCGCTACAGCTAATGCTTAATAAATACCAAATACAAGCCCCAATTCCCATCATCTATCATATCGTAAAACCCCTATTTCTATCCCCACCCAAATATCTTACAAGGTAAATCTATCTCTCCGAGATCTCTCACCTTTTCTTCCATAGACCTTAAGAAGACCGACCTTCGCCTTCTTATCTCTATCAACTTTAGCTACCGCCACAGGAGTCGCACTAGCCTCTTTAGTAACCTCGCGACTCTCAGTACTACCTCGTCCACTCTTCCTTCGAATATCTTTCTCTTCGGATGATTTGATGAAGCGATGTATAGTACGATGATCTATGACTCTTTCCTCTTCATCATGCTTCCCTTCTTT
Organism: Monilinia laxa; assembly: GCA_009299455.1. Taxonomy (NCBI): domain Eukaryota; kingdom Fungi; phylum Ascomycota; class Leotiomycetes; order Helotiales; family Sclerotiniaceae; genus Monilinia; species Monilinia laxa. The sequence goes on from VIGI01000014.1 coordinate 672,332, forward strand.
GTCTGTTTTTGGCCACATGTATCCATACAACTTACTATGGCGTTCGCATCTTGGACAAGAGGAGCGAGTGAAATATGCATCTTTTTGAACAAAAGGCTCTTCGCAGATCTTGCAGTTAATCCACGCAGATGCTGGCTCGGCGAGAAGTGCATGCGTTAGGACGTAATCTCCGGGAATTCGAACATTGGGTGCATGATCAAGATCTGTAGTTGGTGGTGCGACTACCCCTTTGCGACGTCGTCGAATCTTGGGTTCTGGCTGTTTCTGTGAGATAGTCATGGTTGAATCATCGAGTTCCATGTCGGAACCAAGGTCGGAAAGTACAGATGATGATGCATCATCTTGCGATGCTGGATCTTGCTTGCTGATATTTTGACCGGCGACAGTAGTTCCCAATGATGAATTGACCTCTTCTTGAATCACCAATGGCATGTCTTTTGATTGTTTGGTCTTTTCTAACTTTTCCTTTTCCCAAAGTGGCCCTCTTCTTCTACCTCCATGATTTCCTCGCTTAACATAGCCTCCTCGTTTGGGCTTGAACACAGTGGAAGGTTTCTCATCAAGCACGACGATCGTATCTTCATCGACTGAAGTTGCGTCAGTTTCTCCCGTTCCCTCACCTTCTGGTGAGGATTGCAAACTGGCTCTTCTGGATTCCGAAGCAGAGCTAGCCCCATAGAATGAAGTAGGAGTAAACGCTTCCACTTTCACCGTAAATTGACTCTTTACTCTCTTTAATGATTCTGAAGGAGAGGCTATTGGTTCCTCAGAATCTCTCTTTCGCTTAAGAGTACTTGTTCTTAATGGTCGAGATCTTCCTCGGTCTATTAATGGTTCCGGTATTTCCGGGGTTGCGGGCTCTTGCCATTCAACCAAGAGGGTTTGCTGGGCTGGATCTGATTCCGGGGGGGTGAGTACATCACTTCCTTTCACTTCACGCAAGATTCCCAATGGTGAACGCTCGATATTTTGAGATGCTCGACGTCTTTGTGGAGTGCTTGATGGAGAATCATTCTCACAAAGTACTCTTTTTTGCTTTGATGAATTTAGTGGTGATAAATGGTTGTTCTCGTTAATTCTATCACTCTTAGATTCAGGATTAGCTGATCCTAACGAGGGCGATTCCATCGCGGGAGAGCGTTCATTGTTAGCTGATGAGGCTGATCTGCCCGATCTTAACAATTTTCGTACTACTGGCCGTAAATTAATATCCGGTGTCATCGATTCTGAGGATCGTGATTCGGATACCGAGGAAGGTAGCTGCCGTCTACGCCGAAAGCTATAACCATGTCCATCAAGGGGTAAGGGTTCCTGTTCAATAGATAATTTGGGAATAGACTCATTGCTACCATCATCGTCCTGAGCCCATCCGTTTTGACGATTATCTTCACAAGTCTTGCATAGACATTCGCAATTGTCGTCGCCGAAATAGTTGTCTCCATAAGTAACGGTAATTTCCTCACCAATGTCAATATCCCTAACTGCAATAATTTCCATTCCAGCACTTCCAGTGGTATTCAAACGAGCATTTGCGCCACAGTCGTGATTTGCGAATCGAGCAGGTCCTAGGAATAGTGATGCAGCCTTGTTGCGACTAGACATAACAATGCTAAAATCTCTGCGGCTAGAATTAATGTGCTCTTCCTCTTCAGGCGTCATGACAACTTGAATTCCGCAAAGATATTTGACCACCTCTCCCTTTCTAATCTCCCTACGTGCAACAATTGCCGCTTCATGTGTAGCGACGGTATACCGATTCGTGCTTGAAACCTCGAATGGACAATCTGGAAGATAAATGTTGATATATTTTTTCAGATGGCGTCTAAAATCCTCCTTCTCCTTCTCTGACTTTAAATTTTGCTGAAATTTCTTGAGACCGGGGAGTGCTAAAAGTTGCGCCTCAGCTTTTGCGGGATTTTTTTCGACGATGACTGCATTTTGGAGGATTTTGGTCACATCTTCCTCCCTAACCCCACGGGATGAATGGTATGCGATACGATTTTTGCGAATATTGGTCCAATAGTAAACCTGTCGGCTAGTATTAGAAGTTAATACCTAGAATAGTGGATACAAGAACTTACTTGGTCAACAAGCGCATCTGTAAGAATATCGTCGTATGAGCACAATTGAGCAAGAGTAAGTCGCTCCTTCTTCGGTTTAGATACTTTTGGTGGCATTGTGACGATTCGAGTAGTATGTAGGTAATATGTACAGAATTTAGGCTAAAAAAGCCAATCTTTATGTCGATACAAGAAGAGATTAGTGTTGTACGAAAGATGTTGAGAAAAAATCGAGTTGGTTCAAAATATCCAAGTGAGCGTATGGAATACGGTTGGTAAAACAAAATATCAAAAGGAATGATTCAAGTGCGGCTCGTCTCCTACCGCTGAGCTTTTCAAGCCGAGTCTTTGTGAGTTGCAATACATTCACTTCCTTCAAGCGGACGACTTTCTTTTTCTCTCCAAATCTGTTTGCTCAATAGAATGAAGGAGAAGCAGATACTTATATGCTGGACCACCTAATGTAGCGTTATGAGATATGGGATATGGGATGATGAACTTCAAGAACTGAAGAACGCCGAAATCCTTCAAATGGTAAGAGAAAGAGGAAAGAGAGTAAGCAGGAAATAAAAGATTGTTTCCTGAAGATACATGATGACGTTGAATAGAGGAACTGAAAATATGTATTGAAAATATGCTCTCACCCCTATTAGCCAGCTTCAAGAGAGAGAATAGATAAAAGAGGCTGGAAATAGAAACCTTAGATATTATAATTGAGGCTTGGGTGAACTTCGCCTATACCACATATAGACTAGTGTTTAATAATTTGACGAATTGACCATAGGAATAGTCAATACGACAATATCAAGAGAGAGAGAGAGAGAGTCTCCAGCAATACCCCTCAATTGCATTGTCCGTAAAGATGATTCAACTCAAGGTATGTTGGATTTCTTCGTTTGCGCATATATAAGAAGACACCTGTTCAATTATTATAATTCATACATATGATGCTAACTCTTATAGACGATGCTTAATTGCATCGACAATTCCGGCGCTGCTGTTGTAGAATGCGCCAAGGTCTTAAAAATGAAGAGACATGCAAAGATTGGTTCGCAGACCCCTCTCAACTTCGTTTCTTTTGACCCTTAAGTCTGATGAGAGTTATATTAGGAGATCGCATTATTGTCGTAGTACAAAAGCAACGAAACTTCTCCGAATCGGGTCCAGGTGCAAGTGTTTCCACATCAGCGGCGAACAAGGTTAGAAGAGGGGATATTAGACATGCGGTTGTAGTCAGGACAGTCAAAAAATTACAGAGACCGGATGGAAGTGTTGTCAAGTTTGATGATAATGCTTGTGTCTTGATCAATAAGGCAGGGGAGCCCATTGGAACAAGATTGAATGGTTAGTATTACCACCGACTATTCCCAATTCTATCTTTTCTTTGTTAACATTTTGTAGGCGTGGTCGGCACAGAGTTGAGAAAGATGAAGTGGTCAAAAATTCTATCACTAGCACCCATGCACTTGTAGATACCACTGTATGAAAAAGCTTCAATGTAGCATAGCAGACCCGGCGTTTCAGAGGATTTTGGACAACGAAAAAACTTTATTCCCACCATAATGACATGCCTAAGTATTCTGATGATGTATTTTCTATGTATCCTGATCCCATGCGACAGACTCCATAAAACGCCTCCCCGAAAACCGAGAACCGGGTATCATTGGAAAATATGACCGCACCCACAGCATACGTAGAAGAGTTTCTAGAATCTCCCATTAGCAGAGTTTAAAAGCGCACGGAGATGCTGTAGCTTACCATTCCTGTTTCTGCAGATCTCTGTTGAGACTGGAAAAACACAGCGTCCTCGTTCCTGCAAGCAGGACAAGTCTTATTCGATCGTGGAAGCTAGAACCAAAGAAAATTGTCATGTCAGCGGAGGTTTCCTCACGAGACCGCACAGCTGCCAGCACTTCCGCACAACCACTCCATTCACACCCCGCCTCCTCTCTCCTGCTGAACCTCTTCTGGCTATATTTTACTCGACATCCTTCCCTCACAAATAACCACATGGCCACATAGGAGACATAAGGGTAAACCCACAGTGGGATCAGATCCAACATCCTGAGTAACACCTGCGGTCTCACCAACGGCGTTATTGAGAATGTTTCTGAAGACACAAGAGGAGACCGCTTCCTCGGAGTATTGACAGGTACGACATGCGAATTGTAGGCGGTGGGTATCGGGGTCTTCCTTTGGATACAACATGTTTGAACTAAAAATGATTAGAACATACGATAAAATCATCAGAGTGAGTAATCGAAACTTACCACTCGCTGCAAAATCTAAAAGTGATTTGCTCTTCATTCCTCTTAGGCTCTTCGCCGGAACTGGATGATGGAGATGCCATGATGATATTTCTTTGAAGGAACTGAGGATGATTGATCTTATCGCAAAAGATGGCCCTTGATGATTTCAATGAACAAACCTCGTTATTTGAGACCTGGAACTTTTTGAAGTCGATAATTTGATATTAAAAGGAATATTTTATCCCTCTTCAATAATGTATCGTATTTCGTTTTATTGTGTTGCTGAGGAAAGTCGATGATTGACGATGGCTCAAGTGGATTTCAATGTGGATTTTGGATTTTGAATTTTTGGCTAGAACTCTTTTGTGATCCTTGTTGGTGAAGTTGGTTGTTAAATGCCTCCTAGGTAGATGTTCATCTCATCCATCGCTTACCTAATCATAAGTAATCTAGTATCCCACCGTTAGCCTGGTGGGAGAACGTTGCTTACTAATGAAATGAACCCCGCTTGCGACTAAGCTCAATCTGATTCATCCTGTGACCAAGATACCTTCCACTGAAGTAGGTAATTCATGCATCTCCCGCGCCTCTTTGCTTCTTGAAAAATACAATCAAAAAGAAGACAAGAGTGCAAATATATTTCCCATCAATTATACCAAAAGACTCATCGAAACCATCACCAGATTTGGATCATTTGATCTGTAATATATTAAACTCAGAAAAACCTCCGTTACACAATGGTAAAGTTTTCCCTTTTGCAATTGAATATTTACTTTCTTCTTGAACTTATACGATGCAATTAAGCTTTACTAACCTATCTATAAAGGCTGATGCAGGTTTACCATCAGGATGGGAGGTTCGCACATCGAAATCTAAGAACATTCCCTATTATTTCAACGAAGCCCAAACTATCTCAAGTTGGGAACCCCCTGCTGGAACTGATACCGAGAAGTTGAAGACATATATGGCCGAGAATTACAGTGCATCAGAGATTGGTGATGGTGCCAATGGTCAAGAAGATAACCAGGGGAAGATTAGAGCTAGTCATTTACTGGTCAAGCATAGGGATAGTAGGAGGCCAAGCAGTTGGCGCGAGGTTGGTTCATAACAAGCTCCTATAATATGAGTATAGTGTCTAATAACATTATAGGCCGAGATCACCCGCACAAAAGATGAAGCAATGAGTATAATTCTTCAGCATGAAGCTCATATACGTTCCGGCTCAACATCATTGGGGGACCTCGCCGTTAGCGAATCCGATTGTAGTTCTGCCCGCAAAATGGGAGATCTTGGTTTCTTTGGTAGAGGGGATATGCAAAAAGAGTTTGAAGAAGCAGCTTTTGCCTTGAAACCAGGTCAAGTTAGCGAAGTAGTTGAAACTGCCTCTGGTTTACATTTGATTGAAAGGTTAGTCTAAATCATCCCATCAAAGACTTTTCTAATACTTTCCAGACTTGCGTAGTGTGACCCTGAGATTGGCTTTGTTGGAATTCCATCGAAATTTGCTATGAAGCGAAACTAAAGGATGGCTGGAAGATGTCAACTACGAAGAAATGATTCACGGGATGGTGCAGATTATTTAGGCAAACGGACCAACCACAAATACCAATTCCTTTTACTTTACAACAATCTTCACTTCTTACCGTGGAAGTGACCTTGATATCATACATCATTGTCATAAGCGTTACTGCTAGACTTTACCCTGGGTTATAGAATCCCTTTGATTAACAACTTCAGCTAAACCAATCGATACTAATGCACTCTATGATCTTTTGCACTACAAATCAACCTTCACTTCACAGCTCAAGCGACCGTACCATCAGGTGTGGGTATCCAATAGCTTAGACTGTTGTCGAAGAATGAGAAGTTGTTGATTCTTGTTCATTCTTGAGTTGGAAGAATTCAAATCAAGCTATTCTTTAACATTTTTAACATTTCACTTATTAAATGATTTTTGAATACCGAACACCCTCATTCGGATCAATGAATACCCTGGCCACATAGAAAACCAACGTTGAAATGTTTATCAGAGCCATCTCTCTGGGACTTTGAATAGTAGAAATCAGATTCATTCAGAGCATAACAGTAAATGAATCCATCTCCACCATTCCCCCGCACCCCAAAGAACTACCCCGTACACCTCTCCCACGGCTCTCTCCACTCCAACCCACATTTCTCAAAAACAGTCATCTCCTTCTCCCTCAACACACCATTCCAATCCCCCTTCACGTCCCCCTCAAGATCAATCCGATCCCCCGTCTTCATATCTCTCACCCCACTACTATCAAATCTCCATCCCTTCTTATCCTTCAAATATCTCCGCAAATCGCGCTGGAATGTCGTGCCGCCAGACCAGCCGATGATGGCCACGCCGGCCGTTTTCCAAGGCGTGATAATGATATCGACGCGTCTGTGTGGATTGTGATTCTTCGCTTGTTCAGGGGGTCGGGGTACAGATGGAGATGGAGGATGCGACGGGAGTTGCGGACAGGAGGTGGCGTAATCGATCTCCTGCCACACCACCAGCGATTTATCCAAACTATCGAACCCCGTCGACTTCCCCTCTCTCTTCTCACCCCGCCCAGGCCGGATCTCGAGAGCCCGCTGGCCCCGCTCGGAATTCGCGTGTGATTCTCGCAAGATATTGGTGATCCAGCCTAGATCTTCCAACCTCCCTGTTAGTTCGGAAAGGATGTTCAATGTGCGTTTCTCGTCTGGATGCGTGAGCATGATATCCACATCGCCGCTTTCCGTCTTGCCCCTCCGATAGCCCCCGACGATAACCATCTGATACCCCGGATCTATCTTCCTCGCTTCCGCGAGAACAATCGCACCAATGGCCTCGACTTCTGCCCGCGGAATCGGAAGTAAAAACTCGTCATAGTATTTCACCCCGATCTGTTGCACGCGGGATAGCTTGTCCCAGCCATATTCGACGATATCGTCGAGATCGCGCCAGGCGTTTTTGTCGTGGAATTCCCGGGCTGTGGTTTCGCCTACGCCCCAGATGTTGTAGAAGAGGCGGAGGATGTGCATGCGGGGGTTGGTTTGGAATTCGTGGGCTTCGGATATGGTGCCTGTGGTTTGGTATTCGAGGAAGAGGCTTGCGAGTTTTTGGTCGCAGCTGGGGAGGCGCGTGATTCCTTTGGGGGAGGTGAGGGGGTACGGGTAAGCTGCTATTGAGGCGATTGAGGAACTGTACGCGCGGACGCCGATGGGGTCGGCGTCTAAGAGGCGTTTGAGTTTGATGGATTTTAGTTGGGTGATGAAGTCGTCGTTTGGACTGGTCAATGGTGTGGGTCGCTCGCAGGAGTAGGTTGATTTGAGATATTCTGGGAGAGGGGGGAAATGCTCAGGATCGTCATGCTCGGAGGTGGTTTGTGTGAGAAGGGTGGGTCGGGTAAGTGGGTTGCTTGATTTTTGGTGTCTATCATGGTGGTTGTATGTGACGTAGCCCTCAGAGTTGGCTGCCGCGCGAGCTAGGAGATCTGGAGGAAGAAACCTTGGTAACTCCGTTGTTTTTCGGCCTTCATATATTAGGTAGTTTTCCATTGGAAGCAAGGTGCCTTTTCTAATTGAATCGAGATACCAATTGACTTTGAGAACTTTGAAGGTATTTGAAAACTTCTCATTATCTGGGACCTTCAGAGCAGTTGAGACTTCGAGGTCTTCTTGAATTTCAAGAGGATCAACTGCATACTTACTGCCGATAGGAGCAGGAGAACTCGTCCCATCGGCTGACTTCAGCTTTTTCCTAGCCACATCCAAACTTTTCACTTTCTCTTCTTCCAGACCTGCTACTTCCTCTTCATTCGAACTGAGTTCAACGATCTCGTTACCATACTCATTCAATGTAATCTTCCGCACCTTCTTCTTGCCTGTTTCAGCTTTCCTCTTCTTCCCAACCTCCTCCTTCACTTCAACATTCGCTTCTTTTACTTTCTCTGCCTTTCCCTCAATATCGGTGACATCAACCATCATAACTTTCATCTTCCTCAATTCGTATTTCACTCTTGCTTTCGTGGAAATCTTCGTAAGCCCAATTTCGGCTTCTTGAATTGTATATCGCAAAACACCAATGGCTTCCAACTCATCTTCCAATTCTTTTCTTTCATGGTCACTAAAGAGAAATCCAAAAACGTAGGCACTGGGAAATCGAAGGCTTGAAGACATTTTGAATAATGATAATTGTCCCAGACATCTAGTTTTGGGTGTACAAGCTGAGTATTTATCGGCAAAACCTAAATCGATGTCCCCAAGTACGGCCCTAGGCCTCAGGTGAATGATCAGACTAATCAATCGCCAGGTAGTCGCACATAGAGAGAATAAGAATATTGTATCATAAGGAAATTGATTGATGAAAATCGCTCATCCATGGCGTTTATATCTGGTATTAATTTGGTTGGATTGAGTTGAGATGATATTACAAAGAATGCGATGTGGCTAGCTTTTAACCTTAGGTCAAGGTGGGATCATGTATGATGACAACAGCTAGAGCTTGGCTAGCCAAATTCTTTGATGAAGAACAGTAAGAAATCTTCTGTCAACCATAATAACATTAAGATTATTCAAAATAGGGATTCATAATCCCAATTGATATGAAGAGCTATTCACATACAAGTACTCATAAATATGAGGCTTAAGAGGGGTATTAGCGGTATATGAACTATAAAATGTGGAAGAAGCTTCCTTCGCTTATAATCTGTTGGCTACCCACCTCCACCAAGCATCAACAGATCCACCCTCAGTCCCAATTACATTACCACCAGCTACTTCAACAGAAATGTTGAATTCCTCCATTTGTGAAAATTTAAATTCACTAGAACCCATTTCTCCTACCCATTCATTTTTGTCTTCGTCCTCCTCTGTTGACACTCCTGAATCAAGTAGACCTTTGGATCTCGAGACTCTGACTTTGGTAATTTCTCTTTCTAAACTGCTCTTGACTAATGGAGCTGGAAGAGCTGTGAAAAGATCCATCTTATTGGCAGCAATGAGTATTGGTAATTCTTTAGGTGCCTTTGTAGTAGTTTTGCCATCCATGAACTTCTGCATGTGGAGGAGTAGGTCGTGTAGATAATCGGCAGCCTCTCTCAATCCTTCATCACCAGCTCCCAATGTAGTGGCGTCAACCTGATATATCACACCTCGAAGGTTTTGAGAAGTTGTAAGGCTTTCAAATGCATGATGTCGCAGTTTTCCATGGCCGGGTGTATCAATTAAGATGAATTTCTTGTGAACTTGGTTTGTAGGATCATTAACTGAACGATATTTATTCGAAGCAGCTACTGTATCAACTGGCAGAGAGCACTCAGCGGATAAAGATGTTTGTGAAGTATGAGTGGTCGCAGGTTTATTCTCTCTCTCGAACTATGATCAATTATCAGTGCTTGTAATGATTACTCAATAACAAGCCAGAATTTGGTTTCTTTCGAGTGACTTACAAGAGTTAGAAGCGCAGTTTTACCTGAGCCACTGGGTCCAACCAACAAGATAGAGGGTAAACTTGTGAAACCAGTTGCGCGGAAGATAACAGAGTGAAGGAAGATGGGTATCGAGAGAACGAGAATGATTGTAATGATTAAACCCAAGGGTGAGGGGTTCATGAGAGTATGAACCCAGTCCTGTGAAGAAGACATGATCGAAAGGAAAAGAAGAAAGTCTTGTTGTCCAGAAATCTGATGCTCATAGACTCTGATAAGTACCGCAGACTTAGAAGGGACCTGTGGACGTGTAAGAAAGTCTAGAGTTTTGAAAGTGGATAACGGTGTGATATCCCCAATTATTATCTCTTATAAGTTAATGGATGAGTGAGTGTTGGGATGTTGTTCTTTCATCCATGGATTGGAAAAGGACTCCGTACACATAAATTTGACAAGGCTGCGGAATGGAAATAGTTCATTCTAACTGTAAATATATATTGTGATGAGATGGATGGATGGATGACCGTACCTAGTCTCGAGCTGGTGTCGATTGAGTCCTGGTGGTCTAGATAGTAAGGTAAAATCATTATTAGTCAGCACCGGATTTCAAAAAGGGGTCCACATGCTGAGCTGTGCTAAGCCATGTTCCCTGCTTCTCTCTCACCGCTTCTACAACAAGGCAGAAAGGGCAAAAGGAAAAACACCGGAAAGCTTACAAGCCAATCAGTTGTTAATAAAATAATAAAGTACGTACTCAGCCTCGTAAGGTGGGCGGTGGTGCATCAATGTTGCAAGTCAATCGATCCATCAATGTAAGCAAGAACAAGAAAACCGCTGCACACCATTCATATTCATAAGCTCTTCAATTCAATTGAGGAAATCATTGTCCAGTGTTTTCTCTTTATTATCGTCGTCTTTACCTTACTTGACTCTCTCTGCCTTACTTTATTGCTATGTTTATGTTATCATAAAGTTTACGATTAATGATTGAGATACCCTGCCCTACCTACATACCATAATATCCATTTCACCTCCTCGACACCCTCCCACACTCTTATAACGCACTCCCTGGCTCGAGATGGCCTTTGGAGACTCTAAATCCTCATCTGGGACGGAAGTATCGAAGAAGAATGCCCCAATAATGCCAAGTGGGAAGTCAAATGCCGTGGCGCCAACCCTCAGTGATGATAATCATGTAGAGCTTGGAGACATGACACCACCAGAACAACCTGCAGCAGATATAATGCAACTGGCTCGGATAGGAGATATTCAAGCGATCGAAAAACTATTCGAAAATGGTGCTTTTGACACTTCATATTGTGACGGCGAGGGCATAACACCTTTACATGTGCGCGAGTTGATTCCCAGAATGCAAGGCTTCTCTGACTAATGAATTGAAACAGTGGGCGGCTATCAACAATCAGTATGCCATGTGCCAATTTCTCTTGAAAGCTGGTGTGGATGTGAACAAGAAAGGAGGAGAGTCTGTCGCTACAGCGGCGATGTGGGCCGCTCAGAGATGTCATTATTATGTCGTTCACCTGTTACTAGAAAATGGTGCCGATCCTCTAATTACGGATGTTCAAGGATATAATATTCTTCATCTTGCTACATTCGAAGGGAATATCTTTCTCCTCGTTCTTCTTTTACATCAAAACATCAATGTCGACATACTTGATACCCATGGACACACGTGTTTGATGTGGGCTGCGTACAAGGGATTTCCAAGTTGCGTAGATTTATTCTTGAGATGGGGTGCCGATGTTCATGCTACGGATGAAACTGGATTTACCGCACTGCATTGGGCATTGGTAAAAGGCTCTCAGGGGTGCATACAAAAGTTGATTGAGTATGGAGCAGACAGATTTGCTGAAACCTCGACTGGGAAAACCCCAGCCATCACAGCTCAAGAAATGAAGACAGAGAGAATCTGGCACAAGGCTCTGACAGAATGCGGCTATGACGAAGATGCCAAACCAGTCGTTATCAACTTTCCCATGTCTTCATGGCTGTTGAAGGATAAGCGTGCATTTATGAACAAATTCTTCTTTCTATGGCCATTCCTAATTCTATGGACCATGATCATGATTAGTAGTCACATGGTAATATTTATCGGTGTTCCTATGGCTCTATTTTTTGGTTATAGTTTACAATGGTTGGCCCAGCAGGTATTAGAATATGCACCTTCAGATATGAGGCATTTGCATAAAACGGTATGTCTATAATGACTCTCTATCGTAGCTTTAAAGGCAGTACTAACACCGTGATAATTCAGCCCTGGCTTGCAGGAATCTTTGCCGCTACATTATTCTGGGTTGGCCTAAGATGGGTGACAACTTTATTTCCAGGTTTGTGAATCGGAACCTATTGAATTATGAAAATCTCAACTGACAACATTAGCAACCTACGGGACATACCCTCTCTCTAATCTGATATTCTTTACATTTTACAGCCTTACTGGATATTTCTATTTCTGTTCAATGGTATACGAGCCAGGTCATGTGCCAAAACTGGGTGGTCTAACCCAGCAAAAAGCTGTAATTGATGAGTTATTGAGTCAGTGGAAGTTCGATGAGCAAAATTTTTGCGTTCATTGCATGGTTCGCCAGCCCCTGAGAAGTAAACATTGTAGGAGATGCAACCGATGCGTAGCGAAGCATGACCAGTAAGCACATTTTATGATACTTTCTTTAATCCAATTGCTAATTCGATGTCCTAGTCATTGCCCCTGGATCAATAACTGCGTTGGTGTCAATAACCATAGACATTTCTTTCTTTATCTAGTGTGTTTGGAGCTTGGAATTATCTTCTTGGTCAGAGTCACTGTCGGATGTAAGTGTATATCTAACAATTTCGAAATTGATGCTAACTCGAATCCAGATTTCGAAGGTTTCATTGGCAAAGGGGACCAGGAGTGCAACATTCTTTCACCTGAAATATGTGGGATTGTCAATTCAGATCCTTACACTTTAGTTCTGGTCCTATGGGCAATCTTGCAATTGACATGGGTCACTATGTTACTTTCCGTTCAACTGATACAGATCTCAAGAGCATTGACGACCTGGGAAAACATGCGCGGTACACATTCAGGAGGCAAGACTTCACAAAGCATCACTAACGCTCTCACCACTGGAGCTACTTCACGAGCAGGTGGCCAAGTCGGAAACACCGGACTTGGTCCTGATCCTGCTCTACCACCAACCCACGCACCACACGGTCACCATCACGCTCACAAAGCAGGATGTTTCGCACAATGGAAGAAAATCCTCGGTGTTGACACTTTCGTGGAAACTGCATTCCACGGCTATGAAGGGAGTAAGAATCGGCGTCGCGCACCTCAAAACCCCTTTTCCCGCGGTTGCGTCCGCAATTGTAAGGATTTCTGGTGTGATCCAGCGCCGATATTTGGGAAAAGAGAAAATGGTGCTGCGATGTTGGGTGGACAGGTTGTTAATTATACAAAAATGTATGAGACACCGTCCAGGATGGAGATGAGGCCAGGTGGAGATGGAGCAGGGTCTTATGAGAGTGTTGCGGCGGATGAGGCCGTTTGAACTTTAAGAGTTAGAACTTAAAAGGGCAATGCCTAAGCAGGAGTTAGACCATGATTCATGAATATATTCCTATTACTTGTAACGCGGCGTATCTATATTTGGGCATTGGAAGCCTTGTGTTATCCTGTGGATAATCATCGCCAAGTTGGAAGCGTGAAGTAGGTTGTGTTTTTGATACTTCCTTCCAGAAGAAACAAAGGGACTTGCTCGAGTATGGTTCTGCTTCCAATCACTGATCAAATATAAATCATAGCACACTATACCCCACATACTTACAATCTCCTACAAACAAACCTGATGTAGATTGCATGCCCTTGTTGGTTTATAGGGGGCAACAAGTGGACAGGTGAGATGACATGCATTCATTCATCCAAGCTCATGACCTAAGCCTCTCCTTTTCAATTCAAAATCGAGGCATCTTTACTCACAAGAGTGTAGTAATTCATGGATCCCGTGAGTGGCTCGAGGAGTAGGTATACCTCTTGGGAAAGTAGCACGAGGATCTTAGACCAATTTAACAGGCCGGATTAGTTGGACTTCTAAACAATGTATCAGTCGCACTTAAATAGCATTATCATGCTTCAAAGCGTACGAGATACTTATATTGTTGAAATGTTGAGAGGCAAAATAAAGATTTGAACTCTCAAGGGCTATTCGATTGTAGGGAAGGTCATTGAAGTGTTTATAATTGGCGGTGAAATTCTGCCATGCTATAGCTGATCATCGGCTATTTTTTATGAATTCATCATTCCCCCCACTACCCCAAGCTTTTGACACCATCTCCATTTCGCATTCACCAAGGTTCAACTTCTGACCTTACATCCGCGCATTCTTTACATAACCATCCAGCAATTAAATATTTCATGGCTATAGCAAGCAGGAACCTGATACCCCGAATTCAATAAATTGATTTGAGACAATGGCAAACCCTACTGCAACTCTTACCTCCCTCCTTCGCAGTGCCTCTCTTACAGATCATGACGAAATCCTTAAAGCTACAAATGCCGTATTGAAAACTTCCAAATTAGACCCCGACGCTTTACATGCCCGCGCCGTTGCCCTCCTTAAACTCGATCGATTCGACGACGCACTCAGAGCACTCGATGACGGTGGAGATAAGCTGGCCTCTCAATGTGTACTCGAACGCGCTTATGCTCTTTATAAGACCGGAAAATTGGAAGATGCGGCGAAAATATGTAAAGAGGGCAACAGTAGGGGCTTAAAGCATGTCGCTGCGCAGGTAGCTTACCGTGCTGAGAGATTTGGGGATGCGGAGGAGATCTACAAGCAACTTGTAGATGGTACTCAAATTGAGGGTGAGGATATGGATTTGAGAATTAATGGACTGGCCGTGGATGCGCAATTGGCCTGGCAGGGTGGGAGGGGTGAAGTGGAGAGCAGGAATGAAGATTTTGAGGCATTCGAAACGGCGTATAACGTTGCTTGCGGCTGCATTGCAAAAGGAGACTACAACAAGGGCAACTTCCTGTTGAAAAGGGCGAGAGATTTGTGTGAATCTCTTGAAGAATTGAGTGATGAAGAAAAGAGAGCGGAAGTCTTACCTATTATTGTACAACAAGCGTTTGTTTTGACAAAGTTGGGCAAGACCGAGGAGGCAGAGGTATTAAGGAAGATGATTAACGTTGCTGAGTATGTGTGCCAAACATTTCCATACAGCTTGAAGCTGACCAATACAGTCTACCTGAACCTCAAACCAAAATAGTCGCACAAAATAATGCCTTGGCTACAACGACAGAAATTCAAAATCCATACCTTTCGAAACGGATCTTTGACTCAGTGCCCAAATTATCACATGGAGAGAGGCAATTCGAGCATCAAGCCAACATTCTGCAACGAAATCATTATACTATTGAACTTCAAGCTTTGAAATATGAAGGAGTAGCAAAGTCTACATTATCCACAATCTCAAAATCCCCATCGCCAACTATCTCACCATCAATCAACAACCTTTCTGTCCTTAACGCTGCAGCTCACGCTGAGGATAAATCCGGAAAAGTTGCACTGAAGCAGATTCTACAACTTTTGGAGAACCGACCGAATGATGTTGGATTAATCCTTACCATCGTCCAACTCTACGTTTCAATGAATAGTCCTGGCCCAGCAATCTCCTTACTTGAAGCATTTTTTAAACGTCTTGAGGAGTCAACCGATTCGTTAGACCAAGATGTTCGATTTGCCCCTGGATTAGTAGCACTTCTCGTGTCTCTTTATCGTTCGACCGGCCGCATAACTCCTATAAAAGCAGAGCTTGGAAAATCAGCCTCTTATTGGCGACTTAAATCGAAACCCTCCCCATCTCTTTTTCACGCAGCAGGTATTTCCCTGCTTGAATCTTCCGATCCCGAAGATTCCAGAGCAGCTGGCGAAATATTCTCTACGCTTCGCTCTCAAGATCCTAGCGATCGCATCGCCATCGCCGGATGTGTGGCTTCATACGCCTCATCTGATTTCTCCAAAATCTCCCCGGATCTAGATAGCCTAACTCCAATCCCCCAACTCATCTCGGATATCGATGCCGAGGATTTAGAAAATGCTGGCATTCCATCAGTACCATCGAACAATCCCTCGACAACTTCCGCGGAGCCACACGGCTTATCAAAGAAACGCTCTCTGGATGAGAAAGAAAATGATACTCCAGCTAAAAAACAAAAGACGATAGGAACACGTAAATCTAAATTACCAAAGGATTTCGAGGAGGGGAAGAAAATGGATCCAGAGAGATGGCTACCACTTAAGGATAGAAGTTCTTATAGACCAAAGGGGAAGAAGGGAAAGAAGAAGGCTATGGATACTACGCAGGGTGGCGTTGTAAGGGATGATGCGCTTGAGGGGGTTGAGGCACCGGGTAGTGGGAAGGTTGTTACCGGGGGTGGGGGAGCGAAAGGCAAGAAGAAGAAGGGGAAGAGATAAACGTGAAGGGCGAAAAAGGAAATCTTGGTAGCGGGTGCGTAGACAAAATAATCTTACAAAAGGTAGGGAATACTTACAAACACTCATGTGTTTTACATAACATATGGTACATGGTATATAAATGAAGTAATCCTATTCATTCATCGTATCCTGAAATACGTAAATCAATCGATACAAAATCATCCCTCTAACCCGAATAAAACCTCACTCCCTCACTCCAAGATTAACCCTCAACCCATCAATCTACCCACAACCCCACTTCACACAAACCATCACATCACATCACATCACATCACTGTAGAAAAACAAAGAAACAAACCCCACTGCTAAACACCCACCTACCTACCTACCTCCAGTGCTAATTCAAGCCCCATCCATAACCCACCTCGCTTCATCCTCTCGCTTCATCTCGCTTCTCCTTTTTATATTACTTCGTTCATTCATTCATCAATCCACTACTTAGTACCTACCTACCTACCTAATCGTATTCCTAATCGTATCTATTTTCATAGTATCATCGTGTCGTATCGTATCATATCATATCATATCATATCTATATCCACATTTTCACACTCTCATAATAACCAACAATAATAAATAAAAACCATCCATCCATCCCTTCATCCATCCCTTCCCTTCCTCAATCCTTTATCCACCAATTAATACCCATCTATTTCATTCACTCATACACTCACTCATACACTCACACCCCCACCCCCACCATTACTACACTATACTATACTACACACAAAAATGATTTAACATAAAATCAACAAATAAAATAAAATAAAATAAATAAAATAAAATAAAATAAAATAAAATAAAAAAAATAAATAAAATAAATAAAATAAAATAAAATAAAATAAAATAAAATAAAATATAAAATAAAATAAAATAAAATAAAATAAAATAAAAATAAAATAAAATAAAATAAAATAAAATAAACCCATTAAAGAAAAAAAAAAAAAAAAAAAAAGCCACGAGTACCCAACGAATCAATTCCTTGTATGTGCATTGAAACAGGCATTGAAACAAAAACTACATACCTACAGCTCCTATTCCACAAACAGAACCCACAGGACCGTTAATGTAACATGCCCACATTTCAAAGTAAGAAGGAAGCATAACTCTTGAATATTATATTTATTTCCTTGAAAAGAATAAATAAAAACTGCATCGGCAGGACATGACATGCATGTACTGACTTGCGAAAACGTCACATGGTATCAGACTGGACAGTTGACGTATATCACGGATCTCGAGGAAAATACAGAGAATATATGTATGCATCTCATTGGTATCTCTATCTTCTTCTTCATCTTCTTCTCCCTGCGATATTAGTTTCATGTCATCCCATATTCATCCACCTATCTCCCTTCACCCGTTCATCCATGTTTTGCGTTCGTTAAACACTATTCCTCTCCCAACCCTTAGACTCTCAATCAACTCAGGTCAGGTTCAAAAGCAGAACAAACATTTTCCCTTTCCTCTCATATACTGTCCCTGTCGCCTGCATTCAACTGCCATCTCCCAAAGAGTAATAACTGTACCCAAAACGCCAGCCGATAAATGAAGCATCCCAGGCCCATAAAAAGGTACCGTGCCATACCATAACAACCGCTTTCACATGGATATGTTTGCTTCCAATCCTATCCCAAGCCATCTTTCCTTCCCTTCCGATCCTTCCTGCCATCCCTTCCTGTCCATTCCAACCGCTAGTATACATACTGCCTGTAAATGCTCGAAAAAGTGTGTCTCGAATAACCACTAGAGCAATAGCAAAAGAGAAAAAAACAAAAAAAAAAAAAAACTAAAATGGTGCTACCGAAAAAATGAATACCAAGTACTTTTATTTCTTGCGAAAAATAATCCCATCCTTTTTCGCTTCCCGAAGAAATATCAATCATCCCAAGTGTTGTAAGAAAAAACCCTCGCAGGCAAAGAAATGGATATATAAAGGATGGTCGTTAAGTGAATTGCATGCGCGCTATGCTATTGGCTTCGCTGAAAAATATGACAAAGGACGAGAACAATAATATGAAAAATGGAGTGTGTATGTGTGTATGTGTGGTTAGGTGGTATCGGTATTCGCAAAACGTTCACGCACCAACTGCTTGGGAAGTAGGACTCGTCAGTCGCTCGTTTGAATCGACATGTTCAACCTCTGGGTTTTGCTTTGGCTCGACCAATGATTGCGCATCGAATTCAATCCCATGGGGTGAGTGTTCTGGTGTGTAGAAATTTGTTTTACCATTACTGCTAGAATCTTCGTCCTCATTCTCATCATCGACACGGGGTAGCGGACTTCGTCGACCTTCAGATATGCTTACTGCCGCTTCGCTGTCGTCATCAATAGTGGCAGTAAGGTTTGCAGGTCTTTCTGTGTTATGCACGGAATATTTCCGGTGCAACTCCCGAAAGCTCCTAGCAGTCGCCGTACTCGTGCTAGCAGCTGAATTATGGCGCTGGCGAAACTCGACTGGCTCCGCAAGCATTGAGTGAAAGTCATCATCGATACTGGCAGGAGATGCTTCTTCAGAGTCTCCCTTGTGCGGCTGCTTACGAAGACGTAGACGTTCTTCAGGTGACAGACTTTGAAGCTCCGTCCCGAACGTAATGACTGAAGCCTTTTTGCCGTGTACGACGAAGCTTCCAGAACCGCGGGTAAGTATGTCGTCTGCAGTAGCTTCATCGGATAAACCGGCGCTGGAGTTTGAGTCCTTGCCCTTGCGACCACGGTGATGTGATGGAACATGGGCCTCACGCAGGGTCCTATGTATGCTGCGACGGATCTTGCTTCGATCAAACTTATCTTTGTCTGTGGACTGCTCTTTACCATCGTCACCTGCTAAATCTCCGTCAATCAATCCGGTTTGTTCAAGAACGGATTGCTCTGCAGCGTCGAGGTTGGGATCATCTGAAGGCCGGGAAATCAAGGCTGGCGCGTGTCTCAAGCTAGCGCGAGATGGTTCAGTGGTAAGACTAGGGCTGGAAGGGGCGACACTAGAGACTGAAGGCTTGCGTGGAGACTGCTCATCGAAAGTCATAGGCGGGAGTTCCCAAGATGCTTGAGCTTTCTCCTTTGCGCTCGGTGTTGTTTGAAAGATGTCTTCTAAATTATGGCCCTTTTCGGATGACGAAAGCGGTTGCCCAGCGGTAGAAGGTCGAGTGACAGAGTCTGACGTGGGCGATTTTGGGGTATCGTGTGGGTTTAAACTACTTGCCTTGGATTGTAAACGATTAAGAGTAGATCGTGCTGACAGGGGCGTATCACCATTTGACTCCGTCGTTTGCTCCAACCCCCCTTCGATGTGTTTCTCTTCATCCAAATCCAAAATCAAAATGTCCCTGTGACACTTCAAGCGCCAGATTTCCATCCGACCCCACTTTAGTTGAGCTGACATGCGGGCTGCAGCCGATAACACTTGCTCCCTTGTCTTTGGTTGAACTGGAGCGAGAATCTGCAGATGGCGAGCATTCCGGAGTTGAGCATCGAGCTGTTTCACTGCAATGGTAAGCTTATCCTCTGATTCGGCTATTTTCTGTAGCATGATTTGGCGACGCGCAGCCAAGATATCGTCCTGCATCTTATTATCAATCTTCCCACTGACTATGGTAACTTCACCCGAAGGCGTTTGGATCGATTTTGTGGATTCGTTGGGACAGTCCAGTCGGCGAATGCCTCGATTTCGCTGGCCTTCGTAGTTGCCTCCAACTACTCCACGCATGCGCACGCCAGCGGTTCTAAATGCTGCCGCATAGTTAAGCTTAGCAAGCCAATCATTCATCTCATCTTCATTATCGGCCAAGAACGTTTCCTCAAATCCTCCATGGCGAACAAAAATAAAAGCATGCTTGTGTTTCTTGTATGTGGAGTCTACCAGCGCGACTGCATCATCGGTTGACATGAGCGCATCAGGTTTGAAATGTTCCAGCGGGGGCTTGAAGATAACAGGGCTACCATCGTGGCCTTGCTTGATATGCGTCTCATGTTGATGCATCAAGCTTTTGATCCAGGTAGTATTCCGAAAAAAATACAGTTGAGCGCCGGTGAGGATAGCTCCCCACTCCTGCCACGGGGAGCGAGTCTTCTTCTTCTTCGCATCTTTTCGCCATAGCAAACCAACCTTGGTGATTTTGATATCTACGATACCTGCCTGTGCTTCCTCTGGATTTGTCACAGTTTTCTCGGACATGAAGGCATCTGGGCGCGACCTGGCAGAAACGATTTGTAACACACCGGTCTTGAAGAAAGTCTTTTGGAGATTTTGCAAGTTCAGGCACGGCGCCGTGCCAAGGTAGCTATAATGTTCCTCCAGATGCATGACATCTTTCAGGTTAGGACGCAGAGTATCGAGTTTGCTATCAATGATTAGGGTATAAGGGTCAACGGGTTCCTTCGATGGACGTCTGTTAGGATCTCCCCCGCCACGGAGGATCTTTGACTTCTTCTTCATCTTATGAGGGATGATTCTCTCGCCGTTGATATCAAGGTCGTCCTCCACGTGAATGAATGGTGTATATGAGATGTTGTCGTAAAAGCACTCCAGGATTTCGTCAAAAATTCCTTCGCCATGGGTGTTCTTGATGTAGTCTGCCTTTGTCATTTTATGCTTGTTATTCTTGTTGAACACGTCTGTATGTAGGATGAGGAGAGAAAAGGCGATGAAGTATGCTTGATCGGGCGATGCATAAATGCCCGGGTTGCATTCATGATATCTGTTCGCAAAACCTTGCAAGCACCTGTCGATCTGTTGAGTCTCTTTTGGGAGCTCCACTTCCATGAGCAACTTTCGAATGGCCATATCCATCGGATCTCCAAAGAAACCAAATCCTCGCATGTAGCTACGAAGCACAGCCTGCGAGAAACTGTCTGCCGCCTTGGACAGAACACTAGCCACAACACCTCTGCTAACAGCTTCTTCAAGCCGGTTCAAGTAATTAGTGGGCGTGTCATCGTCAAATCGTTCGGGTAAATTGATCGGCTCTTCACGGGTCAATTGCATCGAGTTAGTTTTGGAGGTGTTGGATCCCGGGGTAGTAGGTCCCGAATTAGTTTGAGGCTCGGGGTTCTGGCGCAATCGTGCAGTGATGTTGAACAAATCACCGAAACTCTTCCTGCCGGTGGATGTAGACGTCCTGGTTGAAGGCAATGGCGGGGTAGGCAGAGAGTCTTCGGCTGGGGTATTTCTCAGAGAACTCAAAGTAGATGAACGACCGCGCAATGTTAATCGGGAACGAGTGGGTGAAGATCTTGACGATGATGCCGTGGAACCTTTTCGTAACAAGGGAGTGCCTGGCCGGCCGAGACTAGAAGATGTCTTCATCAAGGCACTGGGAGAGGAAGGAGCATGTGTTGGGGACGGCAACGGGGAGTGGAAACCTTGTGGTGTCATATCTTCCGAAGACTGTGAGGTGAGAGCAGCTCGCGCCGAACCAGACGAAGGAGCCGTGGGGAATCGTGTGACGGAAAGCGAATGTGAGGCATCGGGCTGTGCATTCTTTTGTGGAAGATGCTTGAGATCAAATAATGGGGCGGGCTTCTTGCGACGCGGAAGGCGGAAGAAGGTCGTGGTCGTTTGCACAGTGTGTGTGGTTGTAGTGGTCGTCGCATACACTCCATGATCACCAGAGCTTGCATCGGACCTGGACGATTCAGAAAGTCTGTTCACAGGTAAGGCCAATGCCGAGGTTGCTTCATCGCCATATGCGGGAGGGGAGCCATTGCCATGGGTCACTGGGCGATCTGGTTCATCAAACGTGACACGATGTTTGGTGCTTGAAGGTCCTGATTCCGACATGGTCTTTCGCCTTTCCTTCTTTGAGAGCTGTTCGATGTGTAGTGAATCTTGGTGCAATAGTTCTTCTTGTCGTGGTGGTGGTGGTTGTTGTTGTTGTTGTTGCTGTTGCTGTTGCTGTTGCTGCTCTTGTTGCCCCGCTCGATTGTTATCCACGAGCGTCTTGGTACGGCCAAGCAGTCTACCTCTTGACTTCTTTTTTATTGAACGTCCGCCATTGAAATCCATGGTCGGAGCCGTGGTGATAATCTCTGGGGCTGTTTGAAATATGGTCAGCATGATGCCAAGAACTTTTAAATGGAGAAGACTTGCGCTGAGGCATGGGAGGAGCATCTTCAGCTCCTGCAGCATGCTGAGCCTGGAGTCGCGATCTAGTAGATAACTGTGAATCGGAAGCATGTCGAAACCTTAACATGTAGAAGCGACGATGTTTTGAGGTTTCCTCCTGGATGGGTGGTGTGCCTGAACGTTCAAGGGCTTTGGGATAATCTGTGGAAGGTCTATTCAACATGGGTAACGGTGCAAGTGTTGTTTCTGGTTCTGTGGGTGATGGAAACTCCCCAGGGGAAGGTCGTCGTGGCATTTGTTCACTCGCTCTGCCATCAGGAAGATCCGAATCGAGGATTGGATTTAGAGTATTGGAATCGGTCGGAAAGAAGCTATGTCGTCGCATTTCAGCATCGCTGGCAGCAGCACGACGACGTAGTAATGGCATTTTGAATGAACGTCGAACAACATTGATTCGAGCAGGCGAGATAGTTTGGGAACAATTGCTTATTCTTGTCTAAGGTGAAGTGAACAATTTACATTTGCAGTCTAGCAATAATGAAAGACGTCGGGTGTTTTGAAGTCTTGTATGCCTTCCCTACTTCGTATGAGGCTGAAGGCTAGGAGAATCCTTGGAGAGATGCTCAAATTGTAACGAGTGGATAAGAGGAAAGCACCAACCGGGGGGATGGGTGGCATGAGAAAAAGAAAGGAAAGGGAATGAGAGAGAGAGAGAGAGAGAGAGAGAGAGAGAGAGTATGAGTGAGTGAGTGAGTGAGTGAGTGAGTGAGTGAGAGAGTGAGAGAGAGAGAGCAAATTACAATACAAGAATAATTGACAATGCAATGCAATTCAATTCCATTCCATTCACATCAAATCAAAGCCAAAACTACCTAGGTAGGTATACTAGGTAATCAAATGAAACCAAAGTACAACTCGGATAAAAAAGGCAAAAGAATAAACGAAAGCAATAAAACGATACGATACTATACTTGGAGTCGAGTACCGTATAATTTTTGAAATTGTCTTTCTCTTTTAAGATTGAATTGGAAGAATTGGAAGAATTGGAAGAATTGGATGAATTGGATGAATTGATTGAGATGAGTGAAATGATTGAAATGATTGCAGAGGAAGAAATCTATTTCAGTAACGGGCAACTGGAGGAAAGTAAGATAAGGTAAGTGAAGGTAAGTGAAGGTAAGGTTATGTAGTGGGTATTGAGTTATATGAGAGAGATGAGAGATGAAGTGGAAATAAGATTCATAAATCAACCATCAAGTCATATAAATGTGAAGGATGAATGGATGAATGGATGGATGAGGTTTATTTGATTGTATTTCCCCTTTTTAGAAGAAGAGAAGGATGACGCAAAAGGTGAGGAATAGGAATAATGGGAATGAATGAACGACAATGAATGACAATCAATAACAATGGTAATGGTAATGGTAATGACAATGATATGATAATCACAATGGACCATTCTAGTAAAATTCTAGATTCTAGATTTGTCTTTTGCCTTTTGCCTTTTGCCTTTTGTCTTGTCTTGAACGATCAAAAGCCAAAACCACTGGTGAATCTAACTTGAAAGAGTCAAACCGACCGACAGAGGTAGCAAGTAGCTACCTTGGTAGTAATGGGGGTTGGTTGTAATTTGGGATACTAATACTTATAAGTATATAAGTATGTTTATATATATTTAAGTAATTAAGTAATTAAGTGATTAAGTAGTTGAGTAATTAAGTAATTAAGTAATTAAGTAATTAAGTAATTAAGTAGTTAAGTAGTTAAGTAATTAAGTAATTAAATAATCAAGTAATTATAAGTGATACTTTATATAATAAGTAGTAAATAAACATCTATACCTATCTAAACAAATATATACAGATACATCCATATATACATCTATTATATCAACTCGACATACATGCTTGACATTCAATCTTAACTCTCATTCTATCTTTCCATTGATATATCAACATAGCTAATTACGGTACCTACTTTGATAATAAGTAGATGATCGAGTATATAATATATATATATATACCTATGTATATATATCTATATTCATTTATCTCTAGTAACAAGCACATAAACATACAAACTACCCTTCAATTACCATCTGGATACTCCAAGTTCAAATGGATCCGGAGATCTTCATCCATCACCTCTTCAGATACTCTAGGACAACAAGGTTTGATTAAATACAAGAAAGCATATACAACTACCTACCTACAACGACTTACTCTCCTCCAAACC
Source organism: Monilinia laxa (assembly GCA_009299455.1). Classification (NCBI taxonomy): domain Eukaryota; kingdom Fungi; phylum Ascomycota; class Leotiomycetes; order Helotiales; family Sclerotiniaceae; genus Monilinia; species Monilinia laxa. Next base: position 696,870 of record VIGI01000014.1, read on the forward strand.
CATACGAGAAACGGAGCTCGTCCCATCCAAGGATTTTAGTACAAAGGTTAAGAGCAACCTATAGAAACCTTAAGGCTGTATGTTGTATGTTGTATGTTGTATGTTGTATGTTGTAAGTTGTATGTTATATATTATATGTTGTATATTGTATGTTATATATTATATGTTATATGTTGTATATTGTATGTTATTGTGTATATTGTATGTTATATATTATATGTTATATGTTGTATATTGTATTATATATTGTATGTTAATATGTTGTATATTGTATGTTATATATTATTATATGTTATATGTTGTATATTGTATGTTATATATTATATGTTATATGTTGTATATGTATGTATATGTTATATGTATGTTATATATATGTATATTGTATATTGTATGTTATATATTATATGTTATATGTTGTATATTGTATGTTATATATTATATATTATGTATTGCATATTATATATTATATATTGTATATTGTATATTATATATGCTACTAAAGGTGATATCGCCGGCATAGTACTGGTGTACCTGGGTAGGTAACATGGGAAATAACCATACAATCTCTCTCTCCCTCTTCCTCTCCCTCTCTCTCTCTCTCACAAAGACCATCCTCCACCAAGCTAAAAAAAGAAAAAGAAAAACCAATTTTCCCCTTTTAGAAAGAAAGGGAAAACCAAAATACATTCCAAGAAAATACTCTGAAACATAATACACATCTATCCGTGGACATTGCACAACACTATTTGTATCGAAGCATACCTAGGTACATGTAATATATTATCTACACATCCCAACCCCCCCCCCCCCCAACCTATATATAACCATAGAGGAAAGGGTACGCCGCGATCCAAGTGGTTTTATATACGGGGTCAACGAAATTTGATACTCTTAAATTGCAATTTCCCGACCCAAGTGAGGAGCAAAGAGGGAGGTGGAAAACCAAAAAGCATGGCGTTGCATGGCATGGCATGGCCAGCGATAACGATAATCTGACTGGGGGTTCGGGTCTCCGTTAACGTTTTCTGGAAGATCAAAAATAAATACATAAAATATGAAAAAGGAAAAAAAGGAAGGAAAAAAAAAAGGAAGGAAAATAGAAAGGTTCGAGGTCATCGGTATTTTTAGATCGTCCTGCACTACCTACTAGACTAGGCTTGAAGATTAGATGGGCTTCGAGCCTTACGCATCTGCTGATGTGGATGGAATGTTGTAATGCGAAAGCTTTGGGGGTGATCTGCAAAGAAGATGATGAAGAAGGAGAGAGAGAAGAAGAAGAAGAAGAGAGAAGAAGAAGAAGAAGAAGAAGAAGAAGAAGATGACGAACGAAAGGAAAGATAAAAGAACTTGAGACTTTCTTCCATCGACGTGCGAGATACGAAATCTTAAATGACGTTCACATATTTTTTGGTTAAAAAAGGATCGGATTAAAGGACGAGGGACCTTTCATCAACGTTGGTTAATCTTACCCATTTGCATTTGATCACTCTCCTCACGACCAGCCTGCCTACCCCTCTATCGTATAAGATGAGAGAGGGTGAGAAGGGAGAGAGGACCAAGCAAGCAAGCAAGCAAGCAACCGTTGGAGAAGTTACAAGCAAGATACCAGTCCGCATATGCAAAAGGATATCGGCATCCGATTGGTCAAAGCAGTGATGCGACTCCAATCGTTCCGATTTCTCCAGCCAATCTCAAACACAACATCGCCATCAAGAGCCCTTCCCAACTTACGACGCATTGCTTGGCCGTTCTCTTCCAATATTGATTTGTCCGGGATTTGACTTTTCGCTCCATGCTGTGGTCTACCCCCGCCCAGTCGCTTTTATCAGCGTGCATAGGATAGCTGGGTGTCGGATCTACGTAAGTTGTTTTTCGGTCGGTCATAAGGCGAGGTATGTGTCTACCTTGAAATTATGCGAGAGCTACAGTTGAACTACGGACATCTGAAGATGATGAAATATGTGGGATGCATGGATGGTGTGATGTTATATGGAGATATCAGCATGACATCTGAGATGATGATAGATCGGTCTTCAGGTTCCTTGGGAAGATGTCTCGTTCTCAACTTGGGGTGCCGAAGTAATCGTCAGTCATTTCATATTGTCAATTCATTATATCATTGATGACTTGGTAGGTAGGTATGATATGATATGATATGATGTGATGTGATGTGATGCGATCCGATTCAGTACGATTGAGTGAATATGCAACATCCTAGTGAATAGGTAAGGAGGTAAGTACGGAGTATAAAGACACAGACCAAACAAAATGAAGTACATCAACACCCACACATACAATCCAGCATCACAAACACACCTCTCATCCACCCATCCAAAGATACCATACTAGAGTATGCACCAAAGTTCCAATTCCAGCAACGCAAAGAAAGGCCCACCCACCAACAACTTGCGTTGCATCCCCACGTAGCATGCACTCCGTCTTTCGTAGACACATCCGAAGCGCCGCCCGATAAGAGCCGATAAGTGCACGCAAGTGCGTATATGGGTTGGCAAGGTTCTCTAGATAGCCTTGCGAGTACCCATTAGCTGCTGGGGCTGCACGACAGTGTCTTCGGCGCAGTATTCGGCGGGGAAAGGAAGGCTAACTTGTAGAGGAAATTGAAGCAGAGTTGTGGAATTTGGATGGATGGATGGATGGGCAGCTCACGATGTCTTGACGTAATGTATGGTGTAGGTGTCGGGCATTGTTGGGGAAAGAGTGTATCCTTTTGATCCTTGGGGTGAGGAGTAGTTGGCGGGTTTGTCTTGTAGGTGGATGGATGGATGGCTGTGGCATGGGGAATTGAGGAATTGGAGAATGCTCTGGAAAGAGTGGTATATTTCAAGAACTTGGATTTGACAATAAGAATAATGATGATAATTAATTATTCATAAACAAACAAATACACCTACCCATCAATCTATACATAATCCAGATCCAAAACACAACCCCCCATCACAGAAAACCCACCTCCACCATCTTCCAATCCTCCAAACACTCCGTACATTGTATCATCAGCCAGCCGTACAAATAGCTAGTTAGCTACCCACACAACACACAATAGCATCAACCAAAAGCAAAGCAAGACCCAAGGACACCAAACCCATCCCCGACAGATCGGTCAATCTCGACGTAATCCACTCGATAGATATAAGGCCTAATCACTACCTCCGACCTACTAACTGCAACTTTACCAGCGCAACACATCGTCTTCTTCCAAACTTTTGGCGTGTAATCTCGTCTTTCCGGGCGTTGATCAAAGGTGAGGGAGTGAGGTGATTGATAGTATGTTTTGCCTTTTTGGGTGTAGGATGTGTGATGGTTTTGGATACCAAGTTTGATGCTTTGGGGATGGGATGGGATGTGAATGGAGTGTTGGGTTGGGGGTTAGGGTGTGTCTTTTGTGTTTGTGTTTGTGTTTGTGTTTGTGTTTGTGTTTGTGTTTGTGTTTGTGTTTGTGTTTGTGTTTGTACATATGGGTATGGGTTTTTGCAATGGGAGGTTAGTTGGGTTTGGATGGCTGAAGGCAATTTCGTTATGATGGTTTTTGAGGAGCTGAGGGGAGATGAGTGCATGTGGTTGCAATTTTGGTTGAAATGAGAGTCAATATATTGATTTGAGAGTAGTGGTTTGATAGAATGAGTGGTTGTTGTAGTTGTACTAGTTGTAGTAGTTGTTGTTATTGCTGTTGTTATCATTGCTGCTGTTATTATTGTTATTCTTGCTATCAATATGAATGTCATCAAATTTATCCCATCCCATCCCATCTTTTTGACATTTCGGCAAAATTCTAGGCCTTGACAGAAAGATAAGTGCCACCCACCATACTAAGATTACAATCTTTCACCTCTCTCATGGATCACTTCAAATATAACTTCAAAATCAACGACCTACAACTCACGACCTTCAATCCGGTCATTGTCTGTTGATATCTGGGAAGTTAATTATGTCGCAACTTCAATCGCATTTAACATTTTCATCCCTGTTTCTCCTTGTTGCATTTATCCTTTGTGTTCCCCATGTCGTCGCAGTACCTTGGACCCCGAATGGTCATGCTCAGCTGTCACTTGTAACCTCACAGTATACTACAGAGCAAAAATCAGATATTAAATACCGCAGTGTGCTTCCAAACTTGAACTGGCTACGTGATACTGCGATAGAGAAGATATTCCGCCTTGCCCCGAAGGTCGCAAAGAAACCCAATGTTCCGGGAGGCATTCCACGACCTACCAATGTTCAACTTCCTGCAACTTTACTTGCAAAATATGGCCGCGATGTAGTACTCCGATTCAATCTCACCACTCCCGCGGAAGAACAAGCATTGGCAGATGCGGCTGATACACTTTTCTTGGATGTCTGGGAATTCACAAGCAATTGGGCGGACATTCATCTAAGGGAAGATGATGTATGTCAAATGATATTCAGCGTTGTCGCAATGCTAATTTTGGACATAGGTTCTCTCTCTACTCGGCCTTTTACCTGACTCTCTGCAAAATGCATACTCACATCTGATGCCCGACTTGGCAAAGACTATTTATCAAACCTATCCATCGATGGCAAATGCAGATGTAACCTTTCCCCCGAAACATGTTGAAAGAGCATTCACTCCAACTTTGAAGGCTAGCAGGACCGATGGTGTGGACAATGTATTCTTTCAAGATTACCAACCATTATCCATAATTACACCATGGATGCGTCTTATGGCTTCCATGTTTTCGACACACGTTCGAATGATTAGTATTGGAACTTCTTATGAGGGTCGCGATATCCCAGCCTTAAAGATTGGTGTGTCGCCCAATCTACCCTCAGAATCCACCAAGCCACGGAAAACCATTATCTTATCCGGTGGATTTCATGCTCGAGAATGGATATCGGTAAGCTCCGTCACATATGCTGCCTGGTCATTAATCACTTCGTATGGGAAATCGCCCGCTATTACAAAACTTCTACAGGAATTTGACTTTGTCCTTATTCCTACGATTAATGTTGACGGGTATGCATATACCTGGGAGAACGATCGTTTATGGCGCAAGAATAGACAACAAACCAATCTTCCATTCTGTCGAGGTCTGGATCTAGACCGTGGGTTTGGTTTCGAGTGGGTCGCAAACACTCAAAACAATCCTTGTTCTGAGAGTTACCCAGGAGATGCACCTTTCCAGGCTGTTGAATCTCGTAGGTTTGCAGATTGGGCCAAGAATGAGACCGAAAACAACAATGTTCGTTTTGTTGGCTTCTTGGACTTGCATTCATATTCCCAACAAGTTTTGTATCCTTATTCTTATTCCTGTTCGGCCGATCCACCAAGTCTGGAGAACCTTGAAGAACTTGGTATGGGACTTGCAAAGGCTATTAGGATATCTAGTGGGGAACAGTATACTGTTGCTTCAGCTTGTGAAGGTGCCGTTTCTTCGAAAATTCCCGGCCATGCATCGACGTCTCGAATGGAAACTGGAGGTGGTTCTGCCATTGATTGGTTTTATCACGAATTACGAGTCCGGTATAGTTATCAAATTAAGCTAAGAGATACCGGAAGCTATGGATTCTTGCTTCCAAAGGAAAACATTGTGCCTACTGGAGAGGAGGTGTTCAATGTTATCAAATATTTTGGCGATTTCCTTCTTGGCAACAAAGGTATTGAAAAATCAACATCGTCAGAAGAAACCACCCCAAAAGACCCTGTCAAACCGGGTTTACACTTTGGAGATGTTGACGAAGAGTCGATTATCCCTGAGGAGATGAATGAGGAATATGAGAAGATTAACTGGGAGCTGAAGCGCAGGTGAATGAGATAGACGAGAGAAATTGAAGTTTATAGGCGTAATGGCAATCGGGTAATACCTTATGGAGGAATGAGCACATGGTTATAGGCGTTTTATCTCGTAATTACAAAATTGGATTCATACAGTATTTACTTAGGTAGTTAATAAACACAAGTCACACATAAGCTTACCCGGCCATTCTTATTTGTATGGATGGGGAATATATATTATTTGTAAATGATCAAAGACAACCTCCCAGACCCCAATTACCCGTTTCCTTCCAATCCGCATTTCAAAGCAGAGAAATACATAATTCCGCCATATCTCGTGTACCAAAGCCGACCTATATGCCGTTGTGGGTGTTGATCCGCAGTGCTCTAATAAATTGCGGGGTACCTCCGAAGCTCATACTTTATATATGTAGAACGACGTGCCCTTTCTTTACTTTTTTCTTTCTCTTTTTCCGAATCAAAGCTGATCTGTTTGTTAAATAATTTCTAATCTAGTTTAAAATCGATAGGTTAGGAGAGGTATCAGTTTCAAGTATCACTCGGGATTCTACAGTTGAGAAATTGATTGCATCACGCATATTACACAATAACACCACACACCACACCATGGCCCCGCTCCCCTTTCAAATCTCCGTCCCTCAATCCGCAATCGATACCCTCAAAACCAAGCTTTCGCTCGCCCAACTCCCAGATGAACTTCCCGACGCGCAATGGGACATGGGTGTTCCGATGCAGGAGATGAAGCGGTTGGTGAAAGCGTGGGAAGCGTGGGATTGGAGGGTTGCAGAGGAGAAATTGAACAGGACTCTTGATGGGTCGCAGGGGGCGGCGCAGTTTACTACCGGCGTCGAGGTCGATGGGTTTGGGGAATTGGATGTTCATTTTGTGTGGCAGAGGAGTGAGGTGAAGGGCGCTATTCCATTGCTTTTTGTGCATGGGTGTGAGTATTTTGCGGGGCTGGGCATGAGGTGGGAGGAGGGGAATGGATTGGTGCTAATGGTGCTTTGTAGGGCCGGGATCTTTCATGGAGGTCCTTCGTATTCTTCCGCTTCTTCAGCAACCGGGCGGCCCGGCGTTTCATATTGTTGCCCCTTCACTACCGAACTATGGGTTTAGCGAAGGGGTCAAGAAACGCGGATTTGCATTGGCCCAGTATGCGGAAACTTGTCATAAGTTGATGCTGCAACTGGGCTATGATGAATATGTAACGCAAGGTGGAGATTGGGGCATGTATATCACGCGGGCCATTGGAAAACTATATCCGCAACATGTGCGTTTACCCACCCCATGACGCTTCATCATTAAAAGTACATGAATACTGACACCGCCAACCCCCCAGTGCAAAGCAAGCCACATCAACATGATCCGCGGCAAGCCGCCCCGCTTCACGCAAAACCCGATCCTCGCGCTCCAACACGCCTCGACGCCCTACTCGCGCGCCGAGCACGACGGCTTCGCGCGCACAAAATGGTTCGCCGAAGAAAGCCGCGGCTACTTTCTCGAGCAGGCGACCAAGCCCCAAACGCTCTCGTATGGGCTCCAAGATTCCCCCGTCGCCCTGCTCGCCTGGATCTACGAGAAGCTGCACGATTGGACCGACGCGTATCCCTGGACCGACGACGAAATCTTCATCTGGGTCTCGGTGTATTACTTCTCGCGCGCGGGGCCCGCGGCCACGGTGCGCATCTACTATGAGGTTATGCATACGGTGGCGGGGCCGCAGACGGTCACGCGAGATGATGCCGAGTCGTATATTGGGGGGGTGAAGTTGGGGTTCTCGCATAATCCCAAGGAGCTGAGCGTGTTGCCGAAGACTTGGGGAAGGACGCTGGGCGATGTGGTGTTTGAGGCCGATAATGTGGAGGTGGGCGGGGGTCACTTTTATGCGCATGAGAAGCCGGAGCTGTTGGCGAGGGATTTGAGGAGTATGTTTGGGAAGGGGGGTGGAGCGTTTGAGGTTGTTAAGGGGAGGAATGGGTATGATGGGGAGGATAGGGCGAAGTTGTGAGGGGGTGGATGTGATGGTGTAAGTGGTAGGTGGAAATTGGGGTGGCTTGTGGGAGGGAATGCATGACATGTCTTCCTCATGCCCCGGAGATAATACCTACCTGATGATTCAACACATCAATTAATCAAATACAAACAGGTATTATACATAGATAAATGGAAGTGATGCTCCCTATAAGCTCGAGCTCAATGCCGAAGAATGCAAGCCTCAGTGAAATTTGCGAGTCCCGGAAGGGGCATGGAAAGCTCCCGTGAGCAGCAAGTAGAGAAACACCCAACACTCTCTCCGGTAAAAAAAAAAAGATTATTTGGTATGATCAACTATGATGTGGGTATTTAAGAGATGAATTACTCGTGTACTTTTAGCAATAAAACTTTGGAATCGAATCTACCACGCAATGCAAGACCGCTTGAATCTTTTTGTAGAGCAACGAACGAACCTCCAGCATCAGTCTAGACTAGCTCCCCGCCTCTGCTCTGCAAAACTACCTTTCCCTTCACCCTTCCACCCTAAATTACTTCCTCCCCTCCAAAACTAACCCCACCCCCATCCACCCACACAACCCAATAAGCCCCAACTGAAACAACCAAAAAGAAATACCCTTGTATCTCCCCTTCCCTCCTTCCCCCCCCTTACTATACCCCTTCATATAAACCCAACGACTAACCGACCACGCGCCCCCCAACAGCGCCGCCGTCTTCGGAAACTGCAATCCGGAGATCAGCAGTGCGGAGACGGCGATCGAGTGGTTCTCGGTGAAGTTGGCGTGGGCGCGCTGCGCGCAGTTGAAGCGGTGGGCTTCGGGGTCGGTACGCGAGGCGGGTGCGTAGGCGGCGGGATAGTCGACTTTGGCGGCTTTGCGGTAGGTGCCCGTATTGATGCCGTGGATGACGTTGAGGACGAAGGTGGAGGTTGCGGCGAGGATTACGTAGCTTGGGAGGGGTTAGTTGGGGGGTTTTTGAGGGGTGGGATAGGTGAGAGGGGAGTTTGAGGAAGGAGGGGGAGAATACGTACCCATAGTCAGGATCGAGGGTGATGGTAACCATTTTGACTGGGTGAGTTTCGGGATGGTGCGGTGGACGCTGTGGTGTGTTTTGTTTTATGAGGTATAGAGCTTTTGGACTGAATGTGGGAATCTGCCAATTGAACGAAATGCACTCACGTTGAATGACACGACAGAAGCTCAGAGTATATAAAGGAATTAAGGGAAAGGGAAAGGTGTCCAGAGTAAGCTTTCCTTAGAAATCCATATCCAATTCACTCTTCCCCTCTAGCACACAGACCTACCTGCCTACCTACCTATCCCTAAAAAGCTGGTGGAGTGCACCGCGGGCGGACATCAATTCATCCGTTTCCCGAGTCTAGGGATTTTGTATTTGTAATGAGTGCGTGGAGAATGGAGTTCTCCTCCGTGTCGGTGGATGATGGTAGAGCAGGTTTTGAGATGTATATGCAAATGCAAGTGTCTAAGGTTAGCTGTAGGTTGGTGGTAGGTTAATGTTCTCGGCGTACGGCATCAATTCATCCGTTGCATAACATTGGGAAATGGTATTAACTGTAAGATCAGGGTAAGGATTCGAGGACTTTCTAATGAAATATATATTGAAGGATTTTGAAGAACTGAGACGGAGACGGAGAGATACAGATGTACGTGCGTGTAGAGGAAGAAGTGAGAATGAGACAGGAAGGGAATGTAAGACTTTATAGTATTCAAGGGATTGGCATAGTCGACCGATTAATTCTAGATTGTGAGCACGTCATGTTTGGCTTGAGATGTTGGCTTGATGTTGGTTACTATGTCAGCATGTATCAGTGGTTTTTTGAGATATAGATTGTATGGTGCGAGGGTAAGTAAGACATTCGCATCAGTTGGATTTGATTATGACAAATATTCTCAAACTTTCATATCGATCATCACCTTTCCTCCTCTCCTCTTCATTTTCGGTTTCTTGCGTGAGTCTTCTAGATCTCGCATCCCAACTATCTACACTGTAATAATGACCAATGGTCTATACATTGTTTGAAGGCATGGTAATGTCATTGGTATTAACAATATCACGGTCACAGTCACGGTCATGGTATGATATTTTCGTATGATACATGATAGTGTTTTGGTTATTCAGATATAGATGTAACGAAATTGAAAGGGGCGTACGGGGCGATTCACAGGACTGGGTTTGGTAGGCCGATGTATCGATATCTGGAGCGTGAAAGATGTGTGCATACTCAAGTCGAGGAGGGTGCTCGCCTTGTTTAAGGGATCACATCCTACATGGTATACCTACCTCATCTTCATATGATCTATAGACCTCGTCTAATCTTAACAGATAGGATGAGAGTCAGTATTGAAATAAGATATACGTGTTCACTGGGTGTGCATTCATTCGATGAAAGGGGGTGAATATGGATGGGGGCGAATATGCACTCTCATAACATCAAGGAGACAGAACAAATCAAGAATCATACGTCAACAATTAGTATACTCAATTTATGGTATTTGACAGAGCATTGATGCGTCAGTCATTTCGTGGAATTACCAAGGTAGCTTTACATTAAGCGGGAATACAAATAGTTTAGACAGTATACTCCTCCCTTGAAGTTCACGAAACTTTTCAGAAGTCAATCAACCCAAGGTCCTTCATATCTGAATGAAAATTCAGAGATTCGATAATTTTTTAGACTCTGGGGATTGATCGTACTTTGAATGTCCCAGTTGAATTTTGAAATTCAATGTTCTTTCAAGCCACTGAATTTGGGATCTTGAGTAGGGCTGGCTGGATAGATGCAGTTGAGGATTGAAAAGGATTTTTAAGAATTGGTCACTCTGTAAATCATGTAAATCATGCAGCCAAGTCTTTATTCCCACAGGCTTGAGGTGAGGGGTGAAGCGAAGGAGTGTTTTCTTGGGGGATAGATGAGGACGAGAGTGGGGAGTTGAGTGTGGTTGTAGTTGTACTTATACTGAGAAGATTCTATATTGCTATATCCAAGAAAATTTATCTGGGCCTAGAAAATGAAATATTCTTCCCAATACTTTCTACTGAACCAATTCATATCTGTCTTCTCCATTTCACCCCTGTAGTCCAACCATTCCCCTAACAATCTCAACAATCGGCGGCACAGATGTCAATGCCAATGTCACAATTCCAAAAAGACTCATGCCTAAAGTACTCATTGCCGCCGCTCTTGGATCAGTTGCCAACAAAAATGCAGTTCCTACTGCGCTAGCATTCCCACCCATGGTGACGCCGATGGTTATATAATCATCAGGCCGGATTCTTAGGAGAGCAAGTAGTCTTTGACCGATTAGGACACCGAAAATACCGGACATTACTGCGAGGGCAGCTGTTGCGTTAAGGTTCCCGCCACTAATCATAAAAGGAGATTAGTTTGTCCTGTAAGGGATGGGAAGTGGGAAAAGGGACTTGTTGGGTGCACTTACAGGCTAGTGGCGGCAGGGGTAGCCAACGCGAGGGTTATAGAACGGACGGAGAATGCAAGGGAAATTGGAGGGGAGATGCCGAGGGAATAACATAGAGGAGGGTATCCGAATAGAGATGCAACAGCCAGCACGACACTCGGAACTGTAATGGGGATGAAGTGGGATTTTAGTTCGTAGCGGTATTGAAACATAGGGAGAGCAAGTGAGACGATGGAGGCGTCGAGAACGCTACTGCTGTTGTGATAAAGGTTGTTAGCTGTGAGTTATATGGTAGAGAGGGTATTGCAATATGAGAATACTCACAAAATATCACCAGCACCTGGTAGAGGGAGATTCTTCTCTCCATCCCAGTAGGCAATATATTTGGTTCCAGTTTTGTAAGCACCTAAAATCTCGTCTAAATTATCACCTCTGATGAGTCCCAAGATCCATATACCGATGATGGTGATACCAGATGACAATATTAAAGGGTGTAGAAACTTTTTCCAGCGAGTAGGAAGAGACTGTGCTGCGAAATAGGCTAGTACATTGAAAGTAAGTTGTACAGGCATTGCGTAGCCAGTAGCATAGTAAGATGGAATTCCTATGAATAGAAAAATAACACTGTAAGTGAGGATATCCAGGTTCCTATTGATAAATGCGGCCCAAGCTTGAGCTCGTGTGAGGGCTAATGGTTCTTGATGGATTGCGACAGGGCTTTCTGGTGGTGGACTTTCTGTTTCTGGTGAGCCCCTTTGATCGCTAGAATTTGTTGTCACAACGGGCTCCAGTTCCTGTATAGGACTAATTGTATTAGTTGATATGGAGTTGGTATTACTTGTTATTGCAACAGGTATGCTGTCCTTCTCGGCCCCCATTTCTTCGGCTCTCTCAGTGATAGCACGTTTGCGTGAGCCGACTAGGATCTGAAGCCCGCATACTAGCCATGCTGTGATGATGAACATAACCAGAAACCCAACAACTACAGAATTTTTAGTCTCATGAGGTTGGACATGATGATACTGTACTCACGGAACACCCCTATGATCTTGCCGACTTCTGCAGCAGTGATATAATCACTCAATGGTAACAGAACGAATCTATGAAGCATTTAGCAAATAATTGTTGCTATGGTATGGCGATAATGGCTCACGAGGGTGTGAAGAAGAGGTTGATAAATCGGAGAGCCCATCCGGTTGGAATATCAATAACCGATACTAATGCCCTCGTTCTTTTATGCCCAATTACGAGATCAAGAATGGTTAGAACAACAAACAGCAAAATCAAGCACGCCACAGATGCTGGAAATGAGACTGAGCTGAGTCCTATGAGAGCATTGATGCCGAAGCATGCTAGCAAGATCAGGACGATACCAAAAGGGACCTGAACCCAAGCTTTTAGGTTGCGTCTCCATGATAAACGAGCTACCTAGATTATGTGAATAACTTCAACAAGTTCATATCTCGTTTTCTGGATTCGGATGTTGATACTTACCAATTTGAGAGCCTCAAATGCATCCGAGGTAAACTCTCGGATATCAGAGGACATTATAAACACTGTTTATTCACTTTCTAAACATGTGTAAAGAAGGATACTCGAACCTTCTCGCTCGCAACCCAAATACTATAACCAAAGATCAAATGGAGAAAGCAAATGGAGCGATTTGAAGGAATAATAAGACGGCAGAGATGGAGATATCTAGATACCTAGTTATTTATAGTTTTGAATAAGGATACCTAGTCCACTGTAAACGGATATAGCCAAAATGGGGGTTGATTATGAAGATAGATAGATGCTTATGCTAGATTTGCTAGATTTACTAGATTTACTAGCAAACCTAGCTTAACCTAATAGATATCCAAGTGGGAATCCGGAGAGCTTGTCTCCCACAATCATGGCGAACATCGGAGAAAAAAGATATCTTCATGCCTTCATACCTCCTTGGCGCACATTGTTACCTATCTTGTCTCTCTCTGCATGACCAACTACTTGAACCATTAGAGTCGAAACTATTTAAGGTGATATGATTGGTATGGTTGGTATGGTTGGTATAGTTGGTATGATTGGTATGGTTGGTATGATTGGTATGGTTGGTATGGTTGGTATGGTTGGTATGATGAACATGATGACATGATTGATATGATTGACATGACCTCGGGATGACATGATTGTCATTGTCATTGTCATTGACATATGATTGGATTTGGAATAACTATAAAAGTCACCTTGTCGTTCATATTGATAACCTTACAGTACAAGATTTAGTGGGGTATATATCTAAATGTTTATATTCGCTGGCGATGCAATGTAAACAAACAAACGAACAAATGAACAAGCGAATACTATAATTCAGCATAGAATTTGACAAAATGTCCTAAGCCCCAACTTTAACATTCGTTCCCATTGTTCAAAATCGACTGAACAAACCTTCACTGGCTTCTTTAAACCATTCAATTTCCAAATATGCAATAAAATCTTCATTTCTCCCAGAATCCCCAAAGCTGAATCTCCCCTCGACACGTTCAACAAACCTCTCCAGAAGGTTGTGGTACCACAAACTTCAACCAGTATGGAAGGCGACAACTTCGAGTTTCTCCTTCAGACCTTGGAGGACTATGGCATACCTTTCGATCGGAATGCAATTAAAGCTGATTATGCACGCAGTCCAGCTGCGGTGGAAGCTTGGATTTCGAAATACCTTGGTCCTGAAACACTTCTGACCAAGGATGAAGTTGCATTGTGAGTCGGAGCCGAGACTTTTCTGCGAAGAATGCTAACTAGAGATAGGTACGAGATATTGTCGCAATCAGGAGATGCAGATAAGATAGCAAATTCTCGAGATCTGTCGAATATATGTGATTTGAGTGACGAACAACTTCATACTGCAATCGAAGAATTACAAAGATCTACCACTGCGATTGAAAAGCAGAGCGAAGCACTACAATTGCAACAAAATGCTTTGGCTTTGATTGTCAAAAATAATAAGAAATCTGGAGCGGCGCGAAGTGAAGCAGATACCAAACAGCTGCAAAAATGGGAAGCAGAAAAGAGCCAGCTTAACTCGGCCGTGGAGGAGCTATCTCAGAACCTAATGTATCAATTATCGGATCTGGAGCAGCAAACCAAAATTTCACAATCAAGCATCAAGCAAACTGTCGATGGAATACTTAAGGCGGATGACAGATTGTTGTCAAGCTTACAGAAGCTTGCGGGAGAACTTGATCCTGGGTCTTCAGAAGATAATGATACTATTGCTAGGATACGAGATCTTTGTGCGAGGTACATCAAACATACTGTCGACGGAGTCAGGACAAAACTCGACCGAATTTATCTAGAAACTCTCAATGGTTCTGCTGGTGCAGAAACACAAGGCACAAACTCACAGGAAGTTGCCGAATTACAAGAAGAGCTCGAATCTTTATACTCCGAGCTATTACCTGTGGCTCAAATGTCTGCTGAGCAGCAATACCTGGAACCAGCTTTACGAGAGATTGCTGCTAAAGGGGATTCGGGCCAAGATCGAGCTTATCAAGCTCTCAAATATGTAGGTTATGATCCATTAATATACACTATATTTCTAACCAATAGATAAGATGCAAGAATGCCTTAACTTTCTCGTCAATCGTACAGAAATATATACCGAGCACATGGAAGAGTATCAATGTCATCAGATGGCCTGTAAATTCGCCATAGACACGGGAAAGAAGGAGCTCCAAAATCAAGCAGCTCCACAAGCTAGCATATCTGCTACTCGCCAAAGACAAAACTCTCAAACACAAGTACAATACCGCAATAATCGCCGCCGTTCTTCGATGTTTGAAGAAATGGATGCCGAACAACAGTTACTTCGCAGTATGGGGATTTCACTTCCAACCGAAAACGACACCGATGATGCACGAACTGAATTTCTTGAGAGTATCCTTCATGAAAGAGATGAGAAACTTAGGGGTCACACGGCTAATTTGGAGTCGACAACTGAAACCATCATATCTTCGCATGTGCACAATGCCGATGTCACAATGAAACTACTTTACAATGCCCTTCAAGCTGATTCAATGTACGGCGAGGTTCAACTACTTGATCCAGATATCGTCTCATCATTTAGTACATTTGAGGAGGAAATCAAGAATTTACAAGAAAATCTCGAAGCTGTTAACCTACAAAGGTTACAACTAAAGAACGTTCATAAAGAGCAGCTGATAAAACGTTGGTCAAGGTGATCTTTGTCTGAGGGGGGAAGATGGAGAAAGTAAATAATGTTGCCTTACAAGATGGGTCAAGAGTTGGCACAGCAAAGATATTATACATTATATCAAGATTGAAGATGTCTCGAGGGCATCCTTTTTAGGTTTCAGATGATAGTGGCAGATGTCACCATCATCACGTGGCTCAAAATTTGAGGGAGCACATCTTCGCTTGAAGGTTGTGGCGATGCAAGAATCCCTCCCGAAATGCAAGGGCAAGCATTACACGTGGATTATATAGGCTGATTAAATCCATGCATGAGGGAGGCTCATTCGAATAATTCTTCCTCATGAAAAATTTACATCTTGGCCACTCGGGCCTATCTAAGACAGCAGTTGAGTCATATATCCGTAGTTATGCACAAGATAGCATCATACTGTGTATCCCTGCATCATCAAGGGTACCTTCGTAGCACAACCACTAAAAACCCAAAAAGTATGCATGTAATCCTTCATCTTTAACCATCTTGTTGGTATTTCTTTCCCCTGGCGGCTGCATTGTTCGACCTAGATTGTAATCTTACGACAACCAAGCTTTAGACCTTTGTCACTAGGATCGTGCGACAAAAGGTCAACAGTTAGATACTGTAGTGAAACGACGGAATCTAAATAGGAATATAAAATTTGTGGTTTTGGTTAGGAACTTATTTGAAACGCCAACATAACATCTTAAGGCTTGGTAGTCCAACCAAGTACCCAGATCCTAAAGGGAGAACATTGGGAGCGCTAAAATGATAATCGAATGTTCCGAAGTCTAATTGGCAGTAATGACATGACGGAGATACCTAGCTATAGCTAGCGAGCAAGAGAGTTATAGGTATTACCTCGTCATTTGACTCAAAACTTGAATTTTGTATTGACTGGCTTGAGAATTCGATAATGTATTGAGGCTGTGTTATTGGTGTGGCTTGCTCGTATTCCACTAGTTCATGGTAGGTAGTAGGTAGTAGGTAGTATATCGTATACACTTCGATAGTCTACCATCAGTAGCTATAGGTCAATCTTATCGTTAGCACTGCCAGTACGCCAAGCATTGTCTTTCTGAGGCGCTTATAGACGAAATTACGGTATGACGGGTATGTACCCCAAGTTCCTAACTTACAAAGCAGTGATCATCTCAATAATGCTACGTTATACAAGCATCCGGGGGTTATATTGCGGCTCATTCAACCGATTAACAACGTCTTCTTTAATACTTTTAAATCTTCTAATCTTCTAATCCACAATAGACGAATGAGGATATTCCATAATGTACGGAGTGTATATAATATGCATGACCCGAACGAAAGACCTACCGTCCCATAAAAATAGTCGCCAAATTAGGCACTAACAGGGGATTTCTAGAAACAATTGGACAGCAGACCTTTGAGCTTAACGAACATCATCTCAAGCTTTTTTTCCCATCTCATCTACAATCCCTTGATTGGATTTTAAACTTCGTATGTTCAATTTGTTCCATTCGATCTGAGTTTAGGTCGTCCTCACGAAACCGTCTCTCCTTTGGGATTCATTCTTATAGGATAGAATAGTACTTCTTCACGCGCGTTTATGGTCTGAAGATTTGAGGGCCCGTCCCGCAACGATGCAGAACTACACGTTTTACGACCTTTATACTCTGCTTATTCTTGACTTTCTTTACAATGGGATTCGATTCCATATTCTCGGTATTCTATTTTAGGATGTCATTCTTTTCTATGTCTCCCTCTTGGACCTTTGATTGAGTTACTCGTACATCTGGTTCATAATAGCAACTGTTACATTCCAATCAATTTGATATCAGCATATCTATCACAAACAAAGCTGACAAAACAATCAACATCTCCAAACTTTTTTGGTCTTTGCTCCTGCATTTTCCCTCTCTGTCATCATTTCAATAGTTTCAATTCAAGCCCCGATTCGTCAACTGGTCGTACTTTTAGGTTCTTTTGTGTCTTACTCAAGCCTTCAAGTGGCTGAGGCGCCTTTGGTTCGCCGTTCCCGCTTAAAAATTTGACAATTTTGACATAACCCCCTTCCCCCTACCCCCTACCCCCTACCCACACTCCTTCCACCACACTAAGACCTTTTAGTTGGCCCACGCTAAGAGATACAGTCATCGGCCAGAGTAATGACCTAGGGGACAATATAAGACCTTTCTATTAGGCAGTCACACTCCTAATACAGTCAAGTCTACTCCAAGTGTTACGAGAGAATACTTAATTCCTCTATACCCTTCATCCATTTATCCATTCGTTGCTCTCATTTCTCTCACTTCTCTCATTTCTTTCCACATTCTCTCTCTTGTCAAACATATCACTACTTTAGTTCAACCGAACACAACATCCTTCACATTCCTGTCATCTTGACATAACCCCACTACTTCTGAGATATATCGTTTATTCTACGGCAAGGCTCCTAACCGAATAACGAACGCTCATATCTTGCAACACACATCTCTATATATACCTATCCATCTCTTCACTCATATAATAGAACACAAATTAACTTCCATACGCAAACCTAATACTTCTGATAAATACACAACTTACTTACGCATCGCATCGAGGAAGTCCTAGACATAGTGGGAGAACATTTCCTTTCTTTCATACCAAATCTATAACATCAAATCATTTCAGGTCTTGGAGGACAAGTCCTACCTTAGCGCATCCGACCCGAAGTCTCAAAATCTATCTTCACAATGTGCGTGACACACATCTACACTGATTGTTACCCCAAGCGAACAGTCGAATTTCATCAAACAATACTCTGTCCTAATGCAAAAGATGGTGTCTCCTGTCCGGCTCACATCGCCAATAAACATCTTCCTCGTACTCTTGACTCCAACGACGATCGTTCTAGCAAAGATTATATCGACCAAGGACTCAAAGTACCTGCTACATCCAAATCATCACCTCATAAATCTACAACTACAACCACATATCGATACTCTCAAGGGGATAAGAAGGACAAACCTCCCGGTCGAGAACCTCGTCTTCGTCTTGTGAGGAAGAAAAGTGCTTTAGCCTCAGCCCCTACACCTCGTCGCAAACATCCCAAGGAACACATTCTTATTGTTGATGCACCAGACAGTCCTCAAGAGTCCAAGTCTCTTCCGCAATATTCACCAGATTCTCCTGCTATAGAAGTGTTCCACTCAAAGACTCTTCTAATGGCTGATCGTCCTCATCGTCAAGAGTCACCTAGTCCAAGACGTAATTCCAATCGGGGTCTCAATCCTGCACGTGCTGTCGTTGTAGAACAACAGCATCGGGATAAGAGGGAACATAGTAAAGAGAGAGAAAGAACTTTACATAATCTTCCGATTATATTAGCGCCTGAACCACCCTCGCGCTCACCTAGTCGCGAGAGGGAACTGGCTGATATGCGCATTCGTCGGGAGGAAGAGGAGAGAGAAAGAGGACGCCAAAGAGAGTATGAGAGGGAACGAGAGAAGAGTTTTGATATGGCCAATGAAGCAAAGTGGGAACAAGAGAGAGAGATGGAGGAGATGAGGAAGGCTGCAGAAGAGTTGGAGAGGGAAAGAATTAGAAGAGAGAATAGTGAGGACGAAAAGAGGAGAGAAGCAGAGTACAAGAAGTTTTGGGAGGAAAGGGAAAGGGAAAGGGAAGCGGAAAAAGAGGTTGAGAGGCAAAGAGCTAGGGAAAGAGAGGATACGCTGTTGAGGGAAAGGGAGAGAGTTCGATCTTTAGAGCGAAAACGAGAAGAGGAGGTCACGAAAGAAAGGGAGAGACGAAGAAGAGAAGAAGGACACAGAATGGCAGATGATCACGAACAAAAACGAAGAGAAGAAAATCACCGACACGAAAGAGAACGAGAACGAGAACGAGAAATTGAAGAAAAAGAACGCGCTGAACGAAAGCGTAAAGCGGAAAAATCAGAACGTAAAGCAGCGGATGATGCGAGGAGGTTGGCGGAACAAGTTAAAGCCTTTGCGAAGGAGGACGAGGAGATTAGGAGGAGACCAGCTATTCCTGAGACAGATAAGGAAGAGAGGTGGAAGAGGGATGATAAAGATATGTACGCTAGATTGAGGGATAGACAGGTTAGGGATGAGGGGTTGGTGGTATTGGGAAGGGGGGCGAGTTTTTCCGGAAGAGGGGAGGTGGATAAAGAGAGAGAGAGAAATGGTGAGAAAGGGGTTTTTGGATAGATTGAAGCAAAGGCAGAAGGGTCCCGAGGAGGGTTATTTGCCCAAGAGGAGGACTACCTTAAGTGGGAGTGGGGGTGAACGAAGGAGAAGGGGAGAGGAGAGAATTGTTTGGGATGAAGGTGAGGGGGGAAGAGGTGGGAGATGGTGATGGAATGGAAATTTCTTTTGTTGGATGACTGATGATTTTATAACTCGCAGAATTATGTTGGATTGGTTTGTTTGGCTTCGGATGATACCTGGGGGATATGGATATGGATGGAGCGTATAATGCAATGTCACGATACTTTATGTTAGATACCTACAGTTATGATACCCAAGTAGCTATCTACTTAGACGAATTTCTTTTGTTGGTTGAGTTTGTTAATAGTTAATTGAATTCCTTTCGATATAATATAATAACTTTTCACGTCGCGCGTGAGTGAATTGATATAATGCAGGTATCATATAAAATGTCATATCTTAACATCGCTATTTGAGCCATGTTCGCTATTGCTGCTTCATCCGTATATTCCCCTGTTCAATGCAAACCTAGACCCAAGCCCCGTCCCCCACGTAAGCAAAACTTACATCTCAACCAAAATCTTAACATGCTTTTCCTTGTGGTCAATCAGCGCCCGAAACCCATCTTCGATTAGGTTTTCGAGTTTGATCTTGGAGGTTATCATTGGGGAGGGTTGTATGGACCCTAAGGGCGAGAGGGGAGGTTAGTCGTGATTAGTTGTTGGCGTGAGGGGAGGATGAATGGATGGAAGAGAGGAAGGGGAGGGGAAGGGAATAGAAGAGGTAGAAGGAGAGATGAAAAGAGAACATACCCGAAGCGATAGCTTCGATTATTTCTTCGAAATCTTGTCGTACGTAGCCGAAAGATGCGATGTACTTGCCTTCTCGAAAGACACTATGCGATAAGGGTGGGCATTAGTTAGTAGATGTTTTGATTCAAGGTGTGGTTGGGAATGAGATGAGGTTTGGAACTGAGAGGAACTGGGACGAGAGGGAATGGGGGATCTTGGTGTGGAATGAGTGAATAGCTTCTTGATGGATTTAGGCATTGAAAGTTCAATCCTTGCTATTGGGTTCTCATCTGTCTAGTGAATGGATTTAAAACAGATATCGAAAATATCCTCTTCTTAAATTAACCTAGGCATTAAAACTTCAATGTTTAGATGATTCCAGATGATTTATCTTAACCGATGAAGTCAATCTCCCAGTTAAATCTACTTCAGGAGATATCGAAACTTCAATGTTTAAGTTTACGTCGAAGTTTGGCAGGTCAGAAAACAATTCAACGCCGAGTTGGCAATTGAGACTTCTCAAACAAGAAAAGTATCCAGAATATGAGATGACTTACAGATCATTAGGGTTGAACGGAACAGGCTTTTCCCATATCGCCAAATTAACCACCGTCCCTCTCGTTTTAATCAATTTACAAGCAATCTTCAGCCCCGCTGTTACACCCGCACAATCAAATACAATATCTACCCCTTCATCATCCGTTAAATCTCTCACCTTCCTTATGACTCCATCTTCCCCCTCGCCAATCGGATCCAAAACTACATCAGCACCAAACTGTTTTGCAAATTTTTGACGAGAAGTCGTAGGTTCTGAAACGATAATTTGTCCACATCCACGTGCTTTAAGTGCAGCTATGATGGCGATACCTAACGGACCTCCTCCGAGGATTAGGATACTAGAGGTAGGAGTTAACGGACTTTGACGAACGGCGTGCCACCCTACAGCTAGGGGCTCGACAAGTGCGCCGACGTCTAGAGATACATGGTCTGGAAGAGGAATCACAAGTTTAGAGGGTATAGAAAGAGCACCTGAAAGGCCACCACCCCAGCCAGAGAGCCCCACAAAGCCACCGTTGTAACAGACGTTCTCGAGACCGCGTTTACAGGCTGGGCAGGTATCGTCGGCGATGGTGGGCTGGACGACGGCTTTTTGGCCGATTTGAAAACCGGTTACGCCGGCACCAATTTCAATGATAGTACCTATATATGTTAGTTAGAGTGGAGATCCAGGAGAGGAGATGGAAGTATTTGCCAGAAAACTCATGGCCCATTGTAATCGGGATTTGCTCGTGCGTCACGGCATGAGGGGATGTGGAGATCAAAGTTGGCCCCCCTAGATATTCATGAAGATCTATTTTATATAGTTAATGTTCGATCTTTTGCAGAGACTATGTATATCTCATTGTCCCACTATGATGTGACTTCAAATAAGTAAAGAAAGGGAGAAATCCTACCCGTGCCACAAATACCTACAAATGCAGGCTTTATTTTAATTTGCCCCTCTTTGCAACTCGGTTCTACTACGTCCTCAATCCTGATATCTCCTATTCCATAATATCGTGCTGCTTTCATAACGTAAATGTTAATATTAGTTGCGCGTCTACTTCCAATAACATATATAGTAAAGTGAGAATACTGATGTATCAATATCAATATAGGGATTTTGTGTTTATATATATGTGTGAGAACACCAAAACATGCCACTCAGTTCCTCATGAAATCTGTTCATTTTCCTGTTTTGTACTTTGGTCGGTACGGCTCTGGTATCTAAGTGATGACAAAAGCGTCATTGTTATCTCATCAAATCAGATTGCAAATCAGTCAGTGATTCATGGGGTCCATTCCACCCCGCCGAAAAAAGCAAGTTTCTTGTGCCGACGAAGCGAAGCTGTAATGTTGGCTGCGTTCGTGTACGAGCTTCGTTCGGCAGGTTGCCAATTGAATGGTGAGATAAGCAAAGGAAAGTTATAGAATGCAATGAATCACTTTGAAGCTAACCTTACTTATGACTGTGAATAGATTTGCAATATGCAAGCTCTGAATACCTATGATTGACTGTACATGTTCGCTGTTATGTTTGTAAACTTTGATTGCGAACTAAGAGTTGAGGCCGCAGCTTAACGCACCCCTCGCGTTTTCCCACCAAGAACTATGACGCGAATGCTGTATAGTAGATGAATAAACAGGGTCCAAAGTATCCTGAGAATCTAGAATTAAAGATCGAAAGAACGGTTACCGCATCGGCACTTTACATATAGCTAGGTATGTATACGTGATTAGATATACATGCGCGGTTCGTATGTACCTTCCCAGTACTCCGTAGGTAGATATCTGACAGGGAGCTAGAGGATGCTTAAATCATCGCGCTAATCCGCTAACCCGCTAATCCGCGCTAAGTTCAGCTAAGCCAAGCCAAGCTAGAACAATCCTTAAGTGGAAACCCTTCATAGCTTCCTTCTTCTTCATAGTTAGATTCTAATTTAGTTCAATGCCTAGGTAGCCATAGGTAATTACTACAGTAGGTAATTACTACAGTAGGTAATTACTACCCCTACTTGACCCTCGGACTTGTACTGTCCCGTGATACTACTTACGGGATATGAAAATTATGCTAAAAGGATACCTACGGCTATGTAGATAGGGCTAATGACTAATACATTGTTCCTGGAATTTAATCAATCTATTCCAGATTATCTATTACTGTACACACTTTCCCCAATAAAATCAATGCACCAAACACATGGAATTAGCTCCATTATGGATCACCTGGGTTATCTGCGTCTTTGGTAAAGTCAATATCACTATTAGCCAATTAGCGAGAGGTCGACGGAGAGAGCTACCCCGGAACCATACCAATTTAGTAATTCCTTAAGCCATTTCTTGCCGAAATCCCGAGTTGCTACCCCTCCTCCATCCTCAATCCTCTCCATATCCTCCATCCTCTACATATCCTCCATCCTTTACATAAATCCCTTCTAGACTCTTCAACAGCCAACAACAACAAACAGCTTTCTTCCCAAAGATCTATTCGTATAACTTTACAAGACTAAGATATTGAAAATGGTTACTGCTTCTTATGCTTTCTTTGAGGCCCTAGTTGAGGTATATTCTCTGAATCCTGAATATAAGTACAACTACTTGGTATTCTAACTCAAAATACTAGGCTGGGGTAAGTCATTGCTTTGTCAACTTAGGATCAGATCATCCCTCTATCATGGAAGCTTTGATTATACTCAAAAAGGAGAATAAGGGTCCAGAAATCATAGTAAGTCATCAACGTCATCAACTAGTAGGTTAATATGGCCAATATCAAAAACTAACAAATCTTCCTAGACATGTCCAAACGAAGTATGCAAACGCATCTCTTTCCCATTTCTAATATATAAGATATGTACTCATATACTCTCATAGATGGTGGCCCTCTCAATGGCAGATGGTTATGCCCGTCGAACCGGCAAACCTCAATGTGTAATTGTGCACGTTGATGTTGGAACTCAAGGTCTTGGAGCAGCTGTGCATAATGCTTCATGCGGTCGAGCACCCGTTCTCATATTTGCAGGTCTATCCCCATTTACAATTGAAGGTGAGATGCGAGGTTCGCGAACAGAATACATCCATTGGATACAAGATGTACCAAATCAAGCTGAGATCGTCAGACAATATTGTCGATATTCAATGGAGATTAAGACAGGGAAGAACATTAAGCAAATTGTTAATAGAGCACTTCAATGGGCTACTAGTTCTCCGGCTGGACCAGTATATTTGTATTCCGCGAGAGAGGTTATGGAAGAGGAAATTGATGATTATAGTTTGGTTCAAGAACATTGGAATGCAGTGGAGCCGGCTGCACTCTCTGAAAGTTCAGTGGCTACGATATCGGAAGCATTGGTCAACGCGAAAGAGCCATTGATCATTACTGGATACAGTGGTCGAAATCATAAGTCAGTAGGAGCTTTAGTCGAGCTAGCAGACACTGTAAAAGGTCTTCGTGTGTTGGACACTGGCGGTAGCGATATGTCCTTTCCAGCCGATCATCGTGCTTGGTTGGGCTTGAGATATGGGAGTGACAAGTCTATTGAGACTGCTGATGTCATTCTAGTCATTGATTGCGGTACGTACTCAAACCTTCAACAAAACACATCAAAGCTAATATGAATTCATAAAGACGTACCCTGGGTCAATACTTTATGTCATCCTTCAAAGTCGGCCAAAATATTCCATATTGATATTGATCCACTCAAGCAACAAATGCCAGTAGGTCATCCTTAACTCTAACAATATCTGTAAACTTCCCAAATACACCACCACTAACAATCTTAGGTGTTCTATCTCTCTGCACTCTCCCGTTACCGAGCAGATAGTTATACATCCATAACACAACTGACCAAATACATAAAAAATGATCACGAGTTTGCTAACACGCTCTCCTCCCAAACCTACAACGAACGTTGGGAAGCTCTCGCTAAAGACCACACCAAACGCCTTGAAACTATCGCAGCATCCTCAAAGGTTTTAGAAGACGACTCCTTTGGCACTGGTTATCTTTGTAGACAACTTCGCAAGATCGTTCCTGCCGATACCATCTTTGCTATTGAAGCCGTGACCAACACCGGCTTTGTAGCAGACAATATCCAAGCCACTCTTCCCGGCTCTTGGATCAACTGTGGAGGCGGAGGCCTGGGATGGTCGGGAGGAGGAGCTTTGGGTATCAAATTAGCTTCTGAGATTGAAAATGGAAAAGGCAAGGGGAAGTTTGTCGTGCAAATTGTTGGAGATGGATCATTTTTGTTTTCGGTTCCTGGAAGTGTTTACTGGATTTGTCAAAGATATGGTATTCCAGTTCTTACCATTGTGTTGAATAATGATGGTATGTATTTCTCTAGCTTGAAAAGTTTGGCTTCACTTACTAACTCACCGAAGGTTGGCACGCACCACGACGATCTCTCTTACTCGTTCATCCAGATGGTATGTTTTGCTTCCCATGTGAATCCACTCTTCTTTTCCTAACACATTCCTAGGAATCGGATCCCAATCAACAAACGAAGACTTAAACATCTCCTTCGCACCTGAAGTCCCAGATTACGCGGGAATTGCTAAAGCTGCATCAGGTGGTAGAGTGATGGCCGAGAAAGTTTCTAAAGCTAGTGATTTGGAGGGTGTTCTGTTAAAAGCGATGGAGTGTGTTAAAGGAGGTACAACCGCGGTGGTGGATGCGACTGTTGTACCGGGGTGTTAGGGGATAGACATGTCTTGGGGGTTAGGAGGTAAAGGGGTATGGGGAGTATAGGGGCTGGCCGGAGGACAATGGGGTATCTGGAGGGAAATTGATATTACGATGGTTCAATGTTGCGGGATTGGCCAGAGCAAGCGTACATATGCATACCACGCAGTCGATTTATAAAAATATCATAAGCCACATCTAAAAGAATAGAACTCGCATTGCAGGTGCTATGTGATTTCATTGAAAAGAGCAGCCTTCACTACCTACCTACCTACCTACCTACCTACCTGGTAATTTGCTTTAGAAATACTCGCAATCGAAGGTGAATGAATTTGAAACCACAACAACCAAATCACAGAACATCATTCACTCTACGGATTATAGAGTGTTGTTATTTTTATCATCGTCATTACACATCTAAACACTCCATTTATTGATTAATCTTTATCTTTATCTTTATCTTTATCGTGATGGTGATCATAATCTTGGTTCATGAATTTATTAGTTGAGTGAATAGATAGACGGATGGATGATTGAGCGATATTCCATTTCTCGTTCTTTGATGTTGATGGGAATGGGAATGGGAATGTGTGGTGTTGTGGGTTGAATTGAGTGATATGATGAATGGATGGATGGATAGGGGGATAGATGGATAGATGATAGGAGAAGGAGGGAGTATGTTTGGATTTGAAGTTTATAGAGCATCCCTAAGGGTATGGAAATTAGATCACTAGTTGGATGATCTGGATAGATTTTCAATTACTCAATTACTCATTTATTTGTTCGGTGAAAGGGCATGATGAAAAAGAATGGGTGATATTCCAATTGTATTTTCTCGTACATTCGTAAATACAACTTATCTGATATCCATATCTCGAGACTGCATATGACCCTGGTCTCCTCTCCCTTATGCAGAATTGATAATCTTCTCCATCTCGGCTACATCCTTAACTACCGTTGTCAAGTTATCATATCCATCTTTGGTGATTAAAATATTATCTTCGATTCTTACACCTAATTTAGTTTATTAGTTTTGCGCTAGGGATAGACGAGGAGTTTGGCGGGAAAAGGGGGGGGGGGAGAGAAACTTACCACCAACTTCCCAGTACTTTTCCAATACATCTGTGTTGATGTATTGAGCATGGGCTGGGTCTTTGAGATAGGGTTCGATGATGAAACGGCAAAAGTAGATCTAGAATAATCAAATTAGTCACAAACTCTAAAATGTGATAATGAAAGTGGACCCTTACACCTGGCTCAACCGTAATCACGCTACCCTCAGGCAATGTCCCCCTAACTCTTAGGTATCTAAACAACCTATCCGCATCCTCATAATTGGGATGTCCACCAGTATCGTGGGTATCCATTCCCAAATAATGACCCAATCCATGCGGGAAAAATGCAACACTAGTTCTTGCCTTCAAGATCTCGTCTTTACTGCCCTTCAGAATTCCAAGGTCGAGAAGTCCTTCGACAGCAATTTTGTGAGCTAGAAGATGGACCTCATCCCAGGAGACACCATCTTTAAGCATGGCTGTACATTGAGATTGCATGGAAAGTACTATATCGTAGATGGAACGAGATTCAGGGGTGAAGTGGCCATTTATGGGGAAAGTACGGGTCTACAGCATGTTAGTATATATATCCAGCAAGAGGAAAGATTGAAATCTTACAATATCAGACGCATAGCAATGATACTCTCCTCCAGCATCCAAAAGCAAATTCAACTTGCCGTCCAATCCCTCCGAATTCTTCATATAATGCAATGTAGCGGCCGCCGTTCCACTAGCCACAATACTATGATAAGCTTGTTCCCTTGCTCCTTGCGCAATACATTCTTTAATAAAGAGCGCCTCCAACTCTCTTTCATTTTTGGCATGTTTAACAGCTCTTAGAACAGCCGTGTGTGCTACGTTGGAAATTTCATTTGCCTTCCTAATCAACGCAACTTCATATGCTGATTTCCTAACGCGAGCTTCTTCGATAGCTTCCTTGAGTAAGGTGAAGTCTTTTTGCGCAAACTCCAGAAAGGTTATGTGAGCAGAGATTTGAGGAGCGATGGCCCAAACTTTGGATTGGCTTGGTTTGGCCAGGTGGGTGTTTATGGTGTCGGTGGTGAGAACTTCATCGACGTCATAGAGGGCGAGAGCTTCTTCTGGGGAAAGGGGGAGACCAGTCCAAATGACAGATTCGGGATCAATTGGAGGGATGAAGAGGGTACTTTTGCCGGTAGCGATATCGTAAGTAAAGTAGGAATCGGGGAGATCGCAACCGGTAAGGTAGTAGAAGAAGCGACGTTGTCTGGGAGATAATTTCGTTAGTATGATTTGTACAACATGATGAATCAGACGAGTTGCGAACAAAAGCACTCAGTTGACCTCGGGGCCCCCAAATGACCCCCCTCCGGAATAAGCCAGCCTCCAATACCACATACCTAAAAGGAGCCGCCTCATCATTATCCTCAATCATGACCGTCTTCTGCCCCTCCAAATACAACAATCCCTCCGCATTCGGCTCCTTACTCCTAATATACTCCACGACCTTCCTCGCATGTTCTTTCGCAGGATACTTCCCCTTCAATACCTGATCCGTACTCGATGCCATATTGCGATGAAATGTCTGAAAAGATATCCGAGATCTGTCGAAAGGTGTACCACGCGGTCTATCCAAAACGTACGATCTCGAGCTTCCTGAATTCCGCACGGTCGAAAATGCTTGAGAAGCTCTTCTCGATGAGGAAGAATATGGACAAGAATGTACAGCTGATGCGACCCGTGCTATTCGTTGTCATCCAATACTCGACAAACCAGTAATACTTGTAGAATTCAAACAATGTGTGAATCGCGGGGTAGTTGAAAAGTGGAACATGGTCTTTGCCCGTTGCTAAGCGTAAGATTTGGTTGGTGTGACTATAAAATTCGGTCGCTCCCGATAAAAGTTCCTCGGGTGAGGGGCTAATATAAAGTTTCGACTCATAGTACTAGGTCAAAGTACCAGGTTGGTATCTAGACCCAGGTAGGTAGGTCCCTAGCCATATCATAAACCTCGATATTTTCTTGGCATTAATTTTGTTAAAATCACCAAAGTCAATCTTTACAATAATTTCATAATTTCATAATCTCATAATCTCATAATCCCATAATCTCAATACAATCCATGCAAGCAGAAAGCACCAAAGCAAAGTCGTATCATTAGACTATGTATTCCGAATATCATTAAACTCTGGATCTCCATCCTACAGTACCAGTATATCAAATATTGACAGTGTCCCTTCCCTGATGCTACAAACGAAACTACACCATCAAATTATCGAACAATTTCCCTTGGACCGACTTGGAGTCATGTATTAAATGGCATCCAACAACCATGATCCAAGCCACTGTTCACCACAAAACGCCTCCAATCATGCCTCCCATATCCCTATGATGATAGCGCCTGCTCATCTCCATTGTGTTCTCTATAGCGGTATAAGGCTAAATCGTATATGCAATCTGCTCTGGGATCTCTATCCGTGACTTCTTCAATGCCTTTCTCCTCTCCCATATCTGAGAGTAGTAATTGTACCGACTCCATCGCTTTTGTAATTTCCAACATTAACTTTGCCTATAACATATCAAAGCGATTCCTGATACACATCTACGCGTCTGCAGTTACCTCTACTGCAGTTTCTTGCGGAGCCATGTTCGCTTTACTCGTATTTGAAAGCGACATCTTCGGAACGAAATTCATGCCGCCTTGTAAAGATGACAGCTCTTTGAGACTTATCGCGTGATGCAGCAGAGCTTCCTTGTTCGTCGTCAGCTCGAAATTTGTGAGGAAGCAAAAATTGATTTCCAATCTCGAAAGCTCTTGTTCCGTCACTCCTCCCACTTTCGAGAAGCGTGCATGAGCATAGCTTTGATCTTCGAGTGCTTTCATGGCTACGCGTAGTCCGGCTAATATTAGTCGATGTGAGTTTCGACGTGTCACGGGTATCACGCGTTCATCGACTGCTACTCGGTGTATGTAGGAGCTCGTCGCGAGATACACAGCGGTCGACATTGGACAAAATTTATGTATGCGCATCAGATAGTCCTCCAGAGATATTGGAGGAGGTTGTTTGGAGTAGAATTTTCGTGTAATAGCACTGTGCTGAACATTCAGAGGTTCGGCATTTTCTCCAACGATGATATATGGTTCTGCGGGCACAATGGTTTGTGTTTCCAGAGGTTTCTGTCGCAAATTTACTCCATCAATAGTAGCATCTGATCCGGGAGGTCGTTGTCGAAACCCTGCTAAATTTGTCCATGATCCAGACCGTCGTATATTTTCTTTCTCTGCTTGCATACCCCTCATATTCGGCAGCGTCGTTTCGGCCGAAGCTGGCATCGGAGGAATATCTCCTGTGAACCTAACTAAAGCTTCGATGCCAGCACATAGCAGCTTAAGTGCCGTTATTGGTGAAAGAGTGAAGATATCGATGCTATTCGGAGATGGTGGTGAAACCCCACGATCATTCGAACAATGATGAGCCGTGAGACCTGCATCGGATGAAGGATTTGGTGGTGGTGGTAGTTCGCTGTCTGTAGAAACGTCTTTATCGTGACTCGAATTTTCGAAAGCCGTCGAACCGGATTCATCTGTAGGTAATGGAGACATGATCTTTTTTTTTAAAAAATTTGTGGTTTGAGAACTAATAATTCTCTACCCGACGTTTAAAAGATTGAGAGATTGAGAGAATGAGAGATTGAGAGATTGAAAGGTTGAAAGGTTGAAAGATTGAAAGATTGAGAGATTGAGAGAATGAGAGATTGAGAGATTGAGAGATTGAGATTGAGAGATTGAAAGATTGAAAGATTCAAAGCTTGTGTTGATTGTTATCTTTTCTTCAGGCAATATCCAAATGAATGGCGAGGGATAAAATCAAGAGTCGAGGAGAAGTCGAGGCCAGGGAGGCTTAATGGATTCTTGGAAGAGGTCCAAGAAGCGCATGTTCTCGGTGACAGACTATATGCAAAGTTTGTTGTTGGAAGGCGAGATTGGGGGTGTAGGAATTTATGGTCTTATATTGAGTGGAGTGGAGTGGAAGTGGATTCAGCTTTGTGGTTAAGTTTGGTAGGGTTCGCAAGGTCCATCACTGGAAGAAAGCACGGAAGGGAGATTGCAAAAAGGATGGTGGCGGGTGGGAAGGAGGAGGGAGGAAGGAGGAGGGAGGAAGGAGGTAGTAGGGAGGTAGTAGGAAGGAGGTAGTAGGAAGGAGGTAGGTAGTAGGAAGGAGGTAGTAGGAAGGAGGTAGTAGGAAGGAGGTAGTAGGAAGGAGGAAGGAGGTAGTAGAAAATAGGAAGTAGAAAACAGGAAGTAGGTAGTAGGCAGTAGATTGATGGGTAGGTATAGAATAGAAGTAGAGCGAGACACGTAAAGTTACACCAAGGACTGGGGAGATGGATAGATACCGTAGATGGGTACCAAGTATGTATGTAATAGATGTGTAGAACTAATAAATGGAGAACTGAATGGAGAACTAAACCATAAAGAACATCTGGGCACTTTGATTTATATTCAAATAGACACATAGTATAGTACGGAGCATGGTGTCGCATAGTATCGCATAGTATCGCATAGTATCGCATAGCATAGCAGAGCATAGTTAAATGAATGTATCTCGGATTATGCAAAAAGGCATGCGTACACAGCGTTGAGCCTGATTACAATCAATACTAAGCTTCATAAGTCAAGTAGGTCCAATGGAACCGTAAACAAGGCCTCCCAGCAGAGACGAACAATACCTAGGCAGGCAGGCAAAGAAAGAATATACATTATGTACACTGCGTATTCCATCCGCTCATCCTCCTCAAGCTGTACTTATTACCTCCTTACCTACTCACCTCCTGACCTCCTGACCTCCTGACCTCCTGACCTCCTGACCTCCTGACCTCCTTATCTACAGACGGAGGGAACCTTCCAGATGTCTAGACCTAATCGAAAAAGAAAAGAAGAAGAGAAGAAAAGAAAAGAAAAAAAGGAGCCGAAGCTTAAGCTAATCGAGATAATACACTCCGTACAGAGCACAGTATTACAGTAGCAGCAATCAGCAGCCACCAGCCACCAGCCACCAGCCACTCCACCCCTCACCGATAAGAGAGCGAAAACCCAGAGCGAGCACGTGGACCCTCAGGATCACCGCCAGGGTCCAAAGGAACCTCGGGGTAGACCAAATCGAGTAATCGCTTCTACAACCTCTGACGCCACCAACACGCTGAAGATGATCCAGCAGCCGAACATCAATCGGACCAAAGAGGGATAGCCGAGCGCAGCGCCAGCCCCAAGCAATGCAATTCCTATAGCCACCTACCTAACCAATGCTTCCAGCGAAGCTTTTCAGCATCGTCAATGAAATCCCACTAAAGCATGGATAGGGGTGCTCTTCAACGGGTATTGGGAATGAAAAAAAAAAAAATGAAAAAAAAAAAAAAAAAAAACTGATGAGACGATAATACTGGTATTGATACGAGGAGGCCCAATTACCCCTTACTAAATTTGGAAGCGTGAAGAAGGCGTACAGACCACGAGACTTTCTAATGTTCATGCCGGGAGATTATTCAAATGAATGTCGTGGCATGGAAAGGGAATGACAAATAGAGTCCAGTAAGATAGGCCCTCTAGAGCCGTTCGAGGAATACCACCTTATTACGCGCACCTGTCAGGTCATTCGAAGGGAGAGGCTCGCATTAATGAGATGTTGAATCACAAGTTGGATGGACCTACTTTTTACACTTCTTGGCTTCTGTCTTCCTCGGCTACTTCACTTGTTCACATTGGCTATTTTGCATTTGGGATGTATTGAGTAACAAGCATTTCCCCACATCTGGGCATTCCTATCAATTAATATCGGAACCACCTCTCCGCTAAACCCCCTGATATTGTGCCTATATGCAGATATCTTGCAGATGTACGTACTTGATGCCCCTGTCACAGTACCGAGTGATGGGATGGGCTTGACTGGAAAAATACTTGATTCGTGGGGTATAAATGGGTTTCAATTAAACTAAGCATCGACTTTCAATTCGAGCGTACGCCAAACTCCACTTCAAATGTTCGTTAATGCTCTCTCTACATGCATTATCATTCACCATCTTCTAGTTACTTCAATCTTTCCATCTTGCCAAGAATTTGGCCATATCACCTGTAGGCATCGACGCAGCAGCACCCTTTCATCAATTAGCCGTGTCAATATTCAATCTTCGAACATTGAAACTTACCGTGTTAGCATGACTGTTGTAGGAGGCTGTTTGAGGTTGAGTCAAAGTTGTATCAATGGTAGGCGGGCTCAAATATGCGGTAGCTATATCAACGGACGAGGTCGGGTATTGTGGAGATGTGTTGGTGGCCGTTATGGTTGTGCCAGGCATCAAGCCCATTGGAGCATACTTGGTAAGGCCGGTTTGAGATTGGTATGGGGTTGCAAAGACACCGTCATCCGCAGATGCTGCTGATGATGATGATGCAGCGGTATCTGCAACGGTATTGACGGTGGCTGGACCAGCAGTACCAGTAATTGTAAATGTAGATGAGAAAGTTCCCGTCATGCCACTAATGGAGAATCTATTCGAATACACTGTAACAGTTCCTCCAGCCGTGGCTGTCGCTACCATTCTCATGAAGCTGTATCATCATCAGCGTCAAGTCTTCTTCAACGTTGGCTTCACAAAACTCACTATGCATTGGTAACTGAGCCTCCCTTTGTCGCGGGGACAGTGACCGTAGTCGAAAGAGTTGACCCCAAGGTAGTGCCAGAAGAAACCGAAGAAACCACTTCGAGATCCGTACCAGAACTAGATCCTGCGCAAACATCTAATGTGTATGTCGACAAATCAGCTATCGATGGAGCATCTCCGTTATCTGCCCACGTAACAGTAAATGCGGTTCCAGCCTTTTGTATCGCTGCGGCTGCTGCAGGTGCGGAGAATGTTGGGTATGCAATTGCGAAAGGAGCAAATGCCAAAGGTGCTAAAGCCTGGGAAAGGCGCATAATGAATATCGTTGACTCTCGCAGATTTTGTATTGATATTTGATGGTGAGCTTTATATGGTTACTATCGAATTGACAAGTTGGACTGTATTAATTATCAAGAGGTGGTTGGAGGTGGCTGAAATTGGTTGAAATTGATTGAAACTGATTGAAATTGATTGAAATTGATTCAAATTGATTGAAATTGATTGAAAGAAATCTATATCGGATGGTATCTCAGGTTTCAAAGCTTGGTGGATGTCAAGAATGTCAAGAATGGATTCCAGACTACGAAGTAATAAGAACGAACTAATAAGAAGCGGAAATGTAACTTTGGCCTTAGGCGGGAAGGGAAGGGAAGGTTTAAATTTGATTAACGTTCACGGTTTGAAGATCTATAATTAGCATGTGAACGACGTCTCTACGATTGGATAGATGCCTCTTAGTTGGCATGTTGGTGTGTAACGAGAAGACGATCAATCGATCATTACTATAAGATGCTTTTCAGGGGCTGGATTCTACAGCAACTATGATGCATGATAGATGAATTCCTGATGAATTCATGATACGTAGTAGGTATTAGAGATTAGGTAGTGAGGGAAGGGAGGGATATTGAAGATAATAATATGGTTGCTTATCAAGGAAAAGCGTCTTTGATACTCGTTAAAGTAGGTAGGTATCGTAAATATCGTAAATATTATACACATATCATATAAATATTATAAATATCATAAATATCATAAATATCATAAATATCATCATATCATCATATCATCATATCATCATATCACGCATGTTCACTTAGCTCACGTGATATGGGAAATGTGTTCAAGACTATATAACCTACTCCATACCATTCCATACTGTATCTCGTAATACAACATATGCATCCATCACACAACTCGGTTATCCACGGCAGTGAGATTCTCCTCTTTGCCACTATTTGACCTTATCGGGCTTATCGGGCTTATCGGATCCTACACTAGCACTTGAAAGGGTAGCTTAATGAAGAATTTCATTGTTTAAGCTTTTTGAACAGACATTTTTATAACAAATTCTCGTCCCACATTGCGACATTATATACTGATTCTCAAGAGGACAGTTATAAATTCTTTTTCTTTCATCTCCTTCTTTTCCACCATTTCACTCGGATCGGAAGATACTTTTCACCCGTTGAACTCCAACCTTGAACATCTAAATTATCATCATCACCATCACCATCATCATCATCATCATCATCATCATGGCATCTACCACTAACCCCGTGCGGGCCCCAGTTCTCGCTTTGAGTGCTTCTGAGTTGATTGGAAATACTCCTTTGGTACGATTAAATAAAATCCCACAAAGTTTGGGCATCGAAGCCGAAGTCTATGCAAAGGTCGAACTTTTCAATGCTGGTGGAAGTATTAAGGATCGTATTGCTTTACGCATGATTGAGGAAGCTGAGAAGTCCGGAAGAATAAAGCCTGGGGATACTCTAATCGAGCCAACCAGTGGAAATACGTAAGTTATTTTCTACAACTTTTACCATATATTTCTAACACTCCTATAGTGGTATTGGACTTGCTCTTGTTGGTGCTATCAAAGGTTACAAGACAATTATCACTCTCCCCGAAAAGATGTCCCCGGAGAAGGTTGCTGTTCTCCGAGCACTTGGGGCTACTATCATTCGTACCCCAACTCAAGCTGCATGGGATGCCCCCGAGTCCCATATTGGAGTAGCAAGACGATTGCTGAAGGAGATCCCAAATTCCCACATCCTTGATCAATATGCCAATGAGAACAACCCTCTCGCACATGAATATGGAACCGCAGAGGAAATCTGGAAGCAAACTGATGGAAAGATCACCGCAGTTGTTGCCGGAGCTGGTACTGGTGGAACTATAACCGGCTTGTCTAAGGGTTTAAAAAGGCATAACAAGGATGTCAAGATCATTGCAGCGGATCCTCACGGCTCTATCCTTGCAGTTCCAGAAAGTTTAAACCAAGAGCATGCCAATGAATCATACAAAGTTGAGGGAATCGGTTATGATTTCATTCCCGACGTCTTGGACCGAGAATCTGTTGATGTGTGGTACAAGACTGATGACCGAGAATCATTCGCCTACGCACGTAGATTGATTGCCGAAGAAGGACTTTTGGTTGGAGGCAGTAGTGGTAGCGCTATCGCAGCTATGGTCAAGGGAGTTCGCGAGTTAGGACTTGGTAAAGGTGATACCGTAGTAGTCATCCTACCCGATAGTATCAGAAGTTATCTCAGCAAATTTGCCGACGATGATTGGTTAGCCGCCAATGACCTTCTTCCTCCTACCCCAGAGTCATCCACCCCAGCATCACCCATCCTCGATTCCAAATCCAAGAAAGATCCATACTCCGGAGCAACTCTCCGATCCCTCCGCCTCAAGCCAGTCACATCTGTCTTGGCCGATTCCCCCTGTTCCGAAGCCGTCGAAACCATGCGCGAGAAGGGATTCGATCAACTCCCTGTCCTTGCTCCCAAGGGAGACAAACTCGTCGGTCTCGTCACTCTTGGAAATCTCCTCAGTTGGATCAGTCGTGGTGGTCGCGCTACTGGCAAAAGCCCAGTCTCAGATGTCATGTTCGATTTCTCTCACATCCCTGAAGTTATTACCGATACCAAGGACATCAGTGGCCTTTCTGAACCCCCTAAGAGCAACGGTATCGAAACCACAAAAGATGGCAAGAAGCAATCCACCCCAAAGCGCAAATTCGTGGAGATCACACTTGATACCCCAATCTCTGCCTTGAGCAAGTTCTTCGAGTGGAACAGCGCGGCAATTGTAACAGAAAAGGTGGACGAAAAGAACGGGTTGTCGAAACCAGTGGCAGTCGTTACAAAGGTTGATTTGTTGAGCTGGATGGTAAAGCAGACTAAGGTTTAGGTGGATCACGTGAATCATGTTAGATTAGGGAATGGCGTTTTGGAGTGGTGTTGCACACACATCATGATCACAATGGTTTGGGTTTCAACACCTATTTGGAGGATATTGAGACTTTGCATTTTCTGGCGGATCATTGAAAGAATGAACATACATTATAGAAAAAACAGATCTGGTAATAGTAAGATGTAGAATTTCTTAAAAAAAAAAAAGATACCCGCTTCATCAGCAGATGCACTCTCAACATGAATATCAGTGGAAGGATGAATTTCACATTTGAAAAAAAAAAATCAGATGAACTGTAAATAATATGATCATACAATTTACAATTCAGTCTTGTCTCTGACAGCTCTGAGCAGCCTAAACAGACTTGAACAAATGAACTTTCTATAAAACTATAAGGCAAGTCAAACGAATTTTGACCAAGCCCTCTCAACTATTGATGTTGATCTGGTCTTGTCCGGTCTGGATACATGCCATAAGGAATCAAACTGGTCTTCCGCTCCCTCCCTCAAATGCACCATTTTAAAAGAAACGAGAAAAGGGCAAGTAACTTCCCCAACGCCACGCATCGATCCAATCCACCAGATAGAATTGGAGAGTCGAGACGGCTCAAACGCTCCATCCCTATCGCATAATGTTCGTTGGCCATCCAACCACGCATGTGGGAAATATAATGTAAGAAACCACTTCCCATTTTCACCACCTTGTTTGTCTTAATAGAAGGATCTAAGCAATCAAACGTCCTCAAACTCCATATCCTCTTCACTCTCCTCTTCCTCCTTTATAGCCGGTGCTGCTGGAGTAGGCTCCTCAATTCTAACTCGCTTTGCTGGTCTATCCTCATTCGGTGTATTCGGTCCTGTTACCGGACTTACTCCACCTGTACTAGTTCCACTTACTGAAACACTTCCATTTCGTGAATGCTTCAGAACACCACTAAGGCCACTACCACTCGTTACGCTGGGCTTAGATTCTGTGCCTCCAACCGAGCTAGCTGGAGTGGCGGCGCCAGATGCGATTCCATTTGGAATGACGTCCTCAAAGCCTTCTTCGTCGTCTTCGTCGGTTTCATATTCCTCGTCTTGTTCTTGCTCGGCTTCTTTTGCTTGTGCAGCCTTCAGTTGAGCAAAATAATCATCAATTTCGGCCCCTCCATCTTCGTTGTCGGGTTTGACATCCTTCTTGTTGGGGTCGACTGTGGGGCCGGCAGAAACCGTAGGCTGGTTACCAAATTTGACTTGTTCTCCAGTGATAGTACTATGAGTGAAATGTTGAGGTAATGCGTTCTGAAGAGCCGTCTTTTCCTTGCGAGCTTGTTCAGCCGCGATGTCAGCAGCTGTAGGCCCCTCTCCATTCGTCAGAGTAACGGAAATTGACGTTGGTCCAGTGTTATCCAGACCCCGAACAGCAGTAGGCCTCGCCTCGGCGAGACTAACTGGCGCGGTTTCGCTGCCAGGATTAGCTTCGTCTCGATTTACTTTGCGTGCAGCGGACAAAGCTTGCTCGAAAGTATTTGCAGGGATGACCACCTGATCAATTTTAGGGAGCAAGTCCGTTATAAACTTGAACTGCGCATTGAGTTTCGAGGATTGCTCATGGCCACCACGATTATTATCTGGGTCATGCACCAGAAGAAAATCACATTTGTGACATAAAAAGCCCTCATGGTTCCTCTTGTCCAAAACCTCGAACATAGTCCATTCCGATTTACATCGAGGGCAAAAATACTCCTTTCTCTCATCATCCGGCACAGTATTTCCCTGGACCGCCTTATCAATCAGATAAACTCTCCATTTGATCGCATCGATAGTCGCACGATAGTCGATGTAATAGTAGGTTCGATTAATTGGTCGTTGCTGGCCTTCTCTGATTTCTGGGCGCGTATGCCTAAACAATCATCTTAGCAAAAGCTAGGGATGCAGAATAGACTATCAGTCATACACTGCAAGAAATCGATCCTCCTTTAGCTTTCCACAAAGCTTATGAAGCTCTTTCGTATTTATGCTCATCAAGTATGCTAAATCATCATCGCGCAAGCTGTAGGATGTCAACGTCTCTTCCCGGAGGTACAAAAACGCTCATAGAAAGACATACGCGGAATGAATGACGAGCGCATCAATCACAAGAATATGTTTTGTTTCGTAGAACGAGCGCATACAAGAGCGCACCAACATTTGTGCGAGATCCATATTTGCGAATTGGTGGTCGGAATGTTAAGTTCAAAGGATTGAGTCAAGTTGAAGAATGAGAGAGAGAAAGGATATCGGGCCTTCAAAAGCTCGAGGAGTGGTAGGATGTATATCAAAAGTATAGACTTCGATAAGGCAATGGGACAAGATGATGGGAAGAAGACAAAGAGATATTTTAGTTGAATTCAAGGATGCCCATGATCGTTTACTAAATCCTTTAAGACAATCAAGTCGAAGAATTTTCCAGAACAAAACGGTTGTGATTCCTTTTGTGTCTATTATTTAAGTATGGAGGTTAGGTGTCTCACAATCGCGGAGTCAATTGAGTAAAAGGTTTGAAAATTTATGTGATTGTTATTGACTTATGGGAAAAATTGAATAATCACAATATTGATCTTGATCTTGATCTTGATCTTGACAAGGCTGAAAAGATGAAGTGCGTGCAGCTGCAGTAACCTGAGTGAGATCCAATTATGTAAGCGACGCCAAGGTACATCAAATTGCAGCTTTGTTCACACAAAATTGATTTCCATTGGCTAGACTATTTTGAAGCTTGGGCCAAGTGCGCTTAAATTTA
Source organism: Monilinia laxa (assembly GCA_009299455.1). Lineage (NCBI taxonomy): Eukaryota > Fungi > Ascomycota > Leotiomycetes > Helotiales > Sclerotiniaceae > Monilinia > Monilinia laxa. The sequence goes on from VIGI01000014.1 coordinate 736,133, forward strand.
TTTAGAGAAATATTCGCGCGCATATCAGATTCCCATTTATTGAATTTATATCTTCTCTAGTTTTTTCCCATATCTCGTGTGAACTCCATGCGTATTTTTCAATCGGTGAAAAATACATTCGCACACCTATCTGAAGTTCGAATAACCACATTGATCATGGAGTCAAATGCACGATCTGGAGGTCAGCGCGGCGGAGGAGGAGGACGAGGGCGGGGGCGGGGAGGTTTTGGCAGAGGTGGCAGAGGATTTTCTAGAGGTGGTAGGAAACCAGAAATGGGTCGCAAAGAATTCAAGTAAGTCGATCCTTCAAATTCCACAATTTTGTTTGCCTAATTTTCCTAGTCGTCAAGGACCAAAAAGAGATCGAACCGACGATGATCAAGCATCCAAACGCAGAAAGACAATGCATAATGGTGAATCAGAGCCAACAGCATTTAGTACGGAGTTTTCGAAGGAGGAAATTGAAAGCGAAGTACGAAAACCGAAACACAAGGTTGCCGTAATGATTGGCTATGCTGGAACAGGATACAAAGGATTACAGATTAATACCCAGGAGAAGACGATCGAGGGCGATATGTTCAAGGCTTTTGTTGCAGCTGGTGCAATATCGAAAGCCAACGCCAATGATCCTAAGAAATCAGCTTTGGTACGATGCGCGAGAACCGATAAGGGCGTTCATGCGGCTGGCAATGTTTTGTCCTTGAAACTCATCACCGAAGATCCAAACGTCGTTGAGAATATCAATTCCCATCTGCCAGATCAAATCCGAGTTTGGGGCATCGAAAGAACTACTGGTTCATTCAATTGTTATCAGATGTGCGACTCGCGGTGGTATGAATACTTAATTCCGACTTATTCATTTATTCCACCACATCCTAAGAGTTTCCTTGGAAAGGAATTACTTCTAGCCGCTGAGAAGGAAGGTGTCTTGGAGAAATTCAATAAACTACAAGAAGATGCTGCATCTTTCTGGACAGATGCTGAGAAGGAATTCGTACAGCCTATTCTTGATAACTTGGACCCGCAATTGGCAGCGGATGTTATGGACGCTATTCATGCTGCGGAGGAATCCAATGAACCAATCGGAAAGAACATCAAGAAGAACAAATCAGAAGCTAAGGAGGAGGCTGAAATCAAAGAAGAAGGCAAAGTGGAATCTAAGGAAGAATCTGCAGCAGATAATGAAGCGGGAACTCAAGACGAATTGTTTCCTGAGGGGCAGTCTATAGCCGAGGTTAAAATTGAGGCGGACGAAGACGTTCAGATCAAAGAAGAACCTGAAGCCGCAGTGGGAGCTGTGAAAGATGAGCCAGAAGCCGTGCAAGGCATCGAAACCACTGAGGAGACGGAAGTAAAGAATGAAATTATGCAAGATGAAGGAGTCAAGCTAGAAGGAGATTCCCAAGAAATCTCGAAATCCATTCTCACGCCTCTTGAAAAGGCCGTTAAGGAAGTCAAGGCTGCATACATTAAAGCCAAAAAAGCATACCGTATACATGAAACTCGCAGGCAACGAGTTCAAGAAGCGCTTGACCAATACGTCGGCACTTACAATTATCATAACTATACCATTCTCAAAAGTTTCAAGGACCCCTCTTCTAAAAGACACATTAAATCCTTCAAAATTGGACCCAAGCCTATCATCATCCATGACACAGAATGGCTCTCATTGAAGGTCCATGGTCAATCGTTTATGATGCATCAAATTCGAAAAATGGTAGCCATGGCAGCATTAGTGGTACGATGTGCTTCGCCAATGGAGCTCATCAAGGAGACCTATACTGCTGCTAAGATTAGCATCCCAAAGGCCCCCAGTTTGGGATTACTGTTAGAAGCCCCAGTATTTCACAACTATAACGAGAAAGTTGCAAAGGATTTCGAGAGGGAGAGAGAGATTAGATTTCGAAAAGTATAGAGAAAAAATGGATGAGTTTAAGCAGAGGGAAATCTACGATAGAATTTTCAGAGTGGAGAATGCCGAGAATCAGTAAGTCCATCGCCTTTAGAATGTGAAAATCAAACTAACAGCATGATAGATTCCATACATTCTTCCATCATTTAGATCATCACCGGAGTGATTACTTCTTATGGTTGACAGCCTCTGGAATATCTGCTGGAAGACAGCGAGGAGCGGATAAGGACGCTTTGGATGCTAGTGATGATGAAGCCGATGTAAATGACGAAGAGGGTTGAACGGTATCTGATGTGGTAGGATAAAGGAATAAAAGCTTTAGTAGGTAACTTTGAATGTTGTAACTCTTCTAGGGATTGAGATGTAAAGCTCGACATGGGTCGCATAAGCGGGGACAGATGCACATCCAAATACATAGAACAAAACGATTCTAACCTGTAGAATCTGGTGAATCAATAGATCATGATATAATGACATGAATTGCTCCCATGCACAAAAATCGCCTATTCCGTTTCATTACGTTACATATCATCACGTATCTTCTGTCTATACAACCATTCCCTCACTCATAATTTCGTTTCTCGATAATCTTCCTTAAAACAGCTCGAACCTCGTGACAACCATTTTCTACCACCGCCCAGAACCATACCCTGAACTTCACTGTACGATCATGACCATATCCATTAATAGCCTCCTAGTTTTGCACTGTGTATTGTTAATTTAATCGAGTCCTCGCCTGTCCTCGCACAATCTTGCATCCCTGGTTACTCACTTAGTAGTTTCAGTGACGTTGGGATGTCGAAGTACGATAAGAAGGCAGGTATCAATCTTCATGAAGGTCTCCGCCAGATTAACAAGCCATATCAAGCATACCCTCTTCTCTTCTCTTCTCTTCTCTTCTCTTCTCTTCTCTTCTCTTCTCATCTCCTGCGATATAAACTTCAACTCCTCCTAATAAAAAGCTGCTCGAATTTATCCTTGCACTACACCATTACACAAACCATTAGTACTCGTCCATCTACACCCATGGACTTCGATCAAGCTCTCCAATCCCCCCAAACTCCAAAGAAAGAGACAAACAACTCACATTCCTCCCACACCAGACCTTCCTCGGTAACTGAACCACCCGCTTCATAACCACATACTCCCCTTCCCCTTCTCCTTCTCCTTCCTCGTCCCTCTCCTCTCCTATCCTAGCCACTGTCGACTTTCCCACAACCTCTATTTCCATCCCATCAAGATTCGACCTCACATTTGGCTCTGAATGATTCGACAGTCTACTTGTAGATCTGAGACTTGTAATCTGATCTCTCGCTTTGGAATTCGGACTACTCAACCTATTGTTACTCTCCATCTTGCGAAGTTTCCCCGTTGAAGACTTGGGGTTGGGGGTACGTGGCGGGCTAGGATTGCAATTACGATTGCGCATGGGAGAAGGCGGAGAAGGCGGAGGATGGGCTTTCTTTCGTAGAGGATCATAAACCAGAAAATGGATGACAATTGTCCGTACCCCGCGCGGTATAACCATGATTTGCATTCTTGTTCCCTCTAAGAGCGGTGGGCTGTTTTCGGGCGTCTCCACGAATCCTTTGCGGACTATCTGGGGTGGGAGTAGGGTGCTGCGTGGGAGATAGTGGAAGGCGGGGGGAGACAGTGTGTAGAGGACTTCGAGGGGGTCGTTGGGATTGTTTTTGTAGGTGTAATTGAAGGAGGAGAGGCGGCGATTAGGGGTTGAAGGGTCGAGATTTTGTTGGTTGGTGTATGATGGGGGAGGGGTGGGAGAGGAGAGGCGCATGGATAGAGAGAGTTTTATGAGGAGGGTGTGGATGTGGGTGTGGAGTGTTACGAGGTTGGAGTGGGTGGAGGCGTTGGCTGCCATTTTTACGGCTGCAATTGAGTTGAATGTATGTGTGGTGGATACGATGTAATTGAAGGTTCTAAGATCTTGAAGCTAGATCGTCAGATTTGCGTTGAACAATAAAAGCCTTGCAATTGTTTACATTTGGTTTGCGAGACCAATGTGGAAGATGGAATAGATGTTTGGATGTGTTTGCCTTGTTCGTTGTTTGCTCGCACAACCAAGATAGAAGATGATAGATTGGTCCCATGAGAATAATCAAATATGATTGTATTTGTATGGAATTGCTTTTATCTGAAACTGTGCCACTGATATTAGTATATGTTCTACAGCGACGAAAACCTGGATCTTTCTGCAAGCTGAAAGTTCTACAAAAGTGAATAAATCTATAAATTGAAGCTGGAAGATATTTACCGCAGCGTGGAAAATACCAAGGCAATCTCTTTGGATAGTAGTATTATTTTCTGTTATAGTAATCTGAAACTCATTTAAAAGTCATCTGGTATTGCATAATTGTACATCCATACGTACATATATTTTATATTCGCCTCATTCCACTTTTTCACAACTAACATAACTGCGAACAGAGGTCATTTCCTTTCCTTCTCCTCAACCTCATCTAATAGTCCTGCCATAACTCCAGATGTTCAAGCCAACTTTCGACCCTCTTTCCACTGGTAATCCAGCATGCCATGTTTCCTCGTATCCCCTTCCATCTTTGTCAACATTCTCCCAAAAGATCGCATTTCCCTTGATAGGTTTGAATGTTACTCCTTCCACTGTAACATTTTTTCCACTTCTTGGATCTAAACCTTCGGTAGTATCAAGGAACTCTTTCCATCTCCCTCCTTTTGGCCCCACTATACGAGGAAATTCCGTTCCTCCACCGACAATATCGGAACTTACATCGACATAGACCATGAAAGTACTGATTCGATCTACTCCACGTTTTCCTCCACTCCAGTCGCTGTTTACAGTCATCAGTCCTTGTGATCATTAAATCCTCCAGTAGATACTCATATCAACAAGAAAGCAAGAAACCCCTCCAGCAGTCCCCTGAGACTTACAAATGCATCCCATAATGTCCTCCCACCCCATACCTCTGCGTCCTCAACTTCTCAATACCCATCTCTCCTCTCCACCCCTGAAACGCCCTCGCTCTATGCTCAATACATCTAACCACCTCATCTCTCTCTAGTAAAGCTACTTCTGAATGACGAATCGAAGTATCAATTGTAGTTTCCTGACCATGAGAAATGGTCGATGGTTTATAAAGCGGTTCACTATTCCCCGTCAATTTTCTCCTTTTACATCATGGGGCAAGTGACGCACCTAACATCAACTAAATGACTACTTTCATTCCCCTTCAAAAATCCCTCGATATATATCATAAGCGGTTCTCGACTGATGATAAAAGTCTTATAGCTATCTTCCGGGCAATATAGGGGTTCATCACTAGCAATAAATGTAGAATTTAAATCAAGAGGTTCATGGAAGAAAGGTGGACGACCAAAGATCATTTGAGAGAGAGGAACCCATATGAGAATATAGGCGGGTACCAGCGCGAACAGGTAGAGTAACATTTCGTCGGAGTGTGATGAATATGTGTAGTAGGCTTGGCGGGGAGAAAAGGAGGTGAGGTTTGAGAAAGTTGTGGGGGATCACGTGGGGTCCGTGATATCGTGAGGCTATAGCTACTGGTTGATGATGACAACGTCCATCGATATTTCTGCTGCATTTGAACATCACCATATATTCAAATTCTCTACTCCATAATCCTTCACAACCAATGAAACAAGTTTGGTGGTCCAGGCAGTGATGGTCGAAATAAATGGAAACGCTCCTAAGAAAGTTCTTAAGACATCTGTAATTACTGGTGCCTAATATAAGCTTAAGCAGGACGCGCTTGATATATATATATATATATAGTACGAACTGCAGATCTAGTTGAAATCATTTCATTCAATCAAATAATCAAACCACCCTTGAGATATCTGGCTTTCGAACACTGAAGGTTTGGATCTGATTCGCTAGTCCGGAGTAGTAGATACCTGTACCCAGCAATCTTAGGTTGAGCTATAGCTCAGAGCTCCATACTTGTGGTATCGAGATAGTTTTCGACTTCAATACAGTCCCAAAGCTTCGAAGTCAATTAGCAAGGTCACCTGTCCATGCTCACGAGTTTTCCCGTGTATTTCCCCGCGTATTCCGAATATCATGTCGTGTCTTTGCTATGTAATACAAACTACTTCCATGTTATTCTTGATGTAGTTTGCTTTAGGTTTGAGCTGAATTCAAGAAAAGTTCATGATCCGATGATATGACTCCTACCACCTAACTACTCGATTCATTGAGATCATATGACCGAGCTACTGCTAGCGAATACCTTAGCCCACACAATCCCTTTCACCTCCTGTCTGTCCCTCAAACCCCTTACTACCTACCACACTCTAACATATAAACAAGCCACCGAAAGACATATCAAAAGACGCATCACCCAAAAATGGCACTCTCCGCTATCATCATCGTTGTCATCGCTTTCGCAGGTTTCTTATTCGGTGTTATCCTCACCTGGATGGGACTCTGCTATCACCCATTCGATCGCTCCACACAATTTTTGTGTTCCTGCTCCGGGCCTATCTTCTCCAGAACTTGTTGGCAAAAACGAGCATTCTATTATGCACGACTGTATATTTGGAGACATGAGGCTTCCGATAGGGATAGAGAGAACGCCAAAAATTGGTTACTAGACGAAATCGAGGCAATTGATGTGGAGGCAACATCGGAGCAAAAGGCTAGTACTGTTTTGCCGGCCTGCTATCCTGATGAATTGAATTATGAGAAATGGGAAGAGTTGGAGCTAATAGGTAAAAAGTACCGAGAGAGACTGGCTGCGGGAGAAGATGAGCGTAAAGCGTGTCGAAAAGCAGCTGAAGATTTCAGCAAGGCAACATATTGGTGCGCAGACATTGTCGAGGGAGAGTCGGCTCAAGATAAAGTATAGACCAATGGAGCTGTAAGCCAAGCGGCACATTATGGACTTGACTGTGTCTCGTAAATATTCAAAATAGTCATTCTTAACATTGGAGAGAAACGCCAAATTAAAGAGCATCGTGCGGAATCAGAATCGGAATCTGGAGATACTATTTCCAATCTGTATAACTAAACAAGATAATACATAAGTTCACACCAATCCATAAGTCAGGAACTACTTCTTAGCTACAAAGGCTTGAGTTAGCCCCTAGAAAGCAGCAAAATTCCTACGCCGAGAACGCGCCAAGTACTTCTCAACAACCCACATCAACTCAGACACTCTAAGTATAGAGATGGCACCGAGGTGAATTCCAAACCATATTAGACCAACGAAGTAAATCACATGCCCTTCTACAGAAACCACTACTACCATTGAGGGCGCCCGAGATTAAGCAAAAGAGAGCAGAAACCAAGGACTGGCTCAAGATACTTCTGAATATCCCGCATCAATTCGAACATTCTAAGCACCTGGCGCACTTATATTAAGTCTATACCACGCCTCAAAGTTTCACAAACAAGCTCTGTATGGCTGTGTCAAACACATCATGACACTACTTATGAACTTGATATAGAGAAAAGCTAAACATTGATGTTGTTTCAGAAACTAAGATCACCTGAAGCATCGAAATCAGTTGAGATACTCAGGATGAGTCAAACATCCAGTCCAGGTCAACTATTTAAGTCGAATCAAGCATTCAAGTGGTATAGATACTTGACTTATATCAAACATTCAGTCCGTATCAACTATTCAAACCATATCAAACATTCAAACAAATCGGAATACTTAATTCCAGTCAGGCACCCAAGCTTCCTTGAGCATTGAGTTGACTTCATATATTTATATCTCTGCGACGGTATCATTTATGTGTTTATTGTAAAAGCTGATCTTCATTGTAAACTATCTAATCCATTCTTCATATGGAGCCATGTTGCTCTTGCCGTTCGGCATAGCCGACGTCAGCAATGTCGCAAGAGTTGCTAGGCATTGCATAGTCCGATTGGTACAACCGGGTATTCGTAAGATCCAAGACGGCTGCGGAATGTTGTTTTCCACTTCTCGCTTTTGTGTATTCGTATCAGGTTATAGGCGCCTTTTAGATACAATTTTGTGAATATCGATGCTTTTCCTAGTCTATTCAGTATTTCTGATATTAGAGGAATTAGATATCTATTTGGTATTGATGCTTCGATAATCCACGCATGGCTGTAATTCTGACGTCCCTTTCTTTTTTACGAATAGTATGGGTGCTCCTGCTTCCGATTTGGTCGGTCTAATGAAACCATTGCAGAATTTGATATCGAAAGGAACAGATTGGGCAGCTTATGGATATTAAGTTGGAATACCAAATATAGACCATGGCCACCAAACTATTCTTGCATTTTCCCTCCACCCATTAAACAATCTCTTTGGTCACTATGACCACGGCCGCGAGAAACTTGAAAAAGGTAATACCCTCGGTCAGAGAAAATCCAAAAATTCGACAATAAAGCTCTATATAGGTATTATTAGTAATCATATTTTATAATCATCTATTAAGAAGAATCGAACATACGTTGGACCAAAACAGTAAACATAAACTCGCCAATATTTATCCACAAGGTGAAGCCACAAAGAAGAAAGCGCAATCCGTGCGCTGCCAAAGCGAGGGCGAACGCGAGTGCGAGTGCGAGTGCGAGTGCGGGTGCGGATGGGGATGGTGATGGAGATGGGGATGGGGATACGGATGGGGATGGGGATGCGGACGTGGATGCCAGCGAAGAGGCGCGAAGCCCGGAGCGGGAGTGTGGGGAAATCAGGAACCGAAGCGGCGGAGCCTAGCTCCAAATAAACACTTCTTCATCAGGTTGTACACAATATCTGTTGGTGAGAACTTGAGCTCCGTATTTATACCCTATCAACCTCGATAAATAGCTTTAAGAAATCATCCGACTTCTCTTTGGGGTCTATTACTCTTCTCTTTGCTTTATTAAGTTTTCTCGATTTGATATCATCGATGCATGTGCTATCTTTGTATCAAAGCTTGGAGAAAAGAAAGGGGGCGAAAGTTCAAGGTTGGTGGGTGTAGAGTGCTTTGAGCAGGATGTAGGTTCTCCAAAGATATGGCAATATAATCAGCTAGGCCTCGCCTCGAAAGAATAAGAGGCAGTGACTGAAGATGCAGAAGACATGGTTGACGAAGGATCGATTGAAGAAGATACCAAGAAGTGTTGGGAGATTATTGAAGGGAAAGCGAACAAGGAGTCGAGAACTACTATAATATATTATTCAGTTGCTGAATTATATTTCGAATCTTGAAATTCTTTGTCGATTGAATGGATCCAAACTTTCGAAAACATACCAAAGATTGAAACTTTTCAAAATAGAAAAGTCTTGATTTTCAATGGGCGGACAGTGTGGGAGTTTGCAGTATTTACTTTCCAAGTTGATTCAAAAAATGAAGATTGAAAAGTGAATGTAGGTAGCCAACGATTTCGGTCTCCGCAGTGCCAGGTGTTTCTCCAGAAAAGAAACTGCCGTTGTTACCATGATTGATTTTACTTACTGAGTAAGTATTTGTACTTCGGATTGTTGTTGTGGATTGTTGGATTCATGAAGTGACGGAAGGTACTAGGAGCCGAGACATCAGCGTAAGCGCGCGAGTATCACCGCTTCACACCGTGCCACAAAAAGGATTGGTTAATTAGTAGGCGTAAGTCATTAATTGAAGTATGAATCGAATGGATATTTGAATGCATTCCGATTGTTGAATCTGCTTCAGACATTGATTTGACTGGAAATGAGATCTGCTTAATCCGGGTGTGTTCCTCCCCCTATTGGTATCTACGGACTCTTCGGTCATCACTTCCTCATTCAATTCTCAATTTCGTGACAAAAATGACAATACCAAGTCATTGAACTTCTTTGGATCCTCCCAATAACACCAATGACCGCCCCAATCTACTACGACTCCCTCTGCCTTCTTGTTCTCTTCGTGCTCCTCCCCATTAATAAACTCCACAATCTTCATCACTCCTTCCGCAGGAAAACATCCACTTCTACTACTTCCCACCACCAAAGCTTTCGTCAAACTCTTACTCTCAGGCCCAAAACACGCTCTAATACTATCTCTCCAATCCTTAGAAGTATGATCTTCCATGAGTTTTCCCAACCATCTCCCATCCCCCTTAAGAGCCTCTCGTAGAAAAAACGCCTCATCATCATCTTTTTCCTTCTGCGTGCGAACCACCTCCTCATCTTCAAGTGGTGCATACCGATACCCCAAACAAGCAGCAATCGTTCCCCGGTGCGCCAGTTCCGGCGCCAGCTCAAGAGTCTTCTGAAGCGAAGCAACCGCCCAAGGATTATTCATGCCGCGATTACAAAACCGACTATCCCACCCATCCAACGTAGAATTTTGCAACGGGCTCTGATCCACAAAGATGACATTCTGAAACGTAGATGCTCCGAACAATTCCGCGTGACTCCATAAAATTGCACACCCAAGGCTACCGCCAATGGCGTGGAATGTGAGAGCTTGCCCCTCGGATGCATTCTTAATTTGCACTATGAGTTCTTGTAAATCCATCGCGAGACGACTAACATGATATCCATGCTTTGGTTTACCACTCTCCCCATGGCCCCTGAGATCCGGGACAATAACTCGGTATTTATCAGCCAAGGTGGGAATATTTCGTTGCCAAACAGCTGAGGAACCGGTGAAGCCATGCAGCTGTGTTTCCTTAGCTACAGGATCTAGAATCACATCAAAATAACCAATAAGACTCACGAGAATCAAGATTTCCTTCCCTGCCTTCTTTTCCAAATCCTTAGAATCCGTAGCGATATATTTAATCGTCACCCCATCATTCGTTACAAATTCCTCCATCGACATCGTACCTATCTCGTATTTCGACATTTGATTCGTATACGTAACCGCAAGCTCTTTTTCAAAGATATCTATTCTCGAATAATCTCTAGAACACGTGAGGGTAGTCACACCCTTAGAAATTCAACACCCTAGCAAGGTTGAAAAATATCGTTACGAGAGTCAGCGCACCACAAAAGAAACCACCTCAAACCTCCAAATTAACCCACCACAAAAACTCATCGTACCCATCGGCCACACATCGGCTCACACGACACAACTCCTCACGTGCCCACGCGTAGAAACCGCGATTAACCACTAAGGTTGAATGACTACAACAACTTGACTTAAACCTACCAGCCTACAACAATAACATCAACATATGTATCTTCCCCTTCTCAAGCACCTAATAAACACCTATTAGGCACCTATCTACCTAAAAAAAGGAACGAAACCCACCCCAAAACCCCCCTTCCTCTCACCATTTCAACACGCTCAAGTTCATATAACTAGGTAGCTATAAGTTAGGTAGTAATTAATTATAATTAACCCCAGACCTAGGTGAATGTAGCTAGCTCTAAAGCGCGGTTAAAATCCATGTATGCACATCGCATTGTACTGTGTCGACTTTGGGTTTATTTTTAGTTTTGTGATGGATTGGATTGCATTGGATTTACGTACAATAGATATATATGTATTTATAAAGGGGAATTCTTATTTATTCTTCATTATTCACTAATCGATAAATAAACAAACAAATACATAAATAAATAAATAAATAAATAAATACATAGATTTAATCAATCTATATCAGATCATACCAGATCATATCAAATCAGATTCCATCCATCCATCCCCCAAATCCCCCTCAAAGATCAAACTTCAAAAACCTCTCGTTTATATCCCTTTTTCTTCATACATACATATACATATATACAAACCATACCAAACCAAACCAAAAATAACCCAAAAAGTAATTCTAAATATCAATCTAAGCGTGAACGAAGATCGGAATCGGAATCGGAATCTGATTAATCTCACCTATCTATCTACCTGTTTGTCTAAATGTTGGGTATACCTATACCTATACCTATACCTAAAGCCCATCCATCCGATCCCATCCCATCCTCCTCCTTTCCCCTTCCCCCATCCCCATCCCTCCTCCTCCTCCTCCCAAAAGAACCCCAACCTCAAGAGAAGTAAATCCCCCAAAACACCCCAACTAAAGCTCAAAGCTTTATTTTAAACCCGTCGATCGAAAAAGCAATGGTAGAAGAAAAGGGCTTGGGTTTGAGTTTGGTTTGGTTCGGATATAAGAATTTTGGATGGGATAGATGGGATGGGGTGTGATGTAATATGGTTTAGATGGATATGGAATAGATAGAATAAATAGAATAAATGAAATAAATAGAATAGAATAATAAACGAAACGAACAAAAGAAAAGAAGGATATAATCTTTTCAGAAAAAAGGAGATGAGATGAAGTGAGCTGATGAGACGACCAAGTAAGATGCAAGGAGAAAAGATGAGATATTGCGAATGTCCAATCTATATCTACCTACCTACTTACCTACCTATCCATACATAATCAATCGAGACGAACAGGATACAAGTCAGTATATCCATATGCGTATCCATCATATATGTAAACAAATGATGATTATTGCGACAAGCTTGACATTTCATTTCACAATACACAATACACTACACAACAAACAAGACAACAAAAGTATTTATCAAACTTATATATTTATTTTAATATTAACCAAGCGACGTAAAGCCATCACACTCTATCTAATCCAATGCAATCCATATTCATTCATCCCTTTTATCCATCCGTCATCCATCAAATCCTCATACCCATAATATATAAAGCAAATCCTCCCATTTTTAAAGGCCATTAACTCCATCATTATACCCTCGCTAGTAAATCAGAATGCTCGCGCGCATCGTTCGAATCCCAATCCCAAAATTTCCATCCCAATCCTAATCCTAATCCTAATCCTAATCCGTGATATATCTACATACCACGAATACCCAATGCGTGATAGGGAAATATCTATGAATCAAATAATCTATGAAATAAAGTCCTCGGTAAACTCGTGGGCGCTGATCGAGTTTATATACCAGGTGTGTATGGTGTAACTAAATCGATGCTTCTAGGGCGATGGACGTAGCCACCAGGTCCACTTCGGGGTGGCAATGGACGATCCATCCCCATGCCTCCAGTGTTGGTAAATGTTTGGCCGTTGCCGAAAGAATATAAGTCTTCTCGGCTTCGACGCGCGGATTGACTGATACTGCTGTTGGAGTATGAGTTTCCGGGTGTAGGGAGAGGTGTAGGTGTGGTGGTTTTGCTCGTAAAAGGCATGTAATTCCAAACTTGAGAGGAGGTTCTCGAAAGTGCAGTGGTTGGTGGAGATTCTGGCTCTTGGGTTGGGTGCGTTCGAGGTAGAGCGGTGGCTAATTCTCTTAGACTGTCCAAAGCACTCGTTGAATGTGTATCGGCTTGTGAAGTATAGAAGCGGGAAGTTGGAAGGGATGTGCTTGGTGCTTGGTATGAGTCAGAATAGTCGATTGAACATGTTGATGAATTAAAGTATGATCGAGGTCGAGATTGTGTGGGGGAAAGTCGAGGTACGATGTCTCGAGGCTCTTCTGGAGAATATAAAGTTGCGCTTGACATGAAAGGGGTCAATGGTGGTGAATTTGGGGCCGTCGCATATGAATTCGATCGGGAAGTGTATGTAGGTGCTTGATCATGAAGGCGGCATCTATTGATTTGTTAGTGAATTTCATGTAGGTCCTGAAAATTGAACTACTCACTGTTCAGAGCAGTAGAGAAAGGTATTGTTTGCTGGTGTAAATTGCTTTTCGCAAGTCATACTATAGTCCTTTGTCAGTTTCAATTCAGCCACCAATATGCACCCCTCAGTCGCCAATGCAAAGATTCGTCATCAGACAGATAAACTTACCAGAATTGTGGAAAGCTTTCCTCATTATCCTTCACGTATTGAGCCTCTCTCTCTTTACTTCTAGCAGCCTTTGATGTAATTTGTGTAGTCTTTCTGTGCATATTTGTAGGTCGACTAGTTCTCTTTTCCGCTACTGCTGAAGATTCCTTTCCTGACTTTCGGCGGACGTGATGTGTTTTCTTCTCTGTGGTCTTCTCTGTATTCTTTTCCGAGCTTGTCTTTGGGGATAGAGCAAGCACGGGTGCTGTGTGCGTTCGAGAGATGGATGGTCTTGCTGGATAGGCCATTATGTTGATTGGGAAGATAGGTTCTTCCTTTTAGTATATCGAGACGATCCTTGAGATTTATAGAAGATCTAAAGAAAGTCGTGAAAGATCTTTTATATGGATTGTTGATCAGATGGCTGTAGGTGAATGTAATATATATGTTGGTATCCTTTATGTCGTGGGGAGTAGTTCTTAAATCTCGGTCTTGTGAATGTTTCTCGTGATGATGAATTTGATCGGTCCAGCTGGGTACGGTTGTTGTTGGAGATATGAGGATGATAAGAATGATCAAAAGAAATCAAACCAAGGATTAAATTCTTTTTTTATATATAGATGTGGAATTGACGAATTTCAAAAAGTCTAGTCTTGATCTTTATTATAAGGGTATATGTACTTTTTATGTACCTAGTATGTAATCCGTCCTGATAAGAAAAATGATATCGCTCGGTATGCGGAATGCGGTATGCGGTATGCGGTATGACTCTCCTTGATTTAATTAAAGTATAGTATGGTATTGGCGAAATCGGAGAGTGGGATGTGATGGATGGATGGATGGGTACTAGGTTCGTGATGGATACACAATCTAAGAAAGGCTCGGTATGAACGGATGCAACTAATCCTGTATGCAATGGGATAAGGAGGGATAGATAGATGCTGTGATGATCGAATGATAGATATGGGCTGGGTTGGTATGTTGGCAATGATGGATTGACTGATTGATGTATTTGAGGATAAGTCACGGTGAGTAGGTGAGTAGGCGAATAGATGAGTAGGCGAATAGATGAGTAGGCGAATAGGTAGAAAGGTCTAGGTATATCAAAAGATGAAGATTGAAAGTAAGATGAATAGCTAGATGGATGGATAGACAAATAGACACATAGACAGATAGATAGATGAACAAAAGAATCAAACTTGGAAGAAAACAGAGGAATATATGGAATAGATAAATGAAGAATAACAAGAAAGAGAAGAATATTGCGTGCTTCTTCTTGTTTAGGTAATTGCAAGATTATGACCAGATAGGTAGCATTTTCACAAATTCTTTCTTTACCTTCAACCCTCTAAACATGGACCGATGGACCATCCAATGGAAGCGTTGGCTTATGGTTTGACGTTAATTTGAGTAGTTTGGGGAGATCATTGAAAGGATTATTGGTTGGATGGAGTTTGGGGGTGGAGGGATGAGAGATGGGAAGATGGGAAGATGGGAAGATCTTATCGATTGATTAAATCGAGAATGAAGTGATACAGGAAGTATAAAGAGAGTTGGATAGAGATAAAGGTGGTGGTAGGTAGTATTAAGATTATAAATAGGAATAAATATAGGAATAAATATAGGAATAAATATAAGAATACATATAATAATAAATATAATGACAAATATAGTAATAAATAGAATAATAAATAGAATAATAAAATAAAAATAGAATAATAATAAAATAAATATAATAATAAATAAATAAATAATAAAATAAAAATAGAATAATAATAAATAATAATAATAATAATAATAAAAATAATAATAAAATAAACATAATAATAATAATAGATATATTAATCATAATAAATATAATAATAATAAAAATGCAATCACTAAACCACTAAATCACTAAAACTATAAACTATAAACTAATATCATCGTGCATCACCTTAATCGATCTATCTGCGGAGTAATTGTTCCAGTGCACCTGGGCCATAACAAGAACAAGAAGGAAAAGAATCCGTATGGCTCTGGTAAAGTCTCGGATGATCTTTTCATTTCTCTAATCTCTTTGTTGAACCTTGTGAGGTGTTGAAATGGGTGAGTATTTGGTCTCGGTAGTCATCCGTCATCCGTCATCCGTCATCAGTCAAAGAATCAACATCAAGATATCCAAATCCTCAGGAGGATTGTCAAGACGAAAAACGACTATTGAACGTCGGAGAAAAGGAAGAATAATGTAAGACTTCTTCTTAAGATATTTTTGAAAGGATGAACACGAACATGGACTTGTCACTTGTACGTGGGTAGATGGGTAAAGGGTTAGATGGGAGATAATCCGGGGATTCTTCACTCGACGATGTCGACAAGGGTATATGTGATACGAAATGGTATAAGGAGGGTGAAATGAAATAATCTAATACAATATACTCGTAATTTGATACGGTTTGACGCAATATAATATGATATAAAAGACCCTCATAGCACAATATAGAATAATATAACTACTAGATTCATCAAATTATACAATATATGATAATATAACTATCAAACCCATCATCAAACTATACAATACAATACAATCAGTACATCTAGCATCGATTCTAATCGGTGACAATCCAAGGTGGAGAAATGGAAATGCACACAACAACAATACAATCAAGACCTCTTCCCCGCCGGCGGGCTTTCTCTCCTCGATGCTCAATGAATTCTTCTGATTCTGCAGTCCAGTCCCCGTATCCACGCTGCCAGTATCCAGAACCCGGCATCCCGTGTCAATGGTCCATCGACGTGGAACCCACTATGCAATACAATAAATACTATACTATATACCACACTATACAATACAATACGATACAATACAATACATCCAAACCAATACATCCAAAACAAAACAAAACCATCCATCCATCCGCACGTCCAAACGGTCCCGTCCTGTACCGCATCTTGAGATTCCACCACGCTATGCTATTAAGGTTCTGTGAGGATACAGTGCGTCGTCTCGACTCCCTGTGGACAGGTCTAGGTTTTGTTGACCGCTAAGGTGTGTTTGATGGCGTGGTGGTTCCAGCTTCTGGTCCGGAAGAAAGGGTCCCAGGGATGAATGATAGTCTGTGTGGGAAATGGGGATAAGATTGGTATTGTTTTTCCAATACTTGCTGGCTTTGCAGGATAAATTTTTATTCAAGTTGACAATGTGAACGTGTGGATTGTGTGATTCGGGGCTTGAGGCGGGTATAGTATACTTATTTATTAGGGTATGGATGGATGGATGTGTATAATATATGATATTGGTATATGTAAGATTTTAGATATTTGGATATTTAGATATTTAGATGTTTAGATTAGATATTTACATATTTACATATTTAGATTAGATATTTACATATTTACATATTTACATATTTACATATTTACATATTTACATATTTACATATTTACATATTTACATATTTACACATATTACATTTACATATTACCTACATATTACCTACATATATCAATTGATGTTGTAACTTTTCAATCGAATTGTCTCTTTTGTTTTTCTATACACGTTGAAATGATACCATTTAGACTTTGAATGGTGTATGTATGTCGTAGACTCATGATAGTATATGCAATGAAAATAGATACCAGGTATAGAACAGAAATAACAAATCAATAGTTACAAAAACAAAAAACAAAAGAATCGTAAGCAAGCAATAATAGATTTTGATACATTATATCAACTCTGCCCTAAATTGCATCATTCTCATCATCAACCTTAATTCTTCTTTCAACATCAAGTTTCAAAGCTTCGATTCGGATGGGTATGGTAGGTAGGTAGTAGGTATATTCTCCTTTCTACGATTCTATTCGATCACTACTACTATTATTACTATTATTACTACTACTCCTCCTCCTCCTCCTCCTCCCCCTACTATTCTTTACTTTGGAATCTCTGCTTACATATGGGGTACAGTACAACACATCGAAAAGTATATCCAAGCATAATATGTCCTCCGTAGTCTTCGTGTCCAAAGTATATAAATCATGCTATATGCTTGCGTACGATGTCTGCGTTGTGCACGATACGATGTACAGGTATACAGCGCTTTCTTTCGGCACGAACGATATGGATGGACGGAGTTTCGGTTGCAATTAGAAAATCCATCACCTTGTTGTCCATGTGTGACAGTGTGAGTGTGGTAGTGTGGTGTCGTATCGTATCGTATCGTATCAATGAAATGTCTCGCTTCTCCTATCTCATTGGATAATCGGATAGATTTTAGACCCGATTCTAGAATACCTCGTCTCCACCAATTGAACCCACGACCTTGTCAAAATTTCACCTGGACAAATCTTTTTTTTTTCTTCAAAACTCCGTACTGGATCATGACTACTGCATTATTTATATTCACATTTTTTTTTCTCCAAAATAAAAGTCCGTGATTCCCCCTCCGCCCCACCCACCTCCGATTGATTCTGGCTCTGATTCTGATTCTGGTTCTAGTTCTGGTTCTGGCTCTGGCTCTGCTTCTCTCTCCACTTTATCAAATTCTCGGATTACCTAAAACGATCTCACGATCCACGGCTTACTCAAGACATCACGATGGCTCCACTCAATCCACTCAAAAGGGAAGTAGGGTTTTCTCCCCCGCTGCCTTCTTTCATTCTTTAAGTCCCCCCCGGTCGACCAGTGAGTGAGTGTTTTTCGTGTTCTTCTCTCAAAGTCGCCTGTCTCTCCACGAGTTTTGTCGGTGGGTTGGGAGTTTTTACCTTTGAGGTACTCTACTTGAGACTATGTGAGACTGCGTGAGACTACTTGAGACTACAATACATATACAAATATCATGAGAGGTGTCTGTACTTGAAAGGTTTCAAAGTTTGGAACCATCAAGAAAGAATCTTCCTTTTCCTCTTGATTTTTCTAATCTTATAAGTTGTCATACTATTCAGTAATGCATTCAACATAGTACTAATACCAGTATCCATATACATTCATTCCCCCTTAATGGCTTCGCTTCATAACTTGAAAAGATATTTGGATGGACTATAATTAATTCAATACCTGGGTATTGTATATGTTATATTATAAATAGGTATATGGTATAGATAGTAAAATACATTAAAAGGTACAATGAAAATAAAATAAAATACAGTACAGTAAAGGTGTAAAAGTGTAAAAGTAAAAAACACTCACTCACTCACTCACTCACTCACTCACTCACTCACTCACTCACTCACTACCAACCAACAATCTCTACTGTACAGTGCCGACCTCTCCACTTCAGCATTACTGTACCCTGAAATTTTAAGGTTCCAGTGTTTACCGCCGCGCATATGCAAGTTGTCTTGATTCTCGATTGCCTCCAAGACCGACCGATCACTTACGGACTATTCGATGCAAAAATTCCTTGTCCAAAGATTCCATTCCTTCAGAGTCTCGTTCGTACATCTCCACTTCGGTGCGTGACAACATCTCTTCCGGCGACTTTATCCAAACTTTCGCACTAGCTTTGACCCCTCCGCCTTCCCCTCAATCGGTCCCATCACGACCATTCGGAAGATGCGAGAGCGAAAGGTCTCATGCAGGCACATTGATGTGTACAGAGTACAGAGTATAGAGTATAGAGTACAGTACAGAGTGAAGCTGCAGCCACCGTCGTCATCCTTGGTCGGTGCGGTGCTTACAGAAACGTTGGTACGCGGTATTGTTGAACGGCTGGTTTGCTGGCTGTCATGTTTTCTTTTTCTAGGGCGGAGAGGGGTTTTGTTCTTTCTTTTTGGATCTTCTCTGTGTGCCTGAGTGATGATGGATAGATAGATAATAGATGAACTGCATTACATTACATTACATTACATTACATGACATTACATTACTAGATAGATAAGATACAATGCAGTACTGTATCGTACAGTACTGACTGCAGTTAATTATCATCGAAATCCGACAATCGATCCCATCACTTGCATTTGCAGCTTGCAGTTTGCAGTTTGCAGTTTGCAGGTACAATTCTTTATTCTCTTATCAGAGGAATATTCTCTTTCCTTGCAATCGAACAACATCTATTCGACATATGCTTAGCTATGCTGTACTATACTACATTCGATTCAATTCAATGCAATACGATATTTTTATTATATCATCCACCCACGTTTTACCATTTGATTGAATCATCAAAATTCCTACCTGATCAGCTCCAATATACTCGAATGTTTTTGATCTTCCGAGTATGATGGTACAGGAGAGTACGTACTCCGTCCAAACTTCCAAACCAAAGCCAAAGCATAACTATCTACCCATGTAGGTAAGAATAACCATTGGTGAGCCAATAATCATAACTTTTCCTTGGTACAGATGATAAAAATACTCGTGGGGGAATGGAATGTCAGTCATTCAACCAACGACAACCAAGGACAACCATGAACAGCCATGAACAACCATGGTCAACCAACTCAAGTGACTCAAGTGACTCAATTCATACAAAAAGACTCGTAAGCTTTCTACCCAAATTCCCCGCATTTTATCCGGATTATGCGTTACAAACCTTGGTTGGATACGATGCTTCAGTTCACAATCAATCCCACAGTTCCTCCCTTTCCTATCTGACCGATCAGAAAACCAAATATGATCCTTCAAGCAAAGGCCATCACACAAATGTAACATGTGTAACTCCAATTGGTTAAAATATCCTGGTTTCAAACTCTGCACCGTCTTACTAAGGTTTCCGCTTTTACATTACTTTCGATGGGGCTAGACTTCTCCTGGCATGGTCTGTGGATTCTAGATCTTTTCGATCGTCATGATTAACTCTTCTGGTATTCTTCGCGCAAGTTGCACGTTCTTTGGAAAGAGTTTTCTAAGGCTCGTTTTCCCCTACTTCCGTCCTTCCGTCCCCCGCTCTAGTGAAGGATGGATGACAACACCCATTATGCAAACCTGATATGATCTTCATCTTCTACAGAGTACAGTGCTGACTGCTAGTTAGTCGTCAGCCTGCACATCCAAATTCTACACTTGGGTTCACTTTCGATCTTCCATTTGGAATCTGCTACTGCACAAAGTACTGTGCGACATATAGTCTATGTCCTGGTGAAACATAGTCACTCGCTTGCATAAATGCACGTATTTCGGATTAAAAGATACGAGCTCAAATTGTGGTTCAATTATCTGGGGTTGGCGTGAGCAAGTGATCCGCCAAGATCTTCCATTTGATACCACCTGTACAGTAGGTAGGTACATGCATGCGTGTATGATTTCGCATGTTGTGGAGAAAGCGGGATGCAAAAAGGGGGAAGGGAAGGGAGGAGAATTTGATGTGCACGACATTGACGTTTGGATTGTTTTGCCTTTCTTTGAATTGTGGGGGGGGGGGCCTGATCCGTAGGGCTGGATGATCCATTCAGCTCCTGAGTTTGTTATACATCACACATATGATGGGGAGTTTATAGGCTTTCATTTGGGGCAGAGCTTGGCTAGTATTCTGCTTTAATTGCCAAGTGAAAAATAGATGAAGATGATAAGGAAGTTGAGCATAGATAGGTGTTTGCTAAGCGGGTGAAGATAGCCTCAAATGTGATACGTTGTGTATTTGAGAAGTGATAATGAGTTGCCAGTTCGGGTACGCAGGGTTATCGATCACAGCATATGCGGGTGAGTTGGTACCCATACCACGATGCACGACATCTACTGAATGGCTCAAACATGACTGTGCCATTTTAAGCTTCAAACCAAAGGTCAATCCATTTGTATTAGTCACGTTCCTATGACTGTCCAGTCTTATCACCATATGAAACCCCTCGATCTTCAGGTCGTGCAAAGCGAGAGAGAGCTTTGATGCTCAAACCCATTGCCATCCCTACGCCCCTCTTCATCATCGTGACCCATGTACCTCCATCCCCCTAACCAACCCACCATGCTTGCCAGCCCAGCATACCACATCATGCGCGCATCACGAAATCCGAAGCCCCCGAAGGGACAGACGTTGGGAACCTCGCCCTCTCGTTCCCCCGAGACCCCTTACGATCCATCTGATCTATGACGAAACGCAACGCTCCAGACCCCGATGTGATTTCCACCATGCCCCACAGGGCTGAGCCAATGTCTCCATCTTCTGAAGATTTCTCGTCGCACCTCGCCCTTGCGGTAAGGGGTGGAGTGGGAGGTGGACGTGGGATTGTAATGCTGATGCTGATGCTGATGGCAATGCTGATTGTCATGTGCTTTGAACTCACACTAGACAGCTGGCAGGGTGGCGGCGCATGGTCTCCGCGATCGAGGAAGGGACATCCTGGGACGGTAGGGTCGGAGGTCTGTCTTTCTGCTCGGATACGAGGGTGGTGACATGGGGGCGGTATTCGGAGGTTGGGTGGTCCGGTGGGAGGGTGGTGGGATGAGGATTTTGGATGTTAGCTTGATGGTTTTGTAGTAGGAAATTGGGTTTTTGGATGCCATTGAGGCATTTTGGCTCGTGATTGCCGAGGAGGTTGGTGGGTTTATTTTTTAGAGGGTTTTTTGGTTTTTTGGCTTTGGCTTTGGCTTTGGCTTTGGCTTTGGCTTTGGCTTTGGCTTTGGCTTTGGCTTGTTTATTTTGGGTTGTAGGTTGGTGGGTGGTGGGAGGAATTATGTACTGTATGTATGGTGTTGAGTCGTTTTGTTATATTATGTTCTGGTGGAAATGGTTCTTGAGAAAGTATATCTGTGGAAGATACATACACACACACAGGAAAAGCGTATGCTAAAGGCAAACAAATAGATCCAAGGGAATCTTTTGCACTAGCTAGCTTTCTTGGGGCTTTGGTGGAATCTGGAATCTCATCGGGGGGTTTTTGGTAATGGTTAGATGGTAGGTGGGTGGATAGGTAGGTAGGTAGGTATGGATGTATGCATGTATACTTCCTATTGTCGATTTCGATATCGACGTCGAATACACCAGGGCATTCATTTGCAATATTGTTTCTCACACTCTCGTTTGATAGCCATCAGGCCAGAAATAAAGTCTTTCATTCACCTATCCACCTATCCACCTATCCACCTATTCACTATTCACTATTCACCTATTCTTAATAAGAATCATACTCTCAGCTTGTCAGTTTATAAATCATATCTATTTGGTTTCTATTTTGTTTTTAAGTTTGGTGTTGGATTGGTTTGCTTGCTGGCTGGTTGGTTGGTAGGTTGGTTGGGTAGTTGTTACTGTCGTCTAATTTGGATTGGCAAGATGCCCTCGGGTAGGTATATTTTGACTCTTTCTTTGTGTGTTACATATTGAATGTTATATCCATGGATATTAAAGGGATATCGATGTTGAGTTTGGGGGTTTTGGGGTTTTGGGATTTTTGGGTTCTTGGATTCTTGGGTTCTTCAGTTTTTGAGTTCTTGAATTTTTAGGTTTTTAGGTTTGTAGGTTCTTAGGCTCTTTAGTTGTTAGGCTATATTTCTATACCTATCTATTTGTCTGTATCAATTACTGTTTTTCACACCTTTTTGATTGATAGTTGTTAGCTGTTAGTATGCAATGTGTGATGATATATGATGATATGATTACTGGAGTTTGGATAGATGCTGAGTGAGTGAGTATGGAAATGGAAATGGAAATATGATATTTTATCTTTATCATATCCTTACATATATACTTCAAATGATGTGATATAATGTTACATCAAGACCTCTCAATCTCTCTTGTTTAATGGTATGGCCTAACGGTTTGACTTTGATTATCTTATGATAGAAATCGATACTTATCCTCCTCTTGCTGATTGTTAATTGCTTATCTGTATCTGCATCTAAGCAAAACCTCGTGATTAACACATACTTCGCCCTTCTCATCTGAAAAATGTTGACTTGCCCAGATGGGATGGGGTGTTCTTTTTGGGGGGTATGTGGCGAGTGGATGAATGGATGGATGATAGAATGAATACAGAGTTTGTAATCTTACAACGAGTTTCAATTTCTGGCCTGTGGAATCGCTGGAGAATACTGTGTGGTGAAGGTATGGTGAGAGTATGATGTAGGAATACTTTGTAATATGTATGACTTGTAGATATAGATCTGTACTTAGCTATACCTCCCTTTTCCATTTCAATGACAATTTCAATGACAAATTTAGTTATAACATCTCATCTCATCTCATCTCATCTCCTCACATCAAATTACGTCAAAAACAAAAACAAAGATAATCCTTTCACCGCAGACGCAATATACACCTCCTTGATAATTTGAATCCTCTCAAGTTTTTTATCGATCCTCGTTTTCTTCTTTTGTTGTTCGTGTGATGAGTAGCTGGGATTGAAGCTTGGTGTTGGTGTTGAACTCTTGAACTCGTTGAACTTGGACTTGGTTTCAAGGAGTACTCGCTTTTGTTGTTTATCAGCTTCTCTTTAAGTTAATAGATCTAAATGCATACGGTGAGATAATCAGGTGTTTACATTGAGTTATTTTTCTATAACTCATTCCGATATTGAGGTGGAGAGGGGAAGGGGTTCTATTTAGCGAGAGCTTTTAGGGGGCGGAGGAGTTGTGGCTTGTTTGGGTTTGGGGTTTGGTGTCGGAAGGCTTGGATTGGCTTGATTTGTTTATAATTCATTCATGATTCTCTTTGGATTCCCTCCTAGATCCATGTACCATTACATTTCACTTTCAATTTCATCTTATTTGATCCATTGATTAGCATTAAACATCCACACCCACACACTCAAACCTAAACCTACTTCTAATCATATATGGCATGTCCATTCATCCCTATCCTAAACAACTAACAAACACATTATTTTACTGAGCTGATGCTAAGATATTCACGCCAGCTTTCCTTGATATTAGAATCCGGGTCCAGCTAATTATTGCAGCTAAGAACTTATATAGCATCTTGAAAGCCAGAAAGAAGGAAAGCAGAAAAGCGGCACCAGCCTCGAAACTCTTCATCAGAGATATCACATAGCTAATACACCGAGCCTCTCTCGGCTTTTCCATCTAGTCACTGTTTTTGACATGGCGCATGGCGCATGATGCATGAGACAAGAGTATATCTGGATGATTATTATTCCTGAAAGTAGCATTAAAAATTGGTATTGAAGTCCTCGTCGCGTTAGGTGATGTTTTACCTAGACGTTGAGACTTTGAATACATACTTACAAGAGAGGATTATGCAGGATTAGAGGGCTTTGTATCTTGTCTGTGTGGTCTTCTATGATGACTAGGTGGGTTGGGATGTGGATGTGGATGTTCATTGAGTTTTGTTTTTGCTTTTAGTGGGAAGGGTTTTGAGAGAGAGTACTTTGTCGGGGTGGGGATTGTTTTTGTTTTTGTTTTTGTTGGTGATGACGATGATTCCAGATTCAACTATTACTATATTAAGGATAGGTAAGTAGTAGATAGGTAAGTAGTAGATAACAATTTAGTTGATATCTGGTGAAAGGTATAGACCATATAGTACACTATGATTTAGGGTTCCTTCATGCTACGCCCAATGTGTATGGAGCTCCTTATTCAGAACTGCTGGCAGCAGCTTTCTATTGATACGGTATAGACTTCAACCGATAGACATCGTTTACTCTGAAGTATAATTTAGTTCCGAGAAGAGGTATGTTTTCTGCGGTATCCAGTGGCTATTATGGCATAATCCGAGAAACCCCCCAGCATCCTGCTCCAGAAATTCTTACAGTGTTTGAGAGAAAGCGAGGCCAAGTGTTTCTTAATTTCTCAAAGGCCATCTTGACTATAAAGTGTATTGATGTCAATTCTCCACATCCAATGCATACAAACCTCAATAGATCACAAGAAGTCTGGATAAAATCATGAGGGAATACCTAGGTGTTCCAAGTATCTCAGATTCTGTGTCAATAAACGGCAATTGCTGAGATTGGTCTTTGTCATCTCCTACGTTATCTGAAAACTTCTCGGCATCTACCCAAATATTTGCAACGCACAATTATTTGGAAAGTGATCTTGGATTTGTAAATACAATCCTATTTCTTGGAAATTCGTCACACAAAATCATGATTGAATTAAGTCTCCGTGAAGTCTATGAGCTGGCGTGTCAGGAATGAGTGTAACCGTGATTAATTTGAGCAAAATGTACTGTTCCTTGCTCGCTGCAGAGAGCATATTCTATTAGAAATGTCACACTTATATCTGGAATCCCTATGAATTGACCACTTGGTCAGAAATGTTCGCTGCAATAAATTTATTGTTAGTTTTATGCATGCGCTGGACTGAGAATAACTAAATAATACAAGATGCCTATAGCTATAGAATAGCCTTCGAAAAGAGATTTCTAGATTTTGAAATTATCATAGAATATTACAACTGATAGAGGTGTGTGTTATTACCCTTCAGTCTGCAGCACGTCGTTTGAATGGTTCATAATGATATTGTTAAGGTCTCGATAAAAATCTGCGTGAAGTAATCACCCGAATTCCTCCCCTGAGATCTACAGGTTAGTCTTCACTTGACTACAGCTGCAGCTCGCCTAAGAGAACCTATCGCTTAATCACTACAATATCATATAAAAGTAGTTGATCGACGGGAAACTTGGGAGAATATAAATTGAAATTAGGAGTCGCTTAAGTGTAAAGTGAAACTTCACATGGATATGTTACTCTGATTTCAGTATTTGGTATGGTGGAAACTGATTCTCCGACGGCACGACATGACTAACGAGTATAGGAGGGCTGAAGCTTGGGAGAGCAAATTGAATAATAAGTTAACTAGTATTCTTCCTGTCATTATACTGTCTTCGCTTCACGTTCTTTTTCTGATTATGACCCCAGAATGGCTTTTCAAATATCAATCACTACCGCAACCGCAATCTGAAGCTCAAGCTCAAATCCAAATATTATATGAAAAGTTACGAATGTACTATCAGTTCCATATCTCTACCCTATATCCAGCATAGTTATCAGCATCAGTATCAAGGCTTGGAATCCGGGGACCATTTGCCTCAACGATATCCGATAGCTAAGCTATAGTGCACTAAAATATACTCCTTCATTCAGTCTGATAATACACATCAATATGCAAATCCTTCATTCGTGTGAAGAGATACCAGAATTTCATCTAGATTGTGGTTGCCTGTATAGTATATTCACGCTGCTTCAATGCCCTCCCTCGCTTTCTGTAGGGTATATGTATACCGACGGACTAGACTTTCAGATCAAGACATCTATCGTAATTTTTCCGATCAGTAGGCCATAACGGGTGCTTAGCTGGTATGGGACCCTCGATCATGGCGTGCTGGATACTGGAAGCGACAATATTTTCTCGAGCGCGGTATCCACCCTTATATTCTACAAGTTTCTTAAATGCAACACATGTCTTTCATACAACTTCGTGCTCACAATTTCAACTTCTGAAACATGAAGAATATTATTGCACTGCAGAACCGAACTCTCGGTCACAGTTACCGGGAAATTTGTCTCCAAAACGGTGCGGACTCATGTCATAGCAGGCGTGAGAATAGTTCTGAAGTATTCATAATTGATTGATTCTCATGTTTCTTTTTGGAAACCCATATTGAGGATGATGAGTCAAGTCTCGATTTAGGATCTAAATCTATAGCCGTACGAACTTGAGTCGTGACTTTGAATCACGCATTGAATAATGGCATTGGGAACAATATAATGAGTAGCAATATTTTCTCACTATTCTTCGACACCCACTGTCATCTTCCCCAACTATTCCACTTCTTAAACTGTCCATCAATAACAGGACCTAAATCTTATAATGAATCAGCCAGCCACGCCGCAAACATACTCCCTAAACACCCCAATCTAAATACCCACCCCATCGCTTCTGTCCCCATAATACCCACCTCTCCTAATACCCAAAAAACCAGACTCCCTTGTACCGCAGCAATTATTTGTGGAAGAGCGATTGCGATGTTGTAGAGGCCCATTATTGTACCTGCTTGCAATGGTTCTTTGTTTCTGTTTCTCTTCTGGGATGGGGAAGTTGGCTGAGGTAGTGAAGAAAAAGGAACCGCGGAGGAGCCATTGAATCGAGATTGAGAACGGGAGATTTGGGTAGAGATAAGAGCGAGAGGAATCCAGGAAGTGATGGCCCAAGAGATACCGAGAAAAATGATTAGAATGGAGGTGGATGCGAAGCTTGGAGTGAGTAGGGTGGATAGTGTAAGGAGAGTGGTGAGTAGGTGAGAAATGGTCCAGGTGCGGGAAAGAGTGAGTGATTTGATGTGAAGGCGGGAGATAAATGTGGGCTTTTGATGTTTAGAGTTGCTAGAAGAGGGAGAAATGAATATGGGAAGTGTGAGGTTGGAGATGAGAGCGACCAGGGCGAATATAATCATAATGAATGTTGCGTGGCGAATAGAATGGGGCGATGGAGGAAGAGGTGAGGTGGTGGGAAATGTAAGAGTTTGGGTGTCTTTTTTGGATATCGAGGTATATTCTTTTTCATCTAAGTGGAGTCAGTTTAGGCATTTCGCTAGTACCAGGAACTTGTCGGAGCTTACAAAGACCACCAAGGTATCTAATTTAATTAGTATTGTGATAAAAAGTCAAGCCAGGATAATTGTAGCTTACGATGTAATATAAAACAAGAACGGAAACCAACCAATCCAAGCAAAAAACTGAACCACGCAAATTTGTCTGACTTCCCTAGGGCAAGTTTTCATATTCTTGAATACTTGGCTAAAAGTCTCCATAAAGCTCTGCTTTCCCAAATTCAAATCCATACCAAGAAAGCGTTTCTCTTTTGCCACAAAACAGGTTATCGCAACAGTAGAGCCCAAAGCCACAGAAGCAATTAGACAAAGGCCTTTTAATTGGGTATCTCCAAGCCATGGTAGATACTTCGGCAAAGATATATAACCAGCAGTATATCCTAAAATAGATCCAATTCCAGCAGCAGAACTCGCATATGCACAAGCCTTAATCTGTTGTTTCGGTGGAACACAATCTACAATAATTGCTCTAAGACCTCCTTGCACGGGTTGAATTGCAACATTTAAAGCCCATATCCAAGCTGCTGCCATAAATCCTTTACATATCATTGCACCCCTACCAAAGGGGGAACCTCCAAAGGAGGTAAAGAGGTATGTGATAAGATCTGTTGTCCAAGGAAGCGCGAGGATGCAGATAATTGTGGCGACACTGCCCATGATGATGAAAGGACGTCGACGACCCATGGAGTGTTCGCAGCGATCTGATAGAATGCCAATATATGGTTGAACGATAGCACCAGAAAGTGGACCAGCGAGCCAAACAAGGGAGATAAGGTAGCTGGGAACGGAGAGAGAAATCAGGTAAGGCTTGAAGAATTAGCAGCGGGCATTGCAAGTGGAGTAGAAATGTGTAGATAATTTTCTTACAGAGCCTTGAGACATAATGGCTGTCCATATCACTTGAAGTCTGCCAGATGTAAGCAATGAACGATAAGGTTGATAACCAAGGCGGGGTATTTTACCCTCCAGTACTGATGGCCAGACATATTAAATATGAGGTTCCAACTCCTATCGCATCTTTTTCTCTTTCCTTTGATTCTTGAAGCAAAGAGCTTTCACTATCCCCGAGAAATTCTTCGTCTATATAATCCAATTCATCCAATCTATCAGCATCCCGTAGCTCCAAATCCTTTATAGAAGTTGCCGACATCTTGTCGTAAAAGACTGTACACTATTGCACGGAAACGAAAACTGAAAAAGGAGAAGAAGACAGCTAAGCCGCACTATGTTTCTTCAACACAAAATCGCATTTAAACATTGAGTGAGGACAGATGAAAATACAAACATAAAATGGGATGAACAGAAGATTGTCGTGCTGACGTTAGATTCACTTGTACACACAACTAACATGCATGCACACTCGTACAATTGTTGCATACAGTACCCCATTTGGTAAACCCGTGGTTCGCTGGAAGCTGATTGTGCTCCATGGTGTGGAGATTCAGAATAGTAAGCTGTTTGCCTGAAAGAGTAATCAATATTTTTATGGCCTTCCTTTTTAGAGATAGTGTGTGTATCTGCTTGCAGTCTATTTGCCTGCCAAGAACAAGTTGAAGATATAAACTTCTGGATATCAAAGATCGACAGCAAGGTTAATATTAACCTTAGGGGATTTATCATTTTATCTTTATGGATTAATTGCAGTCATCGATCTATTGGCTATAGAGCAATGGCAGCAATCCATTATCGCGGATTCCTAGGCGAAAGCGACTCCGCTCAATTTTGGCGGTACTCCGTACAAATAGGCTCAACAAAAGCAATCAAGAACGTGGACTTGAGAGTCGTATTTACACCGTTATCCACCAAGCAAGGGAAATTATGTTCCTCTGTACCGCATCCAAGCATTTCATCCGATGATGGAGGATCTCTTATCCGCCCACTCGTGACCCTCTAGTAATCGTCCACCACGTGATCTACCCGATCCCCCAGAATATAAACCTCGGCCCAAAGCCCCTTCATGTTGGAACCGAGATTTTCCGCCTCCGATCTTGTCCGACCCCGCATTATCACAAGCTTGATCAATTCCATCACCTGGGAAACTCAATTTTATTTTCCTTCTCGAAGCAAGTTCGGTAATACAAGTCAGTCAAGAGCAAAATGTCAGATGCTCGAAATATTGTTTGAGACTTTGACCTGAGAACAGAGGATCTATGATATGAATGGAAAGAAACAACCGCATTCATCCTTTGTCTCAATTGCATATTTGGTGTTGCGTCATCGGCAATGAAAACAACATCTCAATAACTCCAAATGATATAAACGGTAGGTTCCAACCACAGTAAGTTGGCAATCATTGCATTTGATCCCATATCAAAATTCGACACTTACTCCTCCATACCAAGACAAGTTCCACGCTGCGCCGCTTCAAGTGTCCTCTCACTGCACATCACCCAAAACATATATCCGTTGAACCGAGCTACCAACCGGCACTTCCAAGACCAAGCACAAGCTTAGCACTTCATGTTCCATCCTAGTCCGGGGCTCCACAACTTTCAATTGGAAGGCTCTGATCCTTTTCTCCATTCATGCAAGGCTGTGAGAGTAGAGTATGACTTAAGGGAGAGATGGGCCGCGGGACAAGGTAGCTCGGCCCAGTTGGACAAATGCAAACGGAAATGAAATAGGTAGACTCATATATACAGTCTTGGGCAATCACACATTGACATTTTATTTACTTACTTTACCTTCTTGTTCCCTTGACGTGAAAGCAAGCTGCTTTTTGTTTTATTCTCATCTTATTTCTATCTCATTTCTATCCCTACCTTTTGAACTTCCATTCAAAATATCTTGATATAGGCGAACGCCTTCACATGCCAGAGACCAGAGAATCTACTACATACAGTTTGTGTATTATTATTCAATCCGAGATTCTTGGAACAAGTTGGCTTCAGAGAGACCTCTAGCAGCTACGAAATCCTCTGTGAATAAACAACATACACCCAGCATGCCAGCAAAAAGTACCCCAGGCACAGATGGCAAGAAGCCTGCCTCTGCAGCTACAAATCTTATTGGTGAGTCACCAAATCCTTGACCAAATACATTGGATCTAATCTAACGCTGGACAGCTGGAGGAGCAGCAGGAATGATGGAAGCCCTCGTATGCCACCCTTTAGGTACTTTTCCTCTTCTCATCTTCCGCTCATCGTTCAATGCATACTAATCGCACCCTATAGACACAATAAAAGTGCGCATGCAACTCTCGCGCCGGGCTCGGATACCTGGCGCCCCTAAACGTGGCTTCATTACTACAGGTGCAGAAATCATCAAGCGTGAAACTCCCCTCGGTCTCTACAAAGGACTCGGTGCCGTTATAACGGGTATTGTACCCAAGATGGCTATAAGATTCACGAGTTTTGAGGCGTATAAAAAGTGGATGGCGGATAAAGAAACGGGGATTGTGAGTGGGAGGGCTATATTTTTGGGTAGGTTTTTATGTGTTTATTCTTTTCTTTTGGATATTTGGCTGTGGAGGACCCGAGGAGGTCAAAGATGGGATTGGTGAGAGCAAGTCAAAGAATGAGGAGCTAACATTTTGCCCCCTCCAGCCGGTCTGGCAGCAGGTGTAACGGAAGCCGTGGCCGTCGTAACACCTATGGAAGTAATAAAGATTCGTCTTCAAGCCCAGCACCACAGTATGGCCGATCCCCTCGATATTCCCAAATACCGCAATGCTGCGCATGCATTATATACAGTAGTGAAAGAAGAAGGAATCGGTGCTTTGTATCGTGGAATATCTTTAACTGCTTTACGGCAAGGTAAGTTTCCTTTCTCAATTATGAACTTTCAACCCCCTCATTTCCCCATATATCCACCCGATTGTAGCCTTCAAGTTCACACCATACTCACCCCTACATCAGGTTCAAACCAAGCCGTAAACTTTACAGCCTACACTGAATTCAAAGGACTGCTTCAAAAATGGCAACCCCAGTATGCGGATTCCCCCATCCCCTCCTACCAAACCACACTCATCGGTCTTATATCGGGCGCCATGGGTCCACTCTCCAACGCACCCATTGATACCATTAAAACACGTTTACAGAAAACCCCAGGAGTATCCGGAGAAACAGCACTGAGTAGGATAAAAACTATTGCGAGGGATATGTTTAAACAAGAAGGATTCCATGCGTTTTATAAGGGGATTACGCCGCGGATTATGCGGGTTGCGCCTGGTCAGGCAGTCACGTTTACGGTGTATGAGTTCTTGAAGGAAAAGCTGGAACATAGTGATATGCCAATTTTTGGGGGGAAGTATGAGGAGTGAGTGGATAGATGAACAAATGGATGGGGTATAAGGAGTTGTTCGTATATAATTTGGGACTCACGAGATGTGGGGGCGGAGCGTATGGAGCATAATGCCATGTCTGATATGGTATTCTCTGAAATCTTATTTCGCATAAATGTCGCTTTGTATAGGGGGGAGCATTGTCCAGCATAGCGTCCATGAAAACTTTAACCAAAGCGATCTTTTGTTTCCCATTCCGTGATAAGCCAAAATTGAAAGGCAATCCTGGATATCTATCCTCTCCCGGGTCTCTTAGGTCTGGCGAATGCTTTCTTCACCTCTGTCTTTGGATGTAAATCCGAATCGATACTTTCTTGAGAAATATCCTCAGGAGATCCAGCCTCCAGCCTTTTTTCAATGACAAGCCCCGCTTCAGATTCAGCTAATTGTTGGGCGGATCGAGATGATGATGCGTATATCATTCGTTCTTTTATCTTAGATCCAGAAGGGCAAGTATAAATAAATAATATTGGAGAGAAAGTTGCTCCATTGTAATCATGAGTGTAGCGATAGAAAGAAAATCGAGGTTCGGTATCAGAAATAGTGCTGCTGAGATCTGATATGGAAGTTTGCGTCTTTGAGGCAAGTTCCATGGTTTCTTGGGCGATGTTCATTTTCTAGGGTCGTTAGCCATAGCATTAATTTAAGTAGTAACAAAACTTACAATCTGGACCAAATTATGTGCACCGTCCTGGCTTAGACCCTTCAAGGCTTCTAATGCTTCTGGTGTAGCTGGCATACTAATGCCACTACTGACATGACTCTTCCTCTCATTCATACCTCTGCCCTCCTCTGCTTCCTTTCTCTTTACCTCCCCTAAGCTTTGCTCTTCTTCTGTCAATGGCGCTGCCAATTTAACATGTTTATCATGTTTAACAAAGCCTTCTTTGGTTAACTCCTCTTTCGTAGTCGCGAATATTGTTTCTCGAAATCGTTCGATTCCCAATTCCCGTACCAAGGTAAGACGCGTAGAGGCGAATAGCATCTTCTGACGCACAGGTGCTGAGTCAGGAACATAGGTTATGACAACGAAGGGGGCGGGATCGTTAGAGGGGTAGCGGCGGAGTATTATGTACAGGGCAGCTTTATCTTGGAGATGAGGTGCCAAGAGGTCGAGATCATTGTCAAAGGATGAGGTAGCAGGTTCGAGGACAGCGGAAGGTGTCAGTTTTTCGCCGGTGATGGTGCAGAGAAGACCCCTTTGGGATTCTGTAGAGACGAAAGTTTTGAAGGCCGTGTGAAGCTCTTGTGAAGCTGCGAAGGAAACTT
This sequence comes from Monilinia laxa, assembly GCA_009299455.1. NCBI lineage: Eukaryota > Fungi > Ascomycota > Leotiomycetes > Helotiales > Sclerotiniaceae > Monilinia > Monilinia laxa. The sequence goes on from VIGI01000014.1 coordinate 769,715, forward strand.
ATTAGTCTCAAATTCAAATAATGTTGGGATATTGATGATATATACCTGTGATTCCGGACTGCATCTTGATCGATTGATCTCTTGTATTTCTTGCAAGCTTACTGTGTAATCTAGAGAAAAGGATATATACACTCTATTCAATCTAGCTAGAAATCCAAAAAAATATGAGAACCGAACTCTTGACACGACAACAAGAACAACGATGATGAATTGCGGGGCAGGAATAAAATAGAATCGATGAATCCCATTGGTAAGGTTGCAGGGAAGGAAGGGAAGGGGATTCGATCGAGTGAGTTGAGGGGAACCGGTGAGCTTTACTTCGTACAGTACAGTAAGTGGTATCCACTAAAAGAGGGGCACCTTGCATCATTGGTCGATCATTAAAACTTTCAGATTCGCGATTTCCTTTCTTTCAATTTCACATTCACTCCTTCCATGCTTCACTTCCGTTCACTTCACTTCACTCCACTTCAACATTGCATCGCATCGCATCGCATCACCTCACATCACATAATTGCAAACTTCACTTCAAGTATTTTTATTCAAAATGGAAGGTACGCAGCATACAACGACTGCTTTAATTGGTAAGCTACATTTATTTCTTAACAACGAAACAAACCCTTGCGGTTTCGACACAATCAATCGACACGATCACGATCACGACAACGACAACGACAACGACAACGACAACGACAACGACAACGACAACGACAACGACAACGACAACGACAACGACAACGACAACGACAACGACAACGACAACGACAACGACAACGACAACGACAACGACGAAACAAACGATTACGACTACGACTACCGCCAAAACTCACAATCCCAAATCCATTATAAACCAAAAGCCATTCGAATTCAACATGTCTATTTCCAATCTCCTTGGTGTTCCTGGTCGCTCACCCATGATGAGACTACTTTCCAATGATTCTGTTGTCACCAATGAGTCCATCACCTCCGATGCATCTGATGTATCTAGTCCCACGGGTTCTAATGTCCCCGGCACCCAGCACGGTTTACATCCAAATACCATCCCTTCTCAATTCCCCCTACGATCAAATATCCCGAATTCCACAGGATCTTCCATTCGTGAAAATGAACCTCTCCCACACCCTGCCGACTCAGCCCCCATAAATATATCAAGCGCCAACTTGGCCAACTCAAACATTTCGGAACAAAGCTCCAGCTCCCCCTTCCGAGTCGCAACAGTCGTCGCACCTACTGCTGCCGTAGATATAGCACAGATGCCCACAGCTAATGAACTTGTAGACCGCCAAGAACGTGCCATCGCTGCTTTACTTACCAGGTTTAAGAATTTGGTTTTGCTTGCTGCATTACCTACTGAAGATGCTTTTACTAAGGAAACTGCTGCAGCAGAGGGCTTAAGAATGGAAGTCGAGAGTAATGCCCTGGTATGATTATCTTCTTTCCGTTTCACCCAATTTAATAGAATTCGGGTCTGGGGAATATCACTGATGAGTAAATGGGCAGACAAGCGCAGCAGAAGACCTATTAAAGTTGACTCGAGAATTGAAGGAATTGTGGACTTTTGGATCGTTGAGAGAAATTGGTGAAGGTGAAGGAGATGGAGAAATGGAGGCTGATTCGATGAAGGTTGCCGAATTGATTGAGAAGCAATTGGAGAAAAAACATGAACAAGAGAAGAACAAGGTATAATCAAGACTCGCCCTGCATATTTGGAGTTTGTGGGATAGAGGACTGGTCATTTCCATGGAGTTTATGAACAGGCGGTAGATACCAGGCGTTTTGGCATGGCCTGACTTCAACACTTCTCATTGACCCTTTGAGGGTTGTGTTAGAAGTATCTATTATTGGCATGAATTAGGTAAATCCGGATCCTTTGATGTCTCCTACTCGAAATACAAAATATAACTGAGATATGACAAGAGAAATTAACAATTCCTTGTGACCTAGGTATTTCTAGTTGAAGAACGGAATCTCTTTGTAAGACATCGAAATGATTGGCTGACCTGATAGATAACGGTCATGAACAAGGCTGAAAGAAGGCTGAAAGAAGGCTGAAGCGAGCCTTAGTTTCTTTTTACTAACTAGGAAATTTTTAAACAAAGAAATTTCCACTACTGAGCAACTACCGAGTACATAAAAAGTTCACCATACTCAATGTTGTCCTTATCTAAAACCATCAACCTCAATCGACTTGGACTTCTACGTCCACTCTCAATTGCAATGTCATCACCACCAAATCCACGCGCCAGAAAGCAACCTCGCAGAGGTCATCATTCTTCTCAGTTAGCAAGTACCAGAGGAAATGCTAGAGGCGGCAGAAATGTCAAAAATATTTCACCTATCCAAAATGCGACATTCTCTACTTCTGTATCTTTTGCAGAAGAGATGTCTGCAGTTGCTATTCCTCCACTTACTGCTCCAGTACCTCTCGATACTCCACGATTCGCAGATCTCGGTGCTGAAAATCTCCTCAACCCAATCCTTCTCCAGACAATCACTGAAGATTTGAAATTTGACCACATGATGCCAGTTCAGGCTGCTACTCTTCGCCCTCTGCTCTCAGAACGTGCCGATTGTTTAGCACAAGCAAAGACTGGAACTGGAAAGACTATTGCGTTCCTGATTCCAGCAATCCAAACTCTTATTAACAAGCAGCGACGTCCTAGGGATGGTATTTCTTTGTTGGTTTTGACTCCAACCCGAGAACTCGCACAACAAATCGCAAAAGAAGCAAGTCAATTATTGCAGCGTCTTCCCACCTTCAAAGTTGGATTCGCAATCGGTGGCACTAATAAAAATTCAGAGGAGAAAAATATTTTGAATGGTTGCAACATCCTTATTGCCACCCCAGGTCGATTATTTGATCATCTTAGTGATGAAAAAGTTATTGATGCTTTCCGCAATCTTGATACTATTGTTCTTGACGAGGCAGATAGGTTACTTGATATGGGGTTCATGAATGCCATCAAAGATATCGTCAAACGTCTTCCAGACAAGGAGAAAACCGACAGACAAGGAATGCTTTTCTCTGCTACCATTGCTCCCCATGTTGAAAAGGTTGCTCACTTAGTTCTCTCCAAAGATTACAAGTTTATATCGACCATTCCCAAAGGCGAGGTTAATACTCATGAACGTGTTCCTCAACATCTCGTTACCGTTCCAAATTTCTCTGATGTTGCTCCAGCGATGGTAGGTTCTATCCGCGAGGAAATTGAATTAGAAGGCGAAACATCTTTCAAAGCCATTGTCTTCGCTCCTACCGCTGCACTTGTAGATTTCTACGCCGATCTTCTATCTCAGTTGCCAAACCTCCCACGCATCATGGCACTACACTCTCGTGTAAGTCAGACCAAGAGAACAAAGGTCACAACCGATTATCGTCTAGCAAAGAATGGCATTCTCGTAGCTACAGATGTTGTGGCTCGTGGCATGGATTTTCCAGCGGTCACTAATGTTTTCCAAGTCGGTATCCCCTCGGACAAAGAATCATACATCCATCGTCTAGGACGTACAGCCCGAGCCGGGAAAGAAGGCCGTGGTGTATTCATCATTACTGAAGCCGAAAGCGCCTTTGCCAAATGGACTTTAAAAGATATCCAGTTCATAACCACAGCAGCAGATTTGAGCTCCGCATCCGAAGTTCTGAGAGTGGCATCGACTTTGGAAAATCACACCAAGACATATCAAGCATGGCTTGGATATTACAAAAACCACCTCAGATTGATGAAGTGGGATAACGCGGAGTTGGTCAGACAGGGAAGTGTGTATGCAAAGGAGGGATTGGGCGCGCCAGAAACTCCTGCTATTTATAGAGGAGTTGTTGGGAAGATGGGTCTCAAGGGAACACCGGGTTTGAATGTTATTCCTGATCCACCAAGAGTACCAAGAGCAGCAAAAAATGGTGGTGGTGGCGAGGGAAGAAGTGCTGGGAGTGGTGGAAACGGCGGAGGATCTGGTGGTGCTTCCTCCGGTGGCCATGAAGAGAAGAGAGGTAGTATGAGAGGGGGATCGAGAGGTGGTAGGGGTGGGATTAAAAGGGAGTCCCAAAGCACGTTTTAAGTGGCTACTGTATGGTATCCATCTTGACCTCTTGCTCTTGCGGCCTTAAAATTTCTACCCTCTTTACGATGTTTCTCACGATATTATATTTCCACAACAACCAAATATACGGAATACTCATTGTGGCTACCTAGTAGATACCAACAATATGGCATGGCTTGACACGGCGTAAGAGGAGTTATATCTTGATTGGCGGATAGAATGGCTAGGAAAGACACTTACTGGTTATTGAAAAAAGAAAAATTCAGGCTGCCTATTTCACGCTACTGCGGATTAGATTGATTATAATATATTTTGATTTCCATCGTACTTTGGAGTTCTTATGTGATGGTGACGGTGATAAAATAATTCTTCATGACTCATAAATATCTAATTTTTTCATTCCCTGCTCTGATTTGCTTTGCCTTTCTCTGGATAATATACTGTAAATATCTCCAATTCTATTTGTTCCTCGATTCTATTCAAGTCTGCGTTCAAGTAGAATATGACTACTGATGAGATTATATCGGATCTTAGCAACAGTTGAAAGTCAGATACAGTTTGGAGGATATTGTGTGGGGGAGCAGAATTAGGTATGGGGGGTGTTTGGTTTTCGTCCTTGGAAGAATTAACTTTGGGTGCTGGTAAAATATTGGGTGGGAGGTTGAGGATTGGTTGGGCTACTTTCTAGAATGGTTCAGGTTAAACATCAACATTTCATATAGTTCATGTGCTTGAATGACTAGGAAAAAAAAATATATATATATATATATATGTTAAAAAAAAAATACTTTTCTTGTCATTTGATTATCGCTAAAATATCAGAGCCATCTTTGTGGCAACTCCAAACCCAGTCCATTCCTTCATCCCAGTCATGCCATGAAATAGATATAATGCATTTATCTGCAGCAGTAACCACCGTCAATGACGATGTCGGCTCCAGTGGTGTAGGTTGAAGCATCGGATACCAAGTAAACATAGGCGCCCTTCAACTCCTTGGCTTCACCATCACGACCCATTGGGATCATAGACTTCCATAAAGCTTGTGTCTTTTGGTCGACAAAGTCCGAGAGACCGGTGTCAATGTAACCTGGGGAGATGGAGTTGACACGGGCGAAGTCGCGCCATTCGTTGGCGAGGGAGCGTGCCATGTGGATACATCCTGCCTTGGCAACGTTGTATGAGGTTTGTTCTTGTGGGAAGTTGGCAATGTGTCCGGAAATCGAGGAAGTGACGACGAAAGATCCGGTTCCACGCTCCTTGAAGTGGTGTCCGATAGCCTTTGCACAGTGGAAGGTTCCGTTAAGATCGGTTTGGATGACCTCGTTCCCTGAAGATCATTAGCAAGGTTTCACGCAATTGGATGGGGAAAATAACTTACAAGCCTCAACGGTGCCGTCGAGGATACCGCTATCGGCAGTTCTGCCAGCGTTGGCAATGAAGGCATCGACCTTTCCAAACTCCTTGACAACATCGGCAACCAACTTTTCAACACTGGCATAATCACCAATGTCCAATTTATATGCCTTGGCCTTGACACCGTATGCCTCGGCCAATTCCTTTGCGTTCTTCTCACCACCCTCTGGACGGGAAGCGTATGTGATGGCAACATCAGCTCCCATCTCGGCACACCCTCGTGCAGCTTCGATACCCATTCCCTTTGGTCCAGAAGCACCAGTAATGATGACAACCTTTCCTTTCAAGGAGAAGAGATCCTTGAGGGATTCAGCTTTGGGGATGGAAATAGGCATGATGAATGAATTTGTGTATAAAGAAGAGGAATTGGTATAAAATGGAGTTTGTGTCTTGACTTTGAAATTTCTTTGAGTGAAGTGAGGTGAGTTGATGGAATGATAAAAAAAGAGAAGAGAGAGAGAGGGGGGGGTCCTGTATTTATCCTCAGAGATCCCTCTCACACCTACAAATGAAGAAGGAAGGAAGGGATTACATACATACATGCCTAACATACCTGTTAGTTGAATACTACGGTACATGGACGCATTCGATTAGAGGCAAAGAAGGGATCGATCTAATGCGGAGCGGTCCTTTGGCAGCCAATGAAGGAATGACGTTCTAGAAAACCCCGCTTATGAATGAGTTACTTTAATAATATGATGATGATGATGATGATGATGATGAAACTGAGATGCCGAGATGCATATGGTGAGAATGGTAAGGGTTGTCTAGTAAAGTAGTAAGGTAGGTAGGTAGATAGGTAGTTTTATTATTGGTTAATTGAATTGTATTTCATGATACAGGTAGCTTTTACTTCATTACCTACTTCAACTTACGTTGTTGTTAATTCTTTCTATAGCTATGAGTATAATGGATAGACATGGATGAATTAACCAACATATTTTTCCCTTCTTCATCACCCCTTCATTCCTCGTTTATTATTCATTGAGTCAACATTCATCCATTTATTATTCATCCATTCATTCCTCATCATTTGTTTATTTTCTTTCTTCCTCATTACCTACCTACCTAGTGACATCACTTCAAAATCTAACAATTACATACCTCCGCACTAAAGTGATTTGATAGAACTAAAGACCCCTGGTGACCCTTGACAATCAATCAATAATCTCCCAAGTGGGGGTGAAATCAAGAAGTACTCCGTATTGGCTGTAGTGTAGCAAGGATTGATCAGTGGGTCTATCCAAACTCTTAAACGATGAAAATACCCAAAGTTTCCATTGATTTTCTGGATTTAGATCAAGATCAAAAGTTTGCTCGGCCCGTGTGTTTATGATGTTACGAATGCCAGATATTTAATTATATCAAGCTAGAAGATATCCAAGCGGGTACTGGTAGAAGATCGAGAACAAGAAGAAGCAGAAGAAACTTGTTCTTGGTCGTTGTCGTCGTCGTTCTTCAAGGTTTGAATGCTTTAGAGAAGAACTGAGTAGCATCCCCTCTCTTTTTCTTATATTTCCGAGGTTGTACCTTGGTGTGATATCATACTTTTGGATCTTTTGAAATGGTTTGAGAAAGGTCATTTTTTGATTGATCTCTCTTGTTTTTAGATGAGAAGATATTGTTCCATGTTGCTTACCTTACTTGGCGCCATTACTTATTCGCCATGGTTGCCATCACTAGGATATGTTTGAAGCTCTCAAGGTTGTTTGTCAACCTTCTTCCCGTTAGCATCAAGATCACGTTGCAATTGGTGAGTTCGTTATTCATCAACTTGCATCGGATATGCCAGCCAAATTCTCGTTCTCGTCTGGGAGTATGAAATAAGTCTTTACATTTGTCTTTCTTTACCCCATGAAAATGATAGCTTGAGGTTGATGAGACTTTGGGAGTGTTGGTTGGTGGCTCATGTCGATTGGATGATTGGAGTTTGGGGATGCTGTTCCTGGTAGCGCCAGCGAGTAAGGTTCACCGTGCTGTCTCGATTGTCCCTTACTACTCAGAGGACAAACTTTACCCAGAGGAAGAATTTCGTTTTGATTTTCGTGGGAAACAGATAACATGAATATCTTGTACTTCACTTAACGCCAAGATTTTTCTCTGAAGCTAGGTACTTGCTATACTCGATCAAAATAGGTAATGAAGTTTTATTATCTTATCAATGTCCAGTCGGCGGCCTCCGATTAGAATTGTACGTTGGCCTCGCTAGACCAAAAGTTGCAATGATGGAATGGTGGGGTACGTAATCAAAGAACAATTTCCTTTTTTTCCCTCAATTTTTTTTCTAAAACTTCATATTTGCTTTCTGAGATCTCAGTTGATGGTTCATCGTCTCTCACAAACACATCTCACCTTTCTCTGAGATGTCTCCCCGACCACCGGCATGCCTTCATCCCCTAATTTCTCGTTTACCCCCTCAAGTTCGCTTCCTTCCGTACCCCGCTATTAGGATCATATTCATTCTGATCCTCATTAATATTATTATTTGGGTGGTAGTTGCTATCGTTTTACGTTCTCATCCACTTCTATCTTCATCTGCTGTCCTTTCATATACATTTGGTTTGAGACATGCTCTGTAAGTTCTTATTTCATCACCCACAAATCGCTTCTTCAGCCAAGCATGCAATTCACCCATATTGAAACTTCAACTCATCCAAATCCAGCGATGCCGATCACATATCCGCTATAGATCTCATGACGCGTCGTCTTATTGCCTCTGGTTCTCCCCAAACATCTCAACCTGTAACCGTTGGCACTTGGTTCTCTTTAGGTCACTCGACCATCGTGATAATAACATGCATTGTTGTTGCAGCTACCTCTGGCGCCCTTGAATCCCGTTTTAATTCTTTTCGGAACGTAGGTGGGATTATTGGGACTGGCGTCTCGGCTTGCGTACTTATTCTACTGGGAATCGGAAATGCGTGGATTCTATGGAGACTAGTGGTGAAGCTAAAAGCAGTTCTGAGAGAAGAAGTTGAGGGAGATGGTGGCGAGACTGGATTAGGCTTCGAAGGCGGAGGGATTATGATGAGAGTTCTCAGAAAGGTCTTCAAAGTGATTGATCGTCCTTGGAAAATGTATCCTCTTGGTGTTCTTTTTGGACTTGGCTTCGATACCAGTAGTGAGATTGCGGTTTTGGGAATTGCATCTGTCCAAGGTGCTAAAGGAACTAGTATTTGGTTGATATTGATTTTTCCCGTTTTATTCACTGGTATGTTTGATTCTTTGAACGTGGGCAATATGGAATATCGCAAATTACAGATGCTAATATGAAAAATAGCCGGCATGTGTCTAATCGACACTACAGACGGGGCATTAATGATGACGCTCTATACATCCACATCCCTTGCTCGCGATACAGTAGCAATTCTGTACTACTCAATTGTTCTAACGGGTATAACTGTTCTCGTAGCTGTTTGTATTGGTGTAATCCAACTACTTTCTCTCATAGCAAACTTTTCAACAGGTCCCTTTTGGGATGGTGTTAATGCTGCGAGTGACCATTTTGATGTTATTGGTGGGGGCATATGTGGCGCTTTTGTGGTTTTCGGGGTGCTCAGCGTGTTGGTCTATGGACCTTGGAGGAGGTGGGTTGAGAAGGGGAGCATGGGGAGCAGAAGGCGTGGCCAAAGTGGGAACATGGAGACAGAGGTGGAACTGGGGGATATAGAGAAGAAGAATAGTGAGATGGAAAATGTGGATAGACATGAAAAGAGCATCGGAATAAGCAGAGATAAAGCTATTGAAGTTGAGTAGAAGGGTTTGAGTTTTCGAATGGTTAGATTAGATCTCATCACATATACAATACTACGTATACATGCTTCTCCGCTACAGCAAGGTGGAGTAGATTAAAAGAAGGTATGGCCGAACAAGATACTCATGCCTCTCATTTTGGGGGTCATCCCATTCCCGCTGAGAATTTGATTGATAGAGTATGGAAATGGAGTTTGGCGAATCTAGGTAAGCCGTCTCCTTTATTGTCTGAGTGCTTCCAAGGGCATTGAGTTTAACCCAGCTATAGGTAAAGCATCAACGAATAACACCTCGAACTCTGCTGCATCTGAACAGGATCGCTTCGGGTCTAATTCATCCATCATCCCACCATGGAATCCCCAGGTTAATGCAACAGCAGTAGGACTTCTGCAACGGAGTTTTCTTCCAGCTCTAACCACAAATACAAATCTATCACTCCTTTCATACACCATTGCGCGTCTCACAAATCGTCTTGATATCAAAGACGTTCTCTGGCCACTTGGGCCTTTGATCACTTCATGGACCGTCGCACTCGAACGACATAATTTTGATGTTTTGCAAACATGGATAAATTTGGGATATCCTCAGAAATTGATCTTGGCAGGATTAACAGCGTGGTCTCTTCGTCTCTTCTATCGCATAACATCCCGAGCCATTTCTCGCGGCGAAGACGATGCGCGCTATACTTCTGAAAGAGTCGCTGGCTTCTGGAATAAATCGTTGCTTTCCACGTTTTTGCCCGAAGCATTTGTGCAATCGATTATCGCTCTTCCCTTTACAATGAGTCTTACTGCTCCAGAAGTTCTAATCGGAAATCAACCACTTCCAGGTAATCCAGGATGGCAAATCGCTAATGCAGTTGGGGTTTTCCTTTTTACGACTGGATTTGTATTGGAGGCGGGTGCGGATTGGCAGTTGGAAAATCATAAGCAGGAGCGTACTGTGGGATTGTTGAGGGAAGGTGTTTGGAGTATTGTTAGGCATCCTAAGTATGTACTTTTCTCCCCTAATTCAAAACTGGGTATAAATTAACATCAATTACTACAGCTACCTCGGCGATGCACTTATCCACGCATCTTTCCCGTTAATTCTCTACGGTGCCGGACTCTTTCATCCTCTAATGCTTCTTGCGCCTCTCGCCAACTACACTTTTTTGAGATACATAGGAGGAGTTAAGGAGAATGAGAGAGGCCAAGAACAGAGGTATGACGTGAGGGATTGGGTAAAATCGAAGGATCTCAAGAGATATAAGTTGGAGAAAAATAGCTTTTGGCCGAGTGTAGCAGAGATGAAAAATGGATGGGCTTGGATTGTCGTTACTGTTGGAGCTGCGGGCGTAGTTGGGGAATTGGGTGTTAGAAAATTCTTGTAATGGGGTAGGAAGGACACCATGGACGAAATAGGGGTATATTTTCGATATTGCTCCAAAGGTTACTATCAAGTTATGTTCTAGGGAAACTCCTCCCCCCTCTTGCCGCATATGATGATGATGAATGTATGGATGAGGATACATGGGAACGGCAAGGATATTGTACACATTAATCAGTAGGTACTAAGGTTTTGATCTCTTAATTCAATTATGAGAAATATGGTTTAAATTAAAACTTTCTCACAAGATATTTGTATATCCAAGCTTTGAGTTTCCTATATCATTGACCTTCCACCGTACTGGCTGGGGATACACTACAAGGTAGTTTGACTGAGTACAATCCAACAAACCGTTCCAAAGTCTTCTTCAAATCATTCATGTATATTCGATCCATCACCATCGTGCATCGTATTGGGAATCACTGTTCAGTTTCCCAACCATGTTGACCATCAGGGAGCAACAAGACTCCCTATTTGCTCTCTACTATACGATCCACAATCTCCAAACCCTCAAGACTCAAGTTGTGTTGAGAGGAAAAACAAGAATCTAGAATATGCATTACAGCCTTCCATACTCATCTCCTGCATGCCCACATGAATCTCTATTTTCCCCCTTTGTTTGCGTTTCATAATTCCATGATTGCGGCAACGTGCATATTTCCATTTATTCCTACTTTTCCTTCACTTCATCTTCACTTCGCGTACTTAAGCTCGCTCTTTCCTCCTTTGTGCTTTCTCTCCTCATATTTCACTTCATTTCACTTAACTAGATCTCGCTAAAATGCCCAAAGTGCGCTTCTCATCATTGTAATAATGCCGCCTAAGCGCACCAGGTCAAATATACATCCTAAGCCCACGTCACCAAAGGTCAAAAATCAACATCAAGATTATCATCCGCAGCTAGGTCAACGCCAAAGTAAACTTCAACGTCAATGTCGAATACAACAGCTTGATTCTCCATCGTCCTCATCTTCATCACAAAAATATCAAGAAGTTTCGCCCCAAATAAAGACGCGCGATTATTGGAATAGAGAACGCGATCCTTGTTCTCCGCGCTTTTCTGCTCGTACTTCTCCGCAATCTCGCAACGTGCGGAAAGGACACGGTTATAAGGATAGGGAGGGGTGCTCATCTCGAAGTTTACGGTTTTACGCGGGAAGGTTGGATAGAGGTTCTGGGATAGGGTTGATGGAGGGCAAGAAAAAGGATGAGCGGGACGCGGGGGATCAGAGGAGTATCCAGAAGATGGTCATGTTGGAGAATACGTTGAAAGGAGATGAAGGCTCGAGTGTTGATGAGCGGGAGAGGGGCAGAGCGAGGAGTCTGAGTGATGTTGCTGGTGGGTATGCGGGCTATGCGGGATATACGGGTGTTCGGATGGATAATGGGGGAGTGGGTAGTGGCTGTGGATTTGGTGTTGGTGGTAGAGTGTTTCGGGGAAGGGAACCGGAACTTGAGGTTAATGAGGTGGTTTTGGAGGGGCCGTTGGTGGCGTTGAAGGGGTGAGTTTGCTTGATTCCTCTTCGGTTGGTTTATTCGGGGTTGAGGATGGAGATGGGATGATCATGGATGACATGGATGTTGAATACAGACGGGAAATGGTGAAATTGATACTAACATTATTTGATAGAGCACTCCTTGCAGGGCGGTTCTCTGATTTAACTATTGTTCACGATTTACGTGTATGGAATGCGCACAAAGTTGTTGTTTGTTCTCAATCGGCTGTCTTGGAGAGTATGATTGATAGTATTGGAGTTGGAAATATGGTAAGTTCTCTATCTTATACTCTTTCCTTTCGCCAAATCATATTATCCTTCCCAGTTCTCACTTTCCTTCACACTCTGTTCTTCTAACCTTCATTTCCCACAGTTCGGAAACCAAGCCAGACCCAGCATCTTAAACCTTACCACGTTCCCCCTCGATTCCGTAATTGCACTCATGGAATATCTCTACACATCCGCCTACTCTATCCCTTCACCACCAGCAGGTTCACCCCCCTCATCTTCGACCTACGCATCCGGTCCTTCCTATTCCCTCCCTCTCCACGAACAAATTTTTTACCTAGCCGTACACCTGGAAATCCCTGCCCTGGAAACCCTCGCCACCGCATCTTTTCGCCACACTCTTAACACACAAATCTCAAACCTTGAAATCTATTTCTCCTCCATCACGCGCATCTACGACAAAACCACGGAGGAACATCCGGGTTTGAGAAATTCCTTGGTTGAAGCGGCAGTGCAAGAATTAGGTGGACTCCTCGGACAAGAGGGTGTCAAAAAAAGTCTTTGGAAGGCGATGAGTGCGAATGAAGAGTTTTGGGAGGGAGTACTTAGGTTGTTGGGAAGTACCGGGGATGTAGAGATTAGGGAGGTGGTGAGAGAAGTCAGGGTTCCGGTGGAGGTTGAAAGAATCGTGGAGAAGATTGTAGAGAAAGAGGTTCAAGTCGAGGGTGACGATCGGATTCTGTGTCTGCAGTGTGGACCGTTAGATGAGGATGAAGATAAGTATGTGCTTGCATGCCATTGTAGGGTCTGCGGGGAGGAGAAGAAACTTATCTTGGTTTAGGATCCTAGAGTGGAGTTGACTGGCTCACTGTCTGTGGATGGGTTGGTGGGCTGGTGTTGCTGATAGATTGATATGCTGGATCTGGATTACACTTGAGCATATACTGGCAGACTCAGGAAGAGATAGGCAATCGAGAATAGACACCTAGGAGTTAGGAGGACTGCTCGACCAGGATATCTCATCTGATCTGCATCGGGTCTTGTATGATAAGTTGTCAAGTTATATGAAATTTGTCACAGTTAAGAATCACGAATGATGAGGAATCCCAACGGGTAAACTAGTCAGAATTTGGGCGGTCTTTCAAGGAGCAAGATGAATAGATAATCACCTAGCTCAAATGTATAAACTATCAAAAAACAACACCTCATATCTACCTCTCCAATAGAACTGCTCCTTCGTTTCCATCCATTATTTTCGATTATCTACAACTGAGATTAAAGAGTGGTTTGAAGAATTTCCTTCGATTCTGGTATGTTCAATCATTCTAATTTTAAATTACTCATATAGGGTTGGAAGTTGTTGCGCCGAACATCGGTTCCGGGGATTGGATTGGCCAGCGTGGATGTGATGGATGTTTGGATCTGGCTCTTATGCGTAGTTGGGTGGTTCCGGCATTGTTCATGTCTGTCAAGCTACTTTCGTGCATTTTACTTGTCTTGTCTCTTGGGTATCCTGTTGAGTGGATTTCTGTCGCTATGCTGGGGATCTAATGGTGGTTTCTGATTTCTGTGTTGAGAGATGTTTTGGATTGGGATTTTTCTGAGGGGGATGAAGCTGAGGAGATGGATAGAAAGATACCTGTGGACATAGGTGCTTCAGAGACCTGGTTAGACTATGAATGCCCGAGAACAAGGGAGTATGGGGAGGATCAAAAGAGGTTTGAGGGCTGAATGGTATCCTTCGGGGAGAGGTGTGAGTTGAGAGGAGATTTTGGGGACGTGAGACCCGTTTGTGTTGAGAGGGTACAACCTGGATTGAGCTATGAGAGTTTTAAGATCGGCGAGTAATTGGTATAGGGGATTGGGTATAGGAACTCGTTGGTTTTGGCTGTGCTTGGTTGGTCACGAAGTATTCTCATCATTGAAAAACAGCATGAGTTCAACATGTCCCAAAGCTCACACATCTCGGACGCATGGCCCAAGCTCTACCTCCAATACCATTATTATGATTCCTCAACCCTCTCCCACATCTCGAAAATGTATTTCACGCCTCCCTCTTCCTTAATCCCTTCCACATCCTCCCCTTCACCAGTCCATTCGCGAAGTGCTTGGGTATCCTTTCTGGTCCATCCATTCCCCGTTCCATCTTCCTTCAACTCAACCGGAAAATATGTATCGCAGTCAAAGTCTTGCAGAATTCTAGTCAACAATATCCTCTTCGCTTGCTTTAACTCCAAAGCTGCTTTATATATTTGCCCTCCACCAATTATGAAAACTCTGTCAACTTCTTTTTCATCACCACTATTCGCATCTTTTGATTGTGTCCTTGATTCCAACTGTTGTAGGGCGTCCGTTAAACTTGTTGTTGCATGCGCATCGGGGCCAAGCTCGACGCCTGAGGCATTGGAAGATTGCGTTCTGCTAATCATATAATTTGCTCGACTTGCAAGAGGCCGGAATTTAGGAGGAATTGATTCCCAAGTTTTGCGGCCCATTACCACTGCATTCGTTTTCTGTGCAAGTATTCCTCTTGGTCAGTTATATCCTTTAGCTTTTCCCAACCGAATTCTTCTGTCCATGTAATCCTAATGGTAAATAATGGAGTAATGTAGTTTCTTGGCCCTTCTCATTGAGCACAGAGAATACATACTCCAGGACCAGCCCTCTTAGTAACCCTCGCAAAATATGCCATCTCTTTTCTCAAACCTGTCCATGGAAGCCCGCCTCCTTTTCCGACTCCCATTTTGTTGGTCGCAGCAACGATAAGGGTGAACTCTTTTGTTGGACCCATGTTGGATATAGTGGTATCGGTGGACATATTGGATTCTAGAAACAGAAGATGTGAATAATAAATTGAGGGGTGGAGGGGTAAAATTATGAAGTCTGGGGAAATATGTGCACGGACTAGTGATTGAAGATACTAGTGTATTACTAAGCAAACAGTAATAGCTGGTGTTAATATGGCCTCCAACTTCTACCACATGTATATCTGCATTCTGAGGTTCAATATCCTAAAAGTATGAAATATTGACGGGAACCTAGCTGCGTCTTTCAAGTCATAATTTTGGTTATTGAAATATAGCTTTGGAATTGGTTTGATTTCGAAAAGCTATGAACCTCTGACTGTAACCTAGAACGTTAGACTTAGCAGGTTCACAATATTAATGCCCAAGAACCAGTTGTAATTGGCAGATATACTCTCTTGATCTCGTAACTTAGAGGCGGCTGTTGTATTTACTTCACTATCTGAAGATAGCCTAGATGAACAGGGACGGTAAAAATCACTACTGGATTAAAGTCATAGCATCATCAGGCTCAATTATAGAATCTAAAGTTGGACAATTAATTATATTACAGCCTACCCCCCTCATTAACAATCGCTTAGCGAAATAGACCCACATTGTTAGGTACTTATAATTAGTAGGTGCTAATGATCTCGCGTTGCTGGCTGAACTCAACGTTACGTTGACTTCGCTACACGGTTTCACCTAGAAGAAATGAATCACCTCCAAAGAGCGCCTGATTGATAGTTGAATATCCAAGTAACTGAATGGTTTTCACATCATCTAAGTTCTCCGCGTCAAACGACACAGTTTAAAACTACACAACGGTGCACCGTGGAAGCAAGTATAAATGGGCTCTCTTCAAACTGCTAAAGATGCTAACTGTAGAATTTACACCGTCTTCAAGTGACGGTTAGTTTCTAGTTCTGCTGAGCAGAACAATGATAAACATCTTATTACTGGCTAGAATACCTTTTTCACCTAGTTCAACAAGTCGCTACCAATTTTACTTCAATCAATATACTCTTGTATTTTTGTATGTTTTGCTCTTAATTGCAATTAGACGTTACAACTTGAAGCTTAAGACACTCATTACTTTCTGGGAACTTAGGGACTATGTCACATGTAATATTTTTCACGGCAGCCCAAACAACTCAAATAAATTTTTCCTCTTATGGTTTCGATATGGCACAGAATATGTTTATAACAAACTTACAGGGGAGAGGATGAATGCAGAAGTAGATTAGACAAATCTTGCCTTTTCATGATTATTTCTTCAACCAACCGAAAAGCTGCAAAGCCGATGCGCAACGCTCTGGGAATCATTTAACATTCATAAATCTTGATTTCTCAATCATTTTCCCATCTTCTTCGTCAAATCCTTGCGAAATCAAATAACTTGAGACGATCAGAAACCCAGAAAATGCTTCCCCCCGTTCCCTTCAATGTAAAAATTCCGATACTCCTCATACCCATTAGAAAAAGCCAATCCAACTCAAATTCACCTGTTCAAAGCACCCCAGGGACTATCTCTGTCTTCTTTCCTTCCCATCATTATTTACATCCCAAATATCCTTCCATTCGATACCAGCATTCAAAACTCAAGACTCTCAATCTTCTCCTTCTTCCCACATCCACCGATCTTCCCACAGCTTCCTGAGCAAGTAGAACCTATAGACTTCTCAGACTCTGAAGATGTTTCCTCGTCACTAGTGTTTTGGGCCTTTTCATTTCGAACAACAGAAGATTTGATGGCCCGACTTCTTGATTTTGAAGAACAGACTTTCGAGGATATTTTTCTCGTGGACAAGTTGTCATAATTCATGGTGCTTTTGGCCATATTAGCTGGAGAACATAAAAGACCCATATTGCTTTGATGGAGAAGATAGGGTGGAAAAGGTGGGGATTACTGCTGAGGCATGATGTGAAGAACTGAACCGAGGAGCCCAAGAGATAATAGAGAGCTTTATCATAGGATTTTGTTAGTTTGGGGTTTTTATATAGTCGCCAAGGTCCATGAGTTTAAGACAAGATGATGCTTACAGGATATTATGTTTTGATGGTCACGTTTTCCAATTTGAGTGAGTGTGAAAATACTAGCACAAAATGGTAGCAAATATCAAAGTATAAATGAATGAAATGAGGGAACACTCATGCTTTTGTATTGGAATCTTAAAAATCATATATTAAGTGCGGGAAACAACCGGAACCACTCAAGATAATGTTGATCAATAAACATGTAAAAAGTGGCGTGATTTAATCGTAATATGGCCTGTTCATAGTCGAATGTGTTTACGCCCAGAAAAAATTGCAACAAGAGAACAGAACCATACGTGAATATGATCATAAGATCTTTATTAGAGTTCTCACATGGATGAGCATTGGGTTTTGAAATGTGGGGTCGGGTGAATGTTGGGGGAAAGGGGGAGAGGGCAATGAACGTAGTGCCACTATTCAACATACAGCCACATGGTGATTCTATTTTCGAGGATTTAGTGAGCATTCTATAAGAATAATAATGATTGTTTTGGGGGACGAACACTTTTCTACAGCTATCATCAGCTAGTGAATGTTAAGTCTTTCGTCTTATGTGATGTCCTTCATCCAATCATGATTATTATGCCATCAAAATCTATCCTTCAAACTACTTCAGACTATCAGCGTTCATCATCCAGACTATGAAAATAGTGGAACTTAAGGCTGAAGATTTCTGAAAATAGTTGCAAGGCTATCCAAATGCTTTCTATTGATGGTATAGGCATGCTACACTGTAGGCTGGAGAAGGGACAGTTCCCGTTCATGTTCTGAGGAAAGGCACGATTGTCTTCTCTTGATTTCTATCAGATTTCCATCTAATTTGATCAACAACACAATCTTCTAACTCTTGCACATCGGTAATATGGAGCAGCATGTAATTATTTTTCATCTGATTGTATTTGACTGAGTAGTCAGACATACTAATTGAGATTTTGGTTGTGAGAATGACCTTACGGTGTTGGGTTAATGTGAGAAAGGAAATCATTCTTTTAAGTGCATCCGGCTGAAATTTTGGTAGTCATTATGGCGGAGAACATTGGAAGACAATAGTCAGGCTGTGTTCTCTTGGTTTGATTTTTGAGCACAAATAAAATCAGTTTCCGAGCCCCTTCGTTGTATCTTTTCAGTCCAAGAATTTATCTATAAATTGGCAGGTATCATCAACCGTGATTTCTTCATTTTGGTTTTCAAAAGGAGTCGGTCACCACTCACTTGACGCCACTTGAGATTTTCATTGTTCTAGCTCCTCCCAAAGATGCTCGTTCGAAGCCATCATGATCACTCACTAGAGTGATGACAAAGATGACACTTCAAGTCTTGTCAATAATATAGCCAATTTTTCTAATCAAGTTATCTTATTGACCGTCACTAGCAGTTGAAATGAGAAGATATCAAAATTGCACCGTGATAAGTAACAACACGACTAATATTGAGGGTAAAGTATTTCGTGGCATGTAGGCAAATAATTAATCGCGATAATTATACAGCCTGTAATACTCGAGAAACGAAAGCTTTCCTATTTTTTTCCATTCTGGAACATATGATTATACAAATAGAGATGTTGCTAATACATATCCGGCAGTAGAGATATTCCTGATGAACAACATGAAATCTGAAAGTCTATATGAGCTCCAGTATTCATGTATATCTTTCGTTGTAATTTATACTGGACTGATAGATACTCGAGAGATATAAATTCTATGATGATAAGAATACTCTCAACGGTTTCAATATTCTACAAAAAATTCACATAACATCGTCAAAGTATGACGTATAAATAATGCTAGTAATATAATTACACCATGAAGGGTCGATTACACACTCGCTTAATCCGTTTATTTAAGATTATTAGAAAGTGATATATGGCATATATATCCTACTAAGCGGAATGCTAGCACAACAAACCTTTTTCCAATTCCAATAAAGATATTCATATAGCCAATTGATGTATTATGAATATTATCTGGAAAAGTGTAATCTAATAACTTTGCTGGTTACATTCATATCTACTGTTACCTATTCTCTAGTCCTAATAGAAAGGTTAGAATCGTTGCAAGGTTGCTAATTAGAGGACCTTGGGAAAATCGTACCAATTAAAATAAATCTTATAAAAGTTTGAATAAAAATAAATTATTTAATACAAAAATTGAATAATAAAATGTATTATTAAATCATTAAATTATTAAATATTTCAGTGTTTATAGTGAATTTTTACGAATTTTAGTATAAATTAAGAAGATATTTAATACAAGTGATCTACTAGACTAATTAGTACTGTAAAGGCTAAAATCATACTAAAACCTATCACGTAGACTAGACCTTCGATTTTCGCCACTCTTGACTATCACGTCGAGTATCATTACTTAATAGGCTTTGGAAATCAAAGACTAAAGGGAAGCTCCCAATGGAGACTATTCGGGAACAGAGGTTAATCATAAGAAATATCTCAGGACTTACTTGCATCATACGTTTCTTAAAAGATACCACAGTACTAAAGTACTCACGGGAGACAAAACACATGATATGTAAAGATTTGTGTAGAAGTAATTACACTGCAAAAGTCAATCAAATGTAAAAGAAATACAGCTATCCTGGCCATCATTAAAAAGGGAGAGCGTCCAACCAAGAGACGTATGGCCTCATGATAGTATACCTATCAAGATTAATGAACTAGGCTTGTTGGGATGTTACTAATAAATTAACAATGTAGATATGCAACAAAGGCTATACAGAAGGAGGTTTGTTCACTATAATTGTATGTATAAGAGTACTAAAGCTAATAGCCTTCGTAGTTGTATTTTAGACCCGGAATAAATGTTGGAAAGGGCTTGTTGGGATGGAGCCTGTAAATTGGGAATGTAGATATGCAACACAACCTATAATAGGTTGTTAGCCGTAAAGTTATATACAAGCTATCAATCAAATACTGAAGCTAGAAAGATTAGTCTTCAGTAGTTATGATTTAGATTCAGAGAATAATACTAACAAAATGGGCTTTTTAGGATGAGTCCTGTAAACTGAAGATGTAGATATACAACAAAAACAATAAAAGCTACATTAATTCGCTTATTATAATTTTCTATACAAGCTACTAATCAGAATACCAAAACTATGATGATTAGCCTTTGCTAATTATAATTTAATCTCTCAAAAAGAATGATAGCGGATTAGATATGTTAGGATAGGGCCTGTAAATTGAAGATATAGATGTGCAACACAAGCTACATTAGGATACACTTGCTATAATAAAGTCATGTATAAGCTACTAACAAAAGGACCAAAGCTAAGAGGATTAGGTATGTTGGAATGGGGTCTGTGATTTGAAAATGTAGATATGCAACACAAGATATATTAGGATACATTTTCATTTTATAATGTGATGTAAAAGCTACTAACCAGAATACCAAAACTAGGAGGATCAGGCTTGTTAGGATGAGTCCTGTAAATTGAAAATGTAGATATGCAACACAAACAAGATAGGCTACATTAGCTTGCTTATTATAATATTGTATAACAACTACTAATCAAAGTATCAAAGCTAGGAGGATTAGCCTTCACTAATTGTAACTTGAACCCTCTAAAAGAATGGCAGAATAGACTTGTTAGGATGAGTCCTGTAAATGGAAAATGTAGATGTGCAACATAAGTAATACAAGCTATGTTAGTCTTCTTATTGTGATCTTATATAACAACTACTAGTCAAAGTATGAAAGCTATGATCAGTCTTTGACTCTTTTGTAGTTATAATTTATAACTCGAACCCTCGAAAGGAATGGCAGAATAGACTTGTTGGGATGAGTCCTGTAAATTGAAAATACAGACATGCAACATAAGCGACACCAGTTTGCTTATTATAATGTTATATAACAACTACTAGTCAAAGTATCAAAGCTAGGAGGACTATTAGTCTTTGAAGGCTATAGCTTAACCCTTTAAAAAGCCTATTAAAATGTGTTTGTTTGGAAAAGTCCTGTAAATTGAAAATGCAGATATGCAACATAAGCTATACTAGTTTGCTTATTATAATATTAAATAACAACTATTAGTTATTAGTCCTTTAAAAAGAATGTCAGAATATGTTTGTTTGAATGAAGCCTGTAAATCGAAAATACAGATATGCAACAAAAGCCGTACTAAAGGAATTTATCGGCTACATAGAACTAGAGACGTAAACACCATAAATTAAACACTCCTCTGTTGAAACATATCGACAGGATCGCAATCTGAACCTAAAAAGGGCCAGACCAAGAAGTTTCTCGATCCTCCTAGAAGCAACTCTGCGAAACAATATAATCTGACGCCGAAAAGAAACTACATGATCTTCCGAGGTTTGCATTATAGATAAGCAATACGATCGATGAGAAAGCGAATCTTTGAGGAAAGATAGACGAAAAACCATTAAAAGGGATTTCATATTTGAGGTATTACAAAAACAACAATGTGATAACAAAGAGCAAAACAGGAACTACAAAGAAACCAACAGCAAAACCAACAACCAAACCAAAAGAAAAACCAAATGCTTGTCAGGAATCGCCTTGCAACCCAGAATCCCAGACACGCAACAAGACGATCCAAACACCAGGATTGGACTCTCAACACCACCAGCACCAATCCTCCCATTCCACGTTTCCACATTCCACCAATTGCAAGAATAACACAAGTGCAGGAGATGCAAGACCCAGGGCTAACTAGCATCCCCCAGACCCCACCAGTCCCGCGTCTCTAAAACAAGCCTATAAACACAAGTCCAGCAACGAGATCCAGAATCGTAAATCCAAACGAGATTTTGCGTTTCGCTGCTGCAAGCCGCCGCTCCGATGACTACCTGACTACGAAAGTTGCGTGAACCATTGTATGCGGGAACTGGGGATAATCGTAGCCATGCGCGATGTATGTTCTTTGGCCCGTAGGCACCCCTGTGCATTTCCATGATTGCTTATTCCCTTGCGCGGGTTCATTTGCTCCGTACCGTATCTGCTGCAGGATTCGTGGTGTTTTGCTGTGAGTCATGGCTGGAGAGTGCGATGTCATTTTGATTTTCGAGAATAGCCACACTAGAGACTATTAGGACATGAAGATCACTGGTAGTACATAGGGAAACAGCTACTTGCCGCCCCTGAACACAGCTTTTTATTTTTGTCGTAATTGGGAGCGGTCTAGTTTTATAGGCTGTTGGTATTTCGTCCTTGACTGTAATATTTTCCAGCCTCTTGTCATAAATCATAGGCTTCATCCAAAATAATACATCAAGTGGGAGACTGCAGTTTGATAGTGGCATACTGTTTTCATTAATAATACAAGTTGTAATTTAGAGCAAAGCAAGCCAAAGCAAAACGAGTTGCATGGACCTTACTCTCCATTTGTTTCCTTTTTCCCTTTTTGCCTTTTTGCCTTTTCAATTCATAAATCCTTTCCCAGAGCCTTTTCAAATGGAAGATCCATCATTTTGCTTTTGATCCCGACAAGACTTGCTTCTTCCGCAGGATCACCAAAAGTCAATCGTCCACTCATGATATCATCATCTGTTAGTTTTTCCAGCTTCTGAAGAGTACCTCGCATATAGCTGACGATCATCGCCAGTCCTTTAATATCAATATCCTCATTAGCCTTGAAGACATTTCTCCAGACAGCCGCCGCCAACACGGCATCGCCTTTAGCCAAGCCCTCATCATATGCTGCTAGAAGACCTCGCCATTGGACAAACATATCCTTAAGGTACTTGTTACGAGTACCACGCGCATGCATGTTATGATTGATGATCATTTTATTCTCGGCATCATAGAAGAAATGATCAAGAAGATGTTGTTGCCAAGGCTGCGATTCGGTCCCGGGCAGACATCGCAGGCGAACGGATAACAGATACAAATGAAGCATTGTTACCTGAGACCAGGTACTGAATGTAGGCTTCAATGCTAGCTCTGGGGGGTATTAGTTCATTTGTCGCCACATGTGTATAGGGAGAGCACTTACGATCGTGCCACCAGCCTTTACCAACGCCTAAATCTTCACCATCTTCTGTCTTTGGCATTTCAGCATCTGGATCCGATGCCTGTGGTATAGAATAGTCTGCTTGCGCGCCACAGGTTTTGTAGAGCTCTTCTGTCGCTCCATATGCGGTATATGTCTCTGTTAAGCCTTTGCCTGAAACCTTCTTGAATTCCCTGGCAAGGCTTTGAGATGTGTGAGTGGTGTGGTTTGCCTTGTCCCCGGCACGGGAGGGTGAAACAGGGGGAATTGATGTTCCATGATTCTGATTGACCTCTGCGACGTTTGCATATTTGTCGTTAGCCGTTGCGAATGCCCGAGTAGGAAATTTTTGTAACCCTGGTCTGGAAAAGGTCAGTCATGTAATTAGTGAGGGGTCTTCGAAGCACAAGCTACCTGGAGAGAACGGCCGGACTGGAGCCTCAGAGCTCGTAGACAAGAAGTACATGTTTTGGAAGCCATTTTGAGTGATATCAAGATCTATTGATACCAGGGATGGAGATGTCGATTATCAAGGATTGTACATGTGGCGCAGATGAAAGGAATTGATGACATTCTAGCGTGGCGCTACAAGCCTCATGGATGGATATTCACATTCTCAACTTCAAAAATTTAATCCAAAACTTCATCATGACATTTCAACTCGATATAAATTTTAGATATTTTCTCATCGGGCCTGAGGCTTTCGTTTGATCTCAAGAATAAAAACAACTATTAAATTCTCCAATTCCAATTAATTTTCATATATATACCTACCTAGCCTAGTATCTACCAATACCACCTTACATAACTTGGAGAAATCGAAACGCGTAAGCAGGACCGGTACTCAAGTGACCGCCTACCAACCAAAAGCTATGAAGTTGGAAGAAAACAAAATCACCCGGCAGTTCTCAAGTTACAAATGGATGATGACCCGTAGGAACATCTGCAACTTGACGCGCTAGTTCTAATCTCATATAAGGTTACCTAGGTAACCAGTAACACGGATTAACAATGATCCATATTTCCCCGGTCGAAATGGCAACGACATAAAAGTTAATCTTGATCAGAATGCAAAAGTCATGATTCATCGCTTATTAATAGGAGTATGTTTTCATCTGAGGCTCTTGATGAGCAATAGAATTTCATCTCGATTGGATCATCACCTTGAGTTGCAATTTCCTCTTTTGCCAACCTGATATGAGCTACTTCTTAGCTAGGAGTGGAACGTTTGTTCTCATAAGTTCACTTTTTTGATGTTCGTGTAGTTGTTGTTAATCTGAATGGACTTCGTATCCTAGCAAATGTTACATACCATACCATACACACATAGTCTTGTACTTGAAAAAGACAAGATAATAAGAATGAAGCCACTTCATTTTCTCAAGACGTCTCAATCTCAATATTAATCTTCTTGCCTCCACCAATTAGTAGTCAGTTTTCGAGAAGCAGTCAGATTCAACTCACATGATTAGAATCAGTAAAACCAGCTCTCTGAGTTTACTCCAAGCGAACATAGCTGCCACTAAAGTTATGCTTCTCATTCTACCAATTGAAGCACCGCATTGCACTATTATATCCACAAAACTAGTTCCTGCCAAACAGCTCTAGCAATACAAGCATGATCTCCAGCTATCCATCCATCATCCGAATAATCAACTCCATCATATCATCCACCTATCCCCCATGCAATATCCCCCCTGGAGCCAAACAAGCAAAACACGAACCAATAACGAAACGACAATTTACCTTCCGACCAAACTCCTCAGGCCGGTACAAAGTATCCAAGGGCATGTAGTCAGCAGGTGCCCCATACAGTCTGCAAACAAAATTTGCAAGCAGATAGCACTCAAAATCACTCCGCCCTCCCCCAAAGCAAGCATTCGTTGTAACATTCGAGCCATTCAAACGCACATCATATTCAGAATTGCTCAACATCAAACAAATCTGTCTCCGTCTCCTCCCAAATTCCAGCCCCAAACAAAACTAACCATAGCCCATAAAACACACACCAAACCAACCAAATCCCATCCAGATAATCGTCAAACCCCCAATGTTCTCCCGCCCCAACAACCAATCCAATCAACATAGTACTGTAAGTACACCCCTGTCCCAGGATTTCCCACCCCTTCTTCCGCACCCCTCAGTTATGTACCAAGCACTAAATTCATTCTCCATTCTCCAACCCATCCCCTCCCACCATCTCCTCATTAATATCATAAACATATACAAACTCTGAACAAACCCCTACACCTCCAGCTACCAAACTTCAACCTCTATTCTCACCAGCAATTTGCGGGATCCATGAACCAGGTCCTCATTGTTGAGGATATCGAATAAATCCGCAAGCTGCAGCCGACAAGAGTAGCAACAATGCACGATTGAAGAATATAAGTTTCAACTTCAGATCCAGTGACGCTGTAGGGAGAGGGGAGAGGGGAGAATAGCATCCCAGGATTGTAGAATCCTGGGCCTGAGTTAATATCCTGAGTGTTTTTATTGTCTGCAATTACTCAGGTACTCCAAGAGTCTTAGTTTCCTTGAAGGTCTGACGATACCTTGCGCTTGTCGCGTGCTTTTAATATGGTTCGGGGAAGGGGTCAAGCTTTGGTTGTAAATGCTCACAGTAAGAAGGTTTAACGCTACCTCAGAAAGGCGTTGGAGTCATCATTGCAAGATGCTTGTCTCGGGGAATCACAAACATCCAAACTAGCTTCATTGACTCACATTTTTGTCTTTGAATCACCAAAATGGGATTATATGTGTTAGAGGAAGATATAGATCAGAACAAGAAACTTAGTATTAGCATCTTCTGCTTTTATCTTAATCGCCTGGGTCTCTGAATCCTCTAATTGAGCTGGACAGTAGCGGACAACAAAATAGAAGTAGGATCTCACAACGAGAATTCCTGCCCACGACCTACTGAAATTCTGCAAGGAACGCGAGAAGAACAATAAAAAAAGTCGCAAACAATCAAAGTGCAAAACTATTTGAGACGAGACAATGCGCTCTCTGACCCGATGGAACTCGTTTATAACGTAAACTCCGAAACCTTTGCACGGAAACCACACCTAGAGCTTGTTGTGAATGGACGTCTTGGTATTTCTTCCTTCCGGGGTTATGGGATTAATCTAATTTTGACTGTAGCTGAAGACATAAAATGCAAAGTCATTCGACGGTTTGAGAAGAAAATTGAAATTGCTGTGAAGTGGGAACCAAATTTCAGATTGGGATTCGTAGCCTCGTTTTCAATCGCCAAGCTCGAGGAATCGCCACTCGAAGTTTGGTATAAGAGGAATACATTCGGTCTTCACAAATACCTGTACATTTGAAGATAGTATTTTCGGGGAGACCTAGGCTTGACGTTCTATATTCAGACGAAGAGCTTTGTTCCGCGACCAGTTGTATTGTCCATCTAGGAGACCAGATCCTTTCCTATAGGAATGGCTAATCAGCGCCAATAGATATGTATTTAATCCATCATGATATGATGTGTGTAGACGATATTTTGAACGATGTGATTCGGATAGCTCTGATGATGAGAAAATACGTTTCCGTGATTGGTGTCACCCTATGCTCTCGAGCGCCTCAGTATCCCTCCTTTAGTAATAGAAATTGTAATACTCTCTGCAACCTTATAACCCCAAAGAAAATTATGAGCTATTGTTTGCTCGTTGTAGATCACGTATATGCCGTGGACGCCGTTCCCATACATTTCGTCGTCGTAATCGTTTTCGGTAGCAATGTATGCATTCCCCTCACTTTAGGTTGAATTTCTGTCCGGCAACGACTGGGGCGGCGGACGACGTTTTTGCGTTCGACTTGCCGCACATTGCGCAAGCTGTTTTTTTATCGTCAGAAAGTTCGCGTTACGGAGAGGGGTTGATGCATAGCCACATACCATTCGCTTTGTATGAGCACTTCAGGCAGTATTTTCTACCCTGGTCAACCTTGGTGCTGCACTCCTTACCAGTGCAGGTTGTTGAGTATGTCGCATAAGGATTTCTGGCAGATTTTGACAATAATTTACTCTGTCATCACCATCATCATATTAATAGTTGTAAGATGCGCGCGACAAAATTATATCTTACCTTGCCTATGCCATTATTCCCCAGGGTGGCTGATGTTTTGGTGCCAGCCTTGGATGATGATCCAGCTGGGGAGCCAAGATACATATCATTCTTCCTCTTGACTTCTGGAGTCGCCAAAGAAGTACTCTGCGATTTCTTTTGACACTTTGCGCAAACCATTGTAAGAAAGATAGAAGGGTCGTGGTTGATTGGGATGATGGAAGTGAAGTGAAGGGAAGTGAAGGGAAGTGAAGTCAAGTGAAGTGTGAAGTCAAGTGAAGTCAAGTGAAGTCAAGTGAAGTGATGTGGGTGTGGTGTGATGTACTGTGATGTCAAAGATGCGGGAGGTACTAGGTAAGAAATGCGGGCGATGGCGGGCCTGGCCTTGTTTGAGAAGGCTGAAGCGAAAAGATCTCCCTGCAAGTGAAATAATAAATGTACGAGGTAATAAGTAGTAGATGCAAAGTGAAGCAATGTATAAAGCAATGCAAACCAATGCAATCCAATGCAAACCAATGCAAACCAATGCAATCCAATCCATTCCAATCCATTCCAATCCAGTCAGTCCAATCTACTCAATCCAATCTACACAGTCCGATCCAGTCCAATCTACTCCATCCAGTAGTCCCATTCCAATCCATGTAGTAGCCCACCCACTCCGTACAGTCCAGCAGCAGAACCAACTCGACTTGCCCAGGTACATATGACAATTGTGGATGTTGAATCCTAATTTAGCAACCAAGAAAAGTCTCCAAGACTTAATACGAATTTGATAAAAACCTCCCCAGTGACCCAATTGACGTTGACCCTGAGTTTGCGTATTATTCCTATTTTCCTATTTTACCATGATCCATCTTACAAGCACAAACACAAACTTCACCAAAGAATTCTCTCCCGTCCCGTCGTACAATTAATTGATGGTTGTTGAAGAAATTATGCGGCACTACAAATTGTAACCTTACCTTTGCCTTTCTTATCACTTCACAATCATTCATTACAGGAACCTTGACCTATCCTATCCCATCCTATCCTATCCCTAATTCTCATAAAGAGGCTATGCACCTCTGGACACTTGAACATCAACAATAACAATACAAAGAGAGAACCCTCACAACAATCAAATTCAAATCTGCGAAACCTCGCCATAACATAATTTGCAATCGCATGACTACAATTTGATTCCCGCCGTCTTTAGTGCGACGCCCTCGAGCTGTATTCCAGCATGGCTGGACAGCCTTCAAATAATCGGGATGACTTACTTCTCGATTTACATGATGAACAACCAATTTACCACACTGGGCAACGTGCCCCTATGAACGATGATGACCTCTTGCGCGCTTACAATGCGGATCATGATGAGTCGAACCCTCGGCCTTCGATATCCTACGACAACTTCGTCGGCGCCCCGTCCCCTTCTTCTCCTCCTTCTACCAGCCATCTACCGGGCGGACCTGGCTATCCCTCTACCGAATCACAACCACCATACATCCACGGCACTTCGGCTTCATATAGTCAGACTTCCGGCCTGAATAACTACCAACGATATGCAGATGATTTGGATGACTTCCCGGATGATGGGCATTCTTCAGAGTATTATCACCATGGCACAGCAGTTCCTGGCGACGGGGCGGAAATGAGGGGCCATGGACGAAATCGCAGCAGCATAATGAGTTTGGGAGGTGGAATAGTGGGAAAAGCGAAGAGCATGTTTGGAATGGCGCCCGAGTATTCAGAAATGGATCTGCCTTTGACCGAAGCTGGAGCGAGGAATCGAGCAGATGATACCCATGAGCCTGAAACGCCTGCAAAGTCTGGAAACAAGCTGGGAAATTTCAAATTTGGATTTGGTAGAGGAAAACCAGATCCTTCAACTCTTGGTCCCAGAATCATACATCTCAACAATCCACCCGCCAATAGCGCAAACAAATATGTGGATAATCATATATCTACGGCAAAGTACAATGTTGCCACCTTTTTGCCGAAATTCTTGTTCGAACAATTCTCCAAGTTTGCCAATTTATTTTTCTTGTTTACGGCAGCATTGCAACAAATACCTGATATTTCGCCGACGAATCAATACACTACAATCGGACCTTTGATTCTGGTCTTGTTAGTTTCTGCCGGTAAAGAATTGGTCGAGGACTACCGGCGAAAAACGTCGGATACTTCTCTCAACAACTCAAAAAGCTCGTGTTCTGCGTGGATCTTCATTCGCAGATACCAAATGGATCAATGTCTCTGTTGGCGACATCGTCAGAGTAGAATCTGAAGAGTCATTTCCCGCAGATATCATCCTACTGGCCAGTTCTGAACCAGAAGGACTGTGCTATATCGAAACTGCCAATCTAGACGGTGAGACTAACCTAAAAATCAAGCAAGCCATACCAGAAACATGTGTGATGGTCAGTCCCAGCGAACTTAGTAGATTGGGCGGAAAGTTGCGATCTGAACAACCGAACAGCAGTCTATATACCTATGAGGGCACTCTAACCGTGGCTGCTGGTGGTGGAGAGAAAGAGCTCCCTTTGCAACCGGACCAACTTCTGCTCAGAGGCGCAACACTACGTAATACACCCTGGATTCATGGAGTTGTTGTTTTTACTGGTCACGAAACGAAGCTCATGCGGAATGCAACAGCAACGCCAATCAAGAGAACTGCTGTGGAGCGACAACTTAATATTCTGGTTCTCATGCTTGTTGCGATCCTGATTGCTCTTAGTGTCATAAGTTCAATGGGAGATGTCATAGTCAGATCACTCAAGGGAGCTGAGTTGAGCTACCTTGGTTATTCTGCTTCGATCACTACTATGCAAAAGGTTTCACAATTCTGGTCTGACATAGCCACATATTGGGTTCTTTATTCTGCTTTGGTTCCAATTTCCCTTTTCGTCACTGTCGAAATGGTGAAGTATTGGCATGCGATTCTCATAAATGATGATCTCGACATGTACCATGATAAAACGGATACTCCAGCTGTCTGCCGTACATCGAGTTTAGTTGAGGAGCTCGGTATGGTGGAATACATCTTCTCCGACAAGACTGGGACATTAACGTGTAACCAAATGGAGTTTAAGCAATGTTCTATCGGTGGGATTCAATACGCAGAAGATGTGCCTGAAGATCGCCGAGCTACAAATATTGATGGTCAGGAGGTTGGAATCCATGATTTCAAGCGATTGAAAGAAAACCTTCAAACTCATGAAACTGCACTGGCCATTCATCACTTTCTCGCTCTCTTATCTACTTGTCATACAGTTATTCCTGAACGGTCTGAAGAGAAGGGAGGGGCTATCAAATACCAAGCAGCCTCTCCTGATGAGGGTGCTTTGGTGGAAGGCGCCGTTTTGATGGGTTATCAGTTCACCGCACGTAAACCCAGGTCTGTACAGATAACTGTAGGTGGCGAGGTATACGAATATGAACTTCTTGCAGTTTGCGAATTTAACTCGACGAGAAAGCGAATGTCAGCAATTTTCCGATGCCCCGACGGGCAGATTAGATGCTATTGTAAAGGAGCCGACACTGTTATCTTGGAACGACTAGGGCCAGACAATCCACATGTTGAAGCTACACTTCAACATTTAGAAGAATATGCTTCGGAGGGTCTAAGAACACTATGCCTGGCCATGCGAGAAATTCCCGAAAATGAGTTTCAAGAGTGGTGGCAAGTTTTCGATAAAGCACAGACTACTGTCAGTGGTAATCGTGCCGAGGAATTGGATAAAGCTGCCGAAATTCTCGAAAGAGACTTTACGTTACTTGGAGCCACAGCTATTGAAGATCGATTGCAAGATGGGGTGCCCGAAACAATCCATACTCTGCAAGAAGCAGGTATCAAGGTCTGGGTATTGACTGGAGATCGTCAAGAAACTGCCATCAACATTGGCATGAGTTGCAAGTTGATCAGTGAGGATATGACCCTTCTTATCGTCAATGAAGAAACAGCTACGGATACTAGAAACAACATACAGAAGAAACTAGATGCTATACGAACACAAGGTGATGGTACTATTGCTATGGAAACTCTTGCTTTAGTCATTGATGGAAAGTCTTTGACGTATGCCCTCGAAAAAGACTTGGAAAAGGACTTCCTCGACCTTGCTGTTATGTGTAAAGCTGTCATATGTTGTCGTGTATCTCCTCTCCAAAAGGCTTTGGTCGTTAAGCTTGTCAAACGTAATAGAAAGGCCATTCTCTTGGCTATCGGTGATGGAGCGAACGATGTCTCGATGATTCAAGCAGCTCATATTGGTGTTGGTATAAGTGGTATGGAAGGTCTGCAAGCCGCTAGAAGTGCTGATGTTGCAATCGGACAATTCAGGTATTTGCGTAAGCTTCTTCTCGTTCATGGCGCATGGAGTTACCAAAGAATCTGCAAAGTTATCCTATATTCTTTTTACAAAAACATCACGCTTTACATGACACAATTTTGGGTAAGTGTTCCCGTTGTTTGGCTTGATCTGTCACTAACGATCTCTAGTATTCGTTCCAGAATGTATTCTCTGGAGAGGTCATCTACGAATCGTGGACGCTGTCTTTTTACAATGTATTCTTCACTGTGCTTCCTCCACTTGCAATGGGTATTTTCGATCAGTTTATATCTGCTAGACTTCTGGACAGGTATCCGCAACTTTACCAACTAGGTCAAAAGAACACATTCTTCAGGCAGCATTCATTCTGGGCTTGGGTTGGGAATGGTTTCTACCATTCTCTGATCCTGTACATTGCATCGGAACTTATCTGGTGGCGTGATCTGCCTCAAGGCGATGGGAAAACAGCCGGCCATTGGGTATGGGGTACAGCACTCTACACCGCCGTCTTAGCAACCGTCCTCGGGAAAGCAGCCCTCGCGGTAAATGTCTGGACAAAATATCACGTCATAGCCATACCTGGCAGTATGCTCATCTGGATTATTTTCATCGCTGTGTATGGTACCGTGGCACCTCAGCTTGGCTTCTCTATGGAATATGAAGGTGTGGTTCCTCGACTATTTACAAGTCCAATTTTTTGGATTCAGGGCTTGGCATTGCCTATCTTGTGTCTATTGAGAGATTTTTCGTGGAAATAGTAGGTTCTTTGATTCATTTCCATTGGAATCTAATTTACTAACCAACACCCTCAGCGCTAAACGCATGTACTATCCCCAATCATACCATCATATCCAAGAAATTCAGAAATACAACATCCAGGATTATAGACCAAGGTAACTTTCTATCTATCTCCCCTTTTTCTCTGCTGTGGAACACTTTTCTGACCACCCATATCACAGAATGGAGCAGTTCCAGAAAGCTATTCGTAAGGTTCGCCAGGTCCAACGTATGCGCAAACAGCGTGGTTATGCCTTTTCTCAAGCAGACGAGTCGCAAACCAGAGTGCTGCAAGCATATGATACGACGAAGGAAAGAGGGAGGTACGGAGAGATGGCAAGTTCAAAATGAAATCGATGAGGTTTTATGGTGCTTCAACGATTAAAGGTTGGATGAAGTGGATGAGCATAAAAAGGTAGACCCTGGTCTGGTCTGACGAGCATGATAGGCATTCAAGCTGAAAAGGAGCTGGAATGAAATGACTCGGAAACTATGTTCTATGTATGATGATAATTGAAAGCAAAATCTTTTTGGGCTAGGGCCGGCGGGGGATTTATTCACGAATGAATGCGGTTGCGACTTTCTTCTTTTTCCTGGCTCTATTTAAGTCCTACGAAGAGCGAGTGTATATTACTTCTTTCTATTATTGCGTTCGATTTTCTGCATTATACACACTATTTGTTCTTGTTGCCTATTGCAGGATGTGAGGCGCAACGAGCGAGTCAAATATCTCCATGTTTGCTCTGGGAGTAGGGCCAACGATCTTGCTGCGCTTGCCCGTTTTCTTGAGATCATGGGAGGAGATGAAATTGATATAAAAAGTATTTGCGACAATAAGCAAGACCAAGTTTCCTTCTCAAACCAGCCCCATATCGCGCTTCCGTGCCTGCGCCGAGCTACCATAGAATATTTCTCTCCTGTCGTTGTTATTAATATCAAACTCTGATCTTCCTTCTTCACTGCGTAATGGCTTTTGGAATAGTGTAATTTGGCTGGTGGGGTGCGTAGAAATGGAATAATTGGGTTTCTGGGTGGTTATTGCGCTTTGCTTTGCTTTTTTTCTTGCGGTGTGTGATGATGTGGTATGGGATTTTGCATGATGTAGGATTTGGATGGTTCTTTTTGGTTTTGTCTGCTGTGTTTGAGAGACATATAGAGAGAGGGGAGGGGGAGGGTTCTTGGCTTCTTTGATGGTTTATATAGCGCGGGTTGTATTTGATTGGTATGCGTGTTGATGTCAATGGTTTCGAGTGCGTATACATGTTAGTGTGGGTTGTCTGTTTGCGCCGCTAGTTGTGTCGTCTGGTGACCGGTGCTTTTTGGGTGCTGTGGGGGTTTGTCTAGGTTTTTGGGGGGGGGGGGGGGTTTGATGGGAGAGGTGGTTTGATGGGGGCTGTTTCGGCTGGGGGTTTTCTGGCTTGGGTGGATTGGTTCTTTGTGGGGGTGTCGTTGTTAGGAGAGGTGACAATAAGCGGTTTCTTGGTAGTTGTGTATTCGGATCTGGGCTGTTCTTGCAGATGGAGAATTGATATCGTCTGTTTTGGGGGTAAGGCAATGCCTAGCTTAGTGGTAGGAGGGTTTGTGTTATCGGGAAAATCGAATTTGATGCTATGGATTTTATTTCGTCTTTGCTAGAGGTTCTTGGCGGGTTTGGTATGCATGTCTAGAGTTTGTCTGGTGGGCTGGATGCTTATTACGTGTATTGAGCAAGGTATGAGGGGTTGCGAAGATGAGGTCTCGGGTTAATGTGGATATAGATGGAATGAGGGGTTTTCATGGGGTGTTTGTCGGATTCGAGGGTTTGAAATTCTGTTTCTGCTGGGGGGTGGAAAGTCCACTTTTGCTTGGATAATCTGGTTGGGGACTTTTTAAAGAATGGTATGACAATGAATATACTGTGGTAGAGTTGATTCGTGGTATTACGAACGGTGATGCGGTAGGGGCATAAAATCAGTCAAAACAGAGGTTTTGAAAAGCCTGATCTTGTTGA
The DNA here is from genome assembly GCA_009299455.1 of Monilinia laxa. NCBI lineage: Eukaryota > Fungi > Ascomycota > Leotiomycetes > Helotiales > Sclerotiniaceae > Monilinia > Monilinia laxa. Next base: position 803,942 of record VIGI01000014.1, read on the forward strand.
GGTGTGAAAGACGGTTCGAAAGTTGTTGATGCTTGGTTCTGGTTTCAACGTGAGGTTTGCAAGAGTTGACGACATATTTGGCACTTTGGTAAAGAAGCTGTTTGGTCGTTCTTGTTGGCGTAATGCAATATCTGGCGAATTTATCTAACCTCTTTACCTACAAAGAACCAATAGGCGCGATTGTGGCCCGGCTTTTTACGCTGCGTAAAAAGTATTCTGCTGTTCGAGACGGGAGACTGATCTCTCTATAAGTTTCAAGATTGATAGAGAAAATTACGAATCTCTAGCCAGAGTGACTCCATCTCCAACAAGAATTGAGTGATGGGAGAGCAAAGACTCTGCAGGAACACTGGACTTGGGAAATGTTCGACGAAATGGAAGCGCAATTCAAGATGGAGAAAGGAATTTAGGAAGATAGATAGATTTGGAGAATGACTTGGTAATCCTTCAAAACGAGTAGGAAGTTACACAAGGAGTTTCATGAATTCTATTATGGGCTAGCTTTAGCTAAGAAGGGGTATATACGATGACTGCACGAGAACAGCACCGTCTACAATCATGGAGCCATATCGAGAGAGCGATAATTTACAATCTTCTATCCAACCAATCTCAGTCAGCTATCCAGTAAATCGATAATTCCTGAAACCCTTCATCGTCAAACGAATCGATATCTCACCATATTTTCCAATCCGATATGATCTCTAATGCCCCAACCCTTTTCACTATTCGACAAAATCCCCATACCCAATCTCTAGCATCCACAGCATCACGAAATGATACCAAACCAATGGAAACCCCACCACATTGCATTGCACGATCACGAGCAGAGAATTTAGCTTGGAAAGCCAGTTTCCAAGATTATTCTCAAGGTTACCTAAGACTCTTGCAGCAGAGGCGCAGATTCCACGTTTGCAAACTTGATTATTTTCGTACGATTTGCGTACAGACATTGGGATATTTTAAGAGTGGCTACACTGCAGTTACCCCTCTGCTGACAAAGGGGCTCCCGTCTCTTGGCGAGCATGAGTGAGAAGCGAAGTGCCAAGGAAAGCCTCCTTTATGGGCAGCTGATGGGTTGGAAAGGAGAATGATGCTTGAGGTTCACGGTTCACGGTGGCCCATTGCTCGAAACTAGAATCATGCAGTTGTTATTATGGGAAAGATTTATTTATGGTTACATGTGCCATAGATTGGCAGGAGAATTGAAATTCATTTCCATGACAAGAGATCAAAACGAAAAAAGTTAATCTGAGAGAAACTAAGTTAAGCTAGATGCGCGATGTCGGATATGGGAAATGGGAAGTATGGCCCGCCCCAGCCTAGGAATAATGGTGAACCGATTAGGCAGCCGCATCGTTCTGCACAATAAACTGCTTCTCCTTCTTGAAGGCCGAGACAGTCTCATCGCTCAAATTGAGCGTATCGGCTACAATCTGCTTAGGTGTCAAGCCAACCCATTGACCGACCGAGATATCTATTCCACATTAGCATACATCTCACCCTCAGTAAAAATGCTTACCAGAAAAGTGATCCGCCTGCAATACCTCAATAAACACTAAATCGTCTTTTCCAACATTTTCAACATAATGTGTCATACCCTTGGAGATATACCCACAATCCCCCGCATGATAGTCAAACGTCCTCGCTGTTCCTTGGGCCGCATATATACTAATTCTGGCATTTCCAGCGATGAAGAAATTCCACTCGTCACTAGAAGTATGCCAGTGGATCTCACGCATAGCTCCGGGATGAACGGTGACGACTGCGGCGGAGAATTTCTCAGCGATGGGGAAGGTTTTTGGATCGAGGATCTTGATAGTTCCGCCAGGAGTATCATGAGTCAAAGGGGCTTTGGAGAGGTGATAGGAGTAGGAGAATTCTTGAGGAACAATACCGGCTGAGCCTGTGATGTTTTGCTTGGCGATGTCGGTAGGTGCTTTTGTGCCTGGGAATATGAAGAGCTCTCCGGGAGGGATGTTGGACCAGGCGCTTTCAGGAAGTTGGAAGTTCTTAGAGAGAACTTCAAGCTGTGCAGGAATTAGCTTTTGAATTGGCGGGCGTTAAGTTTGGTTGACTTACTGGGTTATGTGCGAAAACCTCCGAGACCAAGAAGGTGTTGTCTTCAGAGAAGCTTCCGTCATCGAAGATCAAAAGAAATTCTGTTCCACCTTTTAATCCTTGCAACGAGTGTGGTATACCTCTGAAGTAATTTATGTCAGCAAAGCCATAGTCTAAGGTGGATACCCAAGACCATTCCATGTGAAGCGAAAATAAACTGGATTAGCGAGCAGACGGCTTGGCAACTTACGGGGGGAAAAACCAAACATCCCCCGCACTCAAATCATCAACAAATGTCTGGCCATCTTCATTGACAGCCTGAAGCCTCACGCTTCCATTGAAGATATAAGCCCACTCTGCGGCTTTATGCCAATGCAACTCGCGGTAACCACCCTCCTCTAATCGCATATTCACACCTGCCATTTCTGTGGCTGCGGGTATATTGTCCACATTTTGCTGTCTCGACCATCCTGCGTGACCGAGTCCCAGTTTCGCATGACTGAGACCCATCGGCCATTGTGCATTGTTTACGTTTCCATGATCGGTGCCTGGAGGTGCAAGCTTGTCGGGATTAAGGATGTCGTATGCTTCGGTTCGTGGACCCGCATCAGTACCACCCTTTGTGCCGCGGATGGGTTGGGGATTCTTGACGGTAGTAAAATCGAGGTATGCACCCACGGTCGCTGGATCTTTTTGACCTGGTGCAAGCTCGTAATCGATGGCGTCGGTGTTTTGGTTGGCAACGACGTTTGAGGGATGGAAACCAAGAAGGGGGTCTCCGGTTGGTGCTGCTATGATGTTCCGTCTAAGAAAGACGGTAATTAGCAAGATCGCATATCCATTTATGAAAGTCATCTTGAAAATTCTTCGTTATGAAAGCTGACGAGAAGAGTTTTGGGGAAGAAAGATTGATGAAACTTGAAGTCAAGCTGGATGAAGCGTTTCGGGCACACACCCTTTTATGTTGACTTCAACCACACCTCATTCTACTTCAAATTGTTAAAATCTTCTACTATCATCATTTCACAGATCCAATATTGACTGTGCAGGGGGGAGTCTATTTCGGGTGATTGTACATGTTTTGTAGATGGTTATTTCTTGGCGAACGTTCTGCAAGCGACGATATCATCACATCATTCAACTACCATCCCGTCCTGGTCCTCGCTGATAAATCGGTGATATATTGGCAAGATATGGTAGGGTTCCTGAGAACGAGCTGCAATTTCTTTCTGTATCATGATATGACATGCATTTCATGCGGGGTAGAGATAAGGCGAAGTAGTTTTCCCTAGGTTCTTTACATCGTAGTTTATTGAGGAAGGTCTAGAAACGACATTTCAAACGCTTGAACGAGCAGAAAAATAAAGCTCTAGCACGTGAAAGCTTGTTGAAACTCTATGCATAATCAACATCGCATTGCATCAATGTTACACAGAAAGCCATTTGATAGTTCTCCAACCACTTGAAGGCGGCGATAGACTCTAGAGCGTGAGTCCGTTATCAGCGACTCAGGCCTTCTCTACTCCGGACTTACCGTTGTGATACGACACTTAACGGACGCAACTGCTGTTCGACAATCATCCGCTTCGTATACCTGCCCCTTCCAGTACTTTTTAGTTAGCGTGGCAACTAATCGCACTCGTCATCTATCATCGCGCATCAAGATCTAGTCTCTAATGGATCATTTTATGCAGGATATTGACGTAGGGACCATGAGAACTCGACTTACTAGCGATTAAATTGCTAGTTGGATTACCCCAGATCGTGAGATGAAGCTTCTGTTGCACACGAGAGCCCAACCAATGATAAAATTTCCTGCTTACGTCGCAATGGATTTCTTGGAAACCGGCTTCCTGGCTGCGACCTATGAATAAGCTTTTGACAAGCCATGCAGTATTAATCAGCCAATCTTGGGACTTGATTAGTGATCATCAACTGCCGTACATATTGTTTCCCAATCCAGCTGCCCGAAAAGGAAAGTACGAATCGGAAGCATAGAGTGATGACCCTGTATCAATATATGTATTGCTCCTTTGAAAGTTGTTATCCCAAAGACCCTGCGCATTCTAATTAGCAGTTGTTAAATGATGGATTTTCTGCTCAATTACCCAATCGAGACCAGTTGGGTCATTGAGAATATCTTCCATCATACCAATATTTGATGTAGAAGAGTCACCTGGGCTTTCTTCAAAATTACTCTGGGGTAGAGAATACGTATTTGGAATAGAGTAACTGGAAGGGCGACCTTTGTGCACAGGCGTTAGCAGAAAGAATTTCGATATGTTAAAGGGATAATATACTAGAGTTATCTTCGCTTGTTATCTCTTTCGCAGCTTCCATCTGGGTCTTGCTTGCGGTGGACCAATAGCCAACCTTGTTTAGCATTGCCTTCAGTACCTTAGAAAACTTCATTGTATCTTCTGATGAATTCTCGGGATTGTTCCATATGTGATAAGACTTGAGTAAGGCGCATAAGATGTTTTCTTTGGTCCATTCAATTGGAAAATCTTGAAGATTGGTATTCATAGATTGCTCTTCAGCAGCCAACATCTGTCCAAGATAAAGGCAAAGAAGTGTTGCCGCTAGGAGAAAATCGTAAGTCATCAGAGATGATGTGATCCATTTCATACCATGCAACGAACGGCCCTGGGCCGTTTCACTTGTCATGTAACTTTGATATTGTAGAATTAGCATCGAAGAGTCAACGCAAGCCTTTACCGAGTAAGAATGTATTTGCAAAGATTTGGCTTCCGAGAGAAACTTGCGATGAAGAAAACAACGAGCTTTAAGATAAGCCATTTCAATTGAGAACCTCCTAACTCTTAACATAACGGGGCCATTCTCGAGGCCTTGAATGGATGTGACTCTAAATGATTTCGGAACTTCCTCCATGGCATCAAAGAGTAGTTTTTCAAGCTTCATAACTTCGTCATAGGGAATGGGAGCAATGGAATTTGACGCATCGAATATTTTGCCAAAGACTATAAGAAGACGATATTTCGAAAGCGCATGGGTTATTGGAGATAACACATTCTCAGGTCTATCGGGCGGCAATACCACCATATTTTCATCGAGATCTTCGTCTAAAAGGTGATTAGGGGGTTTCGTATCATACATCCCTTCGCTTATCATCCGAGGAAGCCCAACTTGACAAGAAGTCTGAACATCAAGAAGTGTTATTGTAGCCCAGAGTCGACGTTGCATCTCACCGCGAAAGATTGATATGTTGGGGTAATGTGACGCATCTCGATGTATGCCCAATCGCATTCCTGCTCGAATGATCATCCCAAGAAGCATCCAAGACCCAAAGAGGGCGTCTTTGCTTTGAAAATGCTCACTCAAGTAGTAAAGAACGAGAGTTTCGACAGTATATAGGCCGGGCTCTGTGTAGTTACTAGTTATGAGGCACTGTACCGTTTTCTCGCGGTATACTCCGATCCGCTGTTCTGTATCGCGTACAGCCATGTCCGATAGTGCTGATATAGGGACATCTCCTGTCTTCAACTCAAAGTGTGCAGCGAGACAGATGATTGCAAATAAAAAGCCAATCCAAGAAATCGATTTTGAGTTTGGATTGGCCCAAAACTCGGCATACTACCAAAGAATTAATTGAATGAACCAAGTTGTGATGTTGGGGGACGTTTACCTCCTTTCTGAAGGTCGGTGCATGTGTGATAACTATACAAATATTAGTGTTCAACGCCCTTTTCGCAAGATAATCCCCTTACAAGAAGCATCAATAGCAGTGAAATATCGCTCAATCAAATCATCAACGATGGGCTTCGACGGGAGACAAGCGAGAATAGATTCCCTTGAAGCCTTTCTGTTGTCTCCAAGAAGCAGCTCGGGCCCTTTGTATTTGTTGTTCACCCTCGCCGTACCTTTTGGCCACTCATCAGATCCTAATGAGTCCCTCAAGCCAGCTATCTAGAACAGTGTCAGACCTTTAAGATGATTTCTTTCCAAGAATGAAACATACATTTTCGAGGATCGCCGCCCAATGGGCCCCACCAACGTAATTTGGCAGCTCATCTTCGATAGATACACGTCCAAAAGAATCCGCACTTTCTGAAGGAGTAGAATTATTTAACCACGAAGGTGTAGACGGCTCGGCTGCAGAGGCATGAAAGTCAGGTGGAACAGCTTGACTCGACGTTGCTGACGTATCCTTCTTTTGGCTCATCAAAGCAACTACTAGCTTCTCTAAATCCTGGATACGTTCTTGGACGTCTCTTGGCTTGTCTTTTGCCCTTTGGGTGTTGGACGTTTTCTCACGTGAATTGTGGATATATGTGCATGATGAGGACAATTCTCTCTTGAAGCAATTGTTGCAAGGAGAATTTCGGTCACATTTCAATCTGATCGGATTAGTATATAAGGTTAACAAAAGTGATCTCATTCATATACTTCCGTGTTCTGCAAAATGTGCAGGATAATTGCGGTTTGAATCTTTGCCGACTTGCTTTTTTTGGTAGAAGGCTTTCCCCCCGTGGATTGCTTTCAGGATTATCCTTGGGAGGAGCTGATCGGGTTGAATTGCACAATAGGTCAAAACTAGCTTGATTTACAGAGTCGGACATAGTGTTTAGACAGATGTATTCATGATTCACGGCTTAAGAAAGTGATGGAAATGGAGGTAATGCGTCTATATTGCACGTGACTGGTGTGAGAGTTGAAGTTCTCCCGGAGATAAGCATCACCCTCCGTTGATCCTCCGTCGATCCTCCGTCGATTAATGAATTTGCCTATGAAAGAAAATTACTTTCAATCACATAATTATTAGAAGAAGCAGGCATATAAAAGGGGTTCTAGAGCTAGTGTGCTATGACATTAACAAAAAGGAAGGTGAAAGAAACTACTATCGTTCTTTAGCATTCTTCAGCACTCTTCATTCTTTCATTAAACTTCAGTCCAACAATCTATCAACAAATGAATCACCGAGGATCTAGTTCGCCGCAATTGATTTCGTCTGTTTGCGAAGTATCATACCGAGATTGAGGAATAATACCCACAAGGTTACCAGCAAATGATGCCTAGGTATGTATGGGTGGCTGGTCGCGAGCTTTGTTTCCTCTTATCCCCAGAGCTGGTTTTCTCAACCTGATAGCGACTTGTATTCATGCCGCCTCAACCTGCGAGAGCGTTAACGTCGAATTCACATGAGTCATCCTATCCTACTGCTGCGTGATCGGGTCTTGCCTGAATGGACTGTTGATAAATTGGGCCTGGACTTCGCCACATCTATTGCATATCTATAGACTCTAACCTCGTGGACAAAGGAGTTCTCATAAAATACGCCTATAGCAGGCCGAATATCGTCGCATGTTCTCACTTTCGGGCTCAGTTTGTATGTGCTGAAGTGACGAAGTAATCTAGTGCCAGAATTCATGATCAGTGGTCATGAGTAAGCTTCCGTGGAAGCATTTTGTCTTAAAGTTTCGACTTCGGATTTGGGGATTATCCATTCTCGTGATCAACAACTTCTTGTTTTATCTTTGATCTTCAGAATATTGCCCACGTATTTTCATGGAAAGATTGCTCACCGTTTCCAAAGTTGGGATGCCTACGGATGTGTGTCATTTCAAGAACAGTCCCTGATCTTTGAATTGATAACTCCTTTCATTTACATTGTATAATGACTATTCTTTCTCTTGTATACGATTATGAAAAGCTATCCCTTGGAATTTCATTTACTCGAGCCTCAGTCCGTCTACGGCTCTTGGCGATCCATCCTTCTCTCTTTCCGCCATCCAAGCCCAACTCGCTGATATCTTTGCCGTCATCTTTTACAGCCTCTACCGTTAAATTTTCACATCCCACTCCTGTCGCACAACACAGCTTATGAGGAGTTCCTAGAGCTATTTCGAGCAACGGGGTTAATATGATCATAGTGCATAGAGGTATCTAGTAGCACGAGGATTCTCGAAAACATAATATGTGTGCAGAGAGAAGTTTGCATTTGTCATAGGAGATTGAGATGCTAGAAATTATTAACGAGTTTGGGAAAGCGATCATGATTTTATGAAAAATATATTAATACCACCGTTATGCGAGTGATGTCTTTTGGTGGTGTTAGGAACAAAAAGCAAGCGTTAGAAGGGATTAAGTGGAGTAAGAGGTGTAGAGGGAATAAGTGGTAGAAAGAATTGAGATGATAGGAGTTATTGCCGGTTTGTTGTTTAGATATTCACCTTCGCATTCACATTATTTATCCAGTCTATCCAATTCTGTAACATCTCGAATTGGGCTATCTATTATCTAAGTATTGCCCTAGCTAAAGTCACGCACGGTAGTCTAGTATCACCTAGATTATATTACACGGAGCCTTTCCTTGAGTCACCCACACTCAATGTCTGCGGCGTCCCTGTGTTCCTTGTCCATGGGATCCATTTCCGTAATTTCCACTACCATGAATGCGATTACTATAATATGGCAGGCCATAGATTTTTTGGAGCTGTAGGGCCTGTGCTATATTGGCTTGTGCTGAACCATTAATGGTGCTTACAGCAGGTCTATAAGATAGACCTCCTGAACCATATTGGGTGTATGGCCAGAGTATGGCTATTCCTCCGCCATTTCTCTCTTTAAGTCCCACGAGCTCAAAAGGTTGTCGTACTCTCTCATCCGAGCATTGCTGTGGCATTGGACCCAGTCCCGCCTTTGCCTTTGCAATGCCAGGGTGAACTTCTCCAGTTGCCGGTAAGTCGGGGTTTGGCATGACAGGAGCAACTGATGGATCCAGTCCGTGCTTTCGGGCATGATCCCAGACCTTTGCTTCCGCATAGTCAAGTAGTTCCAGGAAATCATAGATTGGACCCCACCACCCCATGGCGAGGGTTCCAAAATAGAAACCACCTTTACCTTCCGCCAAAACTTCGTCAGTGCAAAAGTGGTTCCCACCATTGCAGACATATCCCTCTATCACTCTCTCCCAACTAAATCCAGCAGGACATGGTCCGGCATACTTGATGAAATCACTTACCCACTGATCTTGTTTCTTCTTCTCTTCGTGATTCATTTCTTGATATCTCACCTGCTTTGACGCCATATCAACATCATGCTGGGTCTTGAACCTGCTTCTTGCATCTGGAGGAGCACTTGTTGCGGATGCACGTATCATGGTTGGCTGTCTTGAGCTTGAAGATGATTGTTGGTCTTGGTATAGCAACGTGTTTTGATTGGTCGAAGTGGGTCTGTGGGAAAAGAAAGCTTGTCTATCTCTTTGGAGAGTGGTATGCTGCTGAGGGTGTCTCAAAGAGGATGCTCTAATTGATGAGTGATTATTCTTCTCGAGTGTGGTGTATGTGTTGGGGACATCTGAAGAAGATGGTCGGCTAGATGACGGAGCCATGTGACGGGAAGAAGACGGCCTATTGGAACTATGGCTATGCTGTGGAGCTTGTGTGCGAGTATCTGCAGAGTTATAGATTGTAGCACTATTGTAAACATCTTTGGGGTACATGATTATTGATAGTAGATGTTTATTTGTTGCTTTGTATAAAGGAATCTTCGTATGGGATTGTTGTATTGTAGATTATTTGTTGGATGAAAAAGAGGAGGAATCTGGAAAGTAGATAGGGCTTTATATAGAGATCAGAATGGAAAAAATGTGAACAAGAGAATTGGTTCAATATGTGAATCTTTCAGTGACGAAAGTAGCATGAGCTGTGAAATACTTTTGAATGGTATCAACTCAGCAAAAACGTGGTGTATATTGGATTCATAATGACATCCCACTTAGGATGCCAGTTGTGATTCACTAGACCTCACTTCCTCTTAACCAATGTTCGTGTTAGGCTTTGGTTTAATATACCAATTTTCAACAATGAATATATGGTTATTGTTGTTGCTGAAGGTTGTCTCCTATTTATGCTGGCTGGGAATTGTCCCATGCCGGCCCGAGGTTAACCCGAAACCGATAGCACCATCTACACCAATCAGCACTTTAATATGATGTGCCATCAATAGTTTTGTTGCATATCTAATAGTTTCTGTTTTGGGCTTTTTTGGAGAAGTATACTTGGGTTTTGAAAATTGATTTTTCGAGTCCAAAACTTTTGATAGCGAGAAATAACAAGCATCTCGTTTAGGCAATTCAAACAAAAAATTGATATCAAATCAACCCAACACCAGTTTGGATTGATTCTTTTGTTAAAAGAATTACTCAGGTACGGCTGTATGTACTGACTGTCAATACATAATATGTTTCAATCTCAAAGACTTCAGATACCTGTGATTAATTATCTCGATTAAATTCTGAAACTACTCATTTGGACCCTTTTATACGTTCTAGCGACTAGCGAGTTTGGTGTTTGGCTTTCCTTTATGGTCGCAAGGACAGCTAATCAAGACATGGACAATCTTCAGAAGTTTTGCAAGATAGCTTTCCACAAGACTTGAAGACTTGTGTGCACTTTAAAGGGCATTTTCAAAGTAGGTTTGGTGTTCAGATGCGGTTTGAACCTTCATATCAGTGAGGTGGAAAGAGTCTTGGTATCTTTCTGCAATCTATCTATAAGTACTAAGGTGTATTATTCATTTCTCTTGAGTAAAGCTATGAGATTTTGGCCTTGCTCTTCGAGGGGTTCTGGAAAGCTCCGAGAAGGACCAGAATCTAGAAAATATTTCGTAAATGCTGCTTGGAAGCGAAGACCATTAGAACAGCCCACTAACACTGCATATGTGAGCTAGACTAGCTTGCATACATAAGACCGAAGACTTCTGATTCCTGCGGACTTAACAGTAGCTTTGAACTAGTCTCTTTAAAGGGGAAAAACTAAACGAAAACTGGAATGTACATGCACTAGCAACTTCAACACCTCCCAACCATTGAAGCATTGATGTGCATAAATAGAAACTTTTTTTTTAGAATAACATCATAAATGATTGCCACATGATGTTAAAGTACTTGAAAGTGCTGAAAAATAATTGGGCTCTCACATTCAGCAAGGTACAAAAGCATTCTAAATTTGAGAACAAAAGTACATATATAGAAGCATGATGATATGATGTTGAAGATCACCTTTCACTGAAATCCCTATAGCATCGGATGTTTTTTTAAGAAATCACTTTGGTTCCTGATCTAGATGTGCCGCTTAACATCATAGGGCTGATCAAAGGTTAGCAAATATCCAACAAAATCAAGGGACCAAGAGAAGTATCAAGGTTATATCCCGACCAGAACCCGTTGGTCGGAAGTTAATTTAATCAAGACCACGGTTATCTCCGGCTAGTTAGGCCATCTTTAATAGTACATGAGACGGTTTGAGCAGATTTTTGCCATTATGACTGTATCATTCATATGCATATGGTCATATACCATCTGTCTTTTTTTGTTTGCTTGACGATTTTGAATCCAACTTCAACTTTTCTTATTTCCCCCTTCATCGTTTTACATTGCGAAGCAAAAATCAGGCGAAGTATCACGTGTAAAGCTAAGCTCAACATCACCTAGTTGCAGAGCGGCGTAGTTGACAAAAACAAAATAAGCGCCGCCTTCCGGAATTCCCTCGGCATTCCCACCTGATTTTCAAGAATTGAATAGGAATTGTTTCACGACGACCATGAGTGAAGGACCATCAGAGCCAATCGAAGCCTCCATCACTCCCGATGAGGCTAATAGAATCATTCACTCACATCGCAAAGTTCGATATGGTATGATGGATCATTTCCCTTTCTTGGCTGGATGATGGCAAGTCAAAAATTCTTCCATGGCAACTTACTGAACAACGCTTAGGAACCGCTTGCTGGCCTTGCAGGCAACGCAAGGTCAAATGTGATAACAAGCACCCATGTGAGAATTGTGTAAAGAGGGATCACGCTCTCTTATGCTCGTACAATCCTAAGAATCGGGATCTCGGGAAGACGATACCGACGGCTTCAGTAGTTGGAGTTAAAAGAGCCCGAACCCCAGACAGCTCCAGTGATCACTCTGGTAGAAAAGAAGACGGTTGGCCGAGAACAACAGGTGAATAGAAACTTTTATACCAAATTTGCCAAGAAACCAATATACCCTCAATTAGGTGTTTGAAATCCTTCCATTAATAGTTCTTATTGCGGGACCAAGTGTTCCCACAACAGTATCCAACGTCTATTAGGCCGATTGAACTCCGAAGTTAATGTCACTACAGAAGAAGACGATCCAAACGAATCACGATACCTTGGACAGAATTCAATTGCAGCTTTTTTGAGTGAAGAAGCCCAGATTGGATCGTCACCAGGCGAAGGTGAACACGATGTTATACGGAAAGATATAATGCCTATCCTAGGTTTACAGATATCGACGGCTCCATATCCATTTATGTCCAAAGAACATATGGATAAAATAAGGCACGACATTGCCATGGCATTGCCGTCAGATAAGGATGTCTTGAAGTAAGTAGCACCGAAATTATGAGAAAGTTGCTCCCCGGCTAACCATACAAAGGTCATTTCAAATATATAAACAAATAGTCCAGCCATTTTGGGGTCTATTGATTGATATTGATGATTTCGAGACAAAGCTATGTATCTACCTGGAAGATCGGACTAGTTCTGCAAAAAGCAAGAATCCAAACCAGAAAGGGGTATCATCAGCCTGGCTGGGAATGCTATTCGCAGTCCTTGCTGTATCGTCAAATTACGCCGAGACGACCTACCATAAGCGAGTAGCCGCCGCACAATCCTTTGGTATGTCGAGCTATTCTATTCCATGCAGTAAGAATGGAGGCTAATCTCAAGTACAGTCCAAACATCTTTTCATTGTCTGAGGTTATCAAACTTCTTGATTCGTCCGTCTTTGGATTCATTGCAGGCACTCTTAATTCTTGGTTTTGTTCTTGCCAATGATATGAAAGCTGAGGCATCATGGGCATTGATCGGTCTCACTTGTAGACTTGCCCAAGCTTTGGGACTCCATAGAGGCCCTAACGAAAGCGGCAGATTCTCATCTTCAGAGGAGAACGATTTGCCTCGTCGTAAACTATGGTATGCTCAACCATCATTTACTGTAATTGTTTTTTAAGTCTAATTTTTTTAGGTGGACTATCGTCTGGCAAGATAGTTTGCTTTCACTTTCATTCGACAGATCCCCGATTGCCGTGATCACAAGATGTAAAGTCCCTCTAAGCCCTATTGCTTTAACGGAAGGTTTCACCTACACAGAAGCTATGTATCATCTCTGTCAGAGAGTACTTGATTTTGTCAAGAATGATTCAGTTTCTCAGCCAGATTATAATCAAATTATCGCTAATTCAGTCGACGTCGAGAATATCCGTCAAAGAGTCCTTCCAGCACTTCGAATCAAAGAAGCATGTAAAACTGTCCAAGATAGGTTACAGTACTTCGCCCTTCGCCTTCACACATCTTTTGTAGTCTCAGTATTATGTCGACCAGCTCTCCGGCGTGGTGAAAATGGAATGTCTTCCGACCAAAAAGCAATAATCGCTGACAAATGCAAACAAAACCTCACCGAAACTGTTAGGATGTACCTAAAAATGCATTCCCTAAGCGTTATACCCACTCGTTCATGGGCTTTCACTTACCACGGTCTCTCGTCTGCAGTTCTTCTCGGAATTTTAGGCGAAACCAAAACTGACCCAGAAGTTCGACAACTACAAGGAGACTTAATAAATGCGTTGTCGGTAACGGCAGCCAAAGAACAGCCATCCACAGTTCCCAAGTCAGACAAGGATATCGAACTTAGCGGGCCTCTATCGAGAGCTTTGGCTGCATTGAAAAATATTTATGATCATGGATGGGTTGTTGAACACCAAATTCAACAACGGGCGGTTATGGCCCCGGATCCTCAGATGATGCAGGAGCAAGATTTCAAGTCCGCAAGTGAATATGAACAGCAAAATGCCGCGCTTGCAATGGCTTCTATGCAAAATGGGATGGTACCACCGTATGTTCGCCATTTCTTGATGAACTTACAGGGAACTTTTCGCTTACATATCATAGGATTGATTATTCTCAACAAATACCTCTGGGTAATATGGATGATATGCATTCTGTAGAACAGACATTGAACATGTCACCCATGGATTTATTTGATTCGATCTTCTGGGGTAAGTCATTGATCCTCAATTTCACCTGACCTACTCTCGCCTGTGATTCATTGATCGATGCACTCCTCTGGAATCGCCTCTTCCTCGACTCTAAAATATCCCATTAAATTATCTTCAACTAACCATCCTTCTAGAGCCCTATCCTCAAAATGGCCTCGAAACAGGTTTCGATTATGCCGCAGCCCCATTTTACCCACAAGCACCCTTTTAGGAGAGTGATCATCTTGCTTGGCTGTCATAGTAAAATGCTTGATAATGGTGAGGAATGTTATGATGATTATTCATTTTTGATCAAAAAAGGGTTTATTCGGGTGGCTAAGGTTGAAGGGATACCATTTACGATAAAATTTATGTCAATGCAGCGATCTGAGAATGTATTTTGGAGTATTGTTGAATAGCTGGAGTATACAGGGAAATTCCTCAGTTCTATGAATTTAATGAATGATATTATATTATGATCACTCGATATCGATGTTGTCGACGATGTGCATGCTTCAAATAAAGTACGCTGCGCGTGACAAATCAGGGTTGACGAGAAAGTAACTCTCTAGAATAAGGGAATGTTATATAGAAACTCGGGAATGGAAAAGGTGTCTGGAAACATCATGGTGCACGAGCCATGAATGCTTGCATCGAAATCTACCATTTCCTCCTCAGAGACATTATTTGCAGGGTCAAAGCAGCAACAGTAGCAGCAAGAGCATTACCAGAAGTACAGTACCTCTCTCCACGAACGACGCGTCAGCAGATTAATCCTCCAAAAGTTGAAACAAAAATATCGATCAAAATTATCTAAATAGTAAAATCGCAGAGCGCAGAGCATCAGCTGACTATCTTTGCCAAAACACTAGATTGACAAGACGGCAACTTGGTGGATTGTCGATTAATATCATGTCCGGGGGATTCCATAATAGTTAAAAGACAAAAGATTCCTAGACGTGGATGGGTAAAACGAGACTTGAAAATCTGTTTGTAGATATTCACAAATTAGCATAGCTTGCGTGCAATTCGATATATATATATTGTGCAAGTATTTAGCAAGTATCTGTATCGGTGTGAAGATCCCTAAATGCATTTCAGTTCAACCAGCAACTGACCGTTCGCCCCAAGAACCTCCACATACAACCCACTCCCTCATATATCAACCTTTCCCCTTCTCATCTGCACCTCGTGTACCCCATACCCCTCATCCAATTCTCCCAAGAGTCCTACAAATCCCATCAACCACATCCCGCGTGCGCAAATAATGACTACAACCCCCCCTCCACCCTCCCATCTACATCCACATCCTCCCCATCACCAAACCCATCCATCCATCCACCCATCCCTCAAAAATATCAATACCACCTTCCCCCCCCCCCCCCCCCCCCAAAAAAAAAACACAAACGATTCCATACCACATAACCCTCCAACCTTCTCAACCCCGTTCGCTTACACTCGTGAATACCTAGCCCCAAACAACCCCCCTACCCTTACCCCCCATCCCCCCATCCCACACAAAGTATATCTAAAGTAAAGTACATCAGACAGAACTCAACAGTATAACATTTACGCCAAGACCACAAATTCAATGGCCATTCTCATCTCCACAATAAACAAGAATCAAATCGCCGCATGTATGGGCTTTTACCTTGGAGGAATTGTCGAAATAGCTGGGATCGATTAGTTCGTGGTGAAAACTCGGGCATGGAGGGGAGGCTTTGGAGAGGCGGGACCGACTCATCTTGGTGTTACCTACAGTATATCTAGTACATGAACGTCAGTAACACGATAGTTACACTTTTTGTGCTTCTGCATTGAAACGAACGATGGATGTCGTGCAGGGGCGTAAGCACACCAATTGGCAAGACCATCACAAAAACAAGTTTGCATATAAAGAGCTTCGAACATAAAAGGAGAGAGAGAGTTCTCATGTAATTAACCCATCTAACCTCTACTAGATTATCAAAGCCTTATGGTAGCCTAAAAAAAACTTCTGAGAGAATACAATCAAAAGGAGGAAAGTAAATATCCCGATAACGCCTCATGATCGATACCCAAACGCACGACGACAGTTAAGTCATGATTCCCCCACCCAGCCAGCACATAAGAATCCTAGCCAGGAAGCGTACCACACCCACCCATTCCTCGCATCAATGTGATGTGATATCCAGGTCCATCATACGGGCACCAAAAACCACCCTACACTCCAACATTCCGTAGACGTGGAGAATAAGAAGAAATACACGAACATAAAATTTCACCTTCCCTTCCCTGCCATTCCCTATTTCCCCACCCAAAGCCCTGCCTAGCAATAAAACAATTCAACACGATTTCATGCCCTTCACTTGATAGTGTGAGTATCATTCTCCAATGATTTGTGACCGAAAATAACCAGAACCAGAACCAAAAAATAACAAAGCCGAGAGTGCGTGATACTTATACGCCTCTTTATTGAAGAATCGCTCGCGATGAAAAATGCAAAAACTCATCTCATCTCTCCATCAGAGAATGAGAAATCTATTCTTGCATAGCGTCACCGGCATCGTTGTTGTTTGTAGTTTGTTTTGGGCTTGAGATATCTTGGCCAAAGAGCTGGCCATTGTTTGCAGCTGTGAGATTTTTGGCAGAGGTTTTGGCGAAAAGAGAACGTGGTTTAACGTTTCTGCGAGAAGTGGTTAGAATCGTTTCTTTTAATATTGGTGATTTGAAGATAGATTCATTTTGAAGATGCACATCGGAAGGAATATAAATGAAGGGGAAATAATAGAAAATACTCACTTTCCAACCTGTTTGTTGCGATAAGCCGACAACTTGGCAGTGGTTGGCGATTGGATGGTATCAGATGGCGAGATGTATTTCTCCTCTTGACTGCAAATTAAAGTTACGAATTAGTGAATGTCCATTCATTTCCTTTTTCTCTCTTGAAAATAACAAACATCAAGCGAAGATGTTGCTGAAATTGGAGTGAAAAGTAAAAATATCAAAGACCAAAAGATAGAAAAACATACCCATTCTGCTGCATCTTGTTCTGCAAAACCTGACGATGATACTCCATACTATGAGGATCAGCAGCAACTGGTGCTTTCTTCTCATCAACACTATTAATTTGATTCATAGCTGAGATGTTGACGTCTTTGTTTGCAAGAACGCTTGGTGAAGACATTGTATCTGGGTTGTCTTAGGAAGTGTAATGTAGTGAGTGAGTGGTATTGTATTTGGTTTGTAGTAAAGTATCTTCGACTTTGACAAGTATGTATGTATGTATGTATGTGGTGTTACTTTGAGATTGTATGTAATGAATCCCTGGAGTTGAAGTTGATCTTGAACTTGAGTTTGAGATTGAGATTGAGAATTGAATATTGTAGAATTCAATCTTTTCTTGAGGTTTTATGTTGTTTTATGTACGCACTAAAGTTGTGTTTGATGATAGAAAGTGTGAAAATTTATGAGTTGAGCTCTGCCTTTGGTATTTACGCTTGTTGTCAGGGCAACTGTAAGTAATTCGTTAGATCTCTCTTCCGAATCTCCACTTTCCCCTCCAGGTTGAAAAATCATCGATCACTGACGTAGAAATGATTACAAAATGAAATATATATGGGTTTGGTTGGGTTTGTTTTGCTTTTGTTTGAATATACTTGTTATTCATTTCCTTACATTTGGTGTTGCGTTACTAGTTGTTTTGTTGTGTTATGTTATGAATTCATCAATCTATTATACCCAATTTGAGTTTTCATATAAATTCTGTCTCGTTTTCTCCTGTACGCATAATTAAACTATATCCCTAATCCCTATCTGACTTATAACTTGGACTTTTCCCGTATAGTTGGTCCAGGTTCGATATGCTTGACTTTGTACTTTGCGAACAGGGCCTCCGCCGCTTCCATCTGCCTATGAATCCTCTGAGTCACCTCAGCTCCTCTCTTGTTTTCATTTCTACCCAATTGTTGTAGATGTACCTCATCTGGTCCATCGGCCAACCTTAATGTTCTGATATTAGCCCACATTGATGCGAGAGGCGTATCTTGACAGACACCAGCTCCTCCAAACGATTGGACAGCACGATCAATAACTGCTAAGGCCATGGCTGGTACGAGAACCTTGGCCTCGCCGATCTCTTTCAATGCACTCTTTGCTCCCCCTTCATCTATCTTAATAGCAGCATTAAGTACAACTAGACGAGCTGCATCGATTTCAACTCTTGATCTTGCTACCCACTCCAGAATTACACCGTGTTCTTTCAACTGTTTCTTGAAAGGTGTCTTTTTAGGATCATTGATGCGCATAAGCATCCAATCAAGAGCTTTCTCCGCCTAAAAATCATTAGTCTTGGAATATCTGTGTGGATTTTGTTATAACTTACAGCACCAATAGATCTCATGCAGTGATGAATACGTCCAGGACCGAGACGACCTTGAATAATCTCAAACCCACGTCCAGGTCCGAGCACCATGTTACTTGCTGGTACTCTAACATTCTTAAATGTCAAATGTCCATGTCCATGGGGAGCATCATCAAAACCATAGACTGACAACATCCTGTTGATAGTGATACCAGGAGCATCGGCTGGTACCAAAATGACAGACTGTTGCTTGTATTGATCCGGATTGTTAGGATCACTCTTGGCCATAACAATATAAATCTTGCATCGTGGATCACCAGCGCCACTCGACCACCATTTCTATCACCTGTTAGCCTACTTGCCCTTGGTCGAACATTGAGACATCAAAACTTACCGAGCCATTCAGAACCCAGTAGTCCCCATCTCTCCTCATATCCATCTGAATATTTGTAGCATCCGAACTGGCAATGTCCGGTTCTGTCATCAAAAAAGCCGAACGAATCTTTCCCGCCAACAACGGAGCCAACCATTGTTTCTTCTGTTCTTCATTTCCATATTTTGCCAACACCTCCATATTCCCCGTATCTGGAGCTGCACAATTCGTGGCTTCGGATGCCAAATGTGATTTACCCAATTGTTCTGCCATCAAGCCATATTCGAGGTTGGTGAAGCCAGCTCCTTCTTTGTACTGTCCTTTCGCAAGGAACAAGTTCCATAGCCCGAGACGTTGGGCCTCCTTCTTGAGGTCTTCAATGACAAGGGGGTACGTATCCCATCTATGGACACCCTCGCCGAGTTGTGCATGGAATATGGGGTCGGCACTATGGATTGTTAGTAGTGGCTTTACGAGGTAAGGAGAGTAGGAGATGAGACGGCATCACAGCGGACATACGGGATGCATTTCTCCTCGACAAATTTTGCAACTAGATCAAGAGTCTTCTTTGCATGATCACTCACTCGATTGGCGGCCTAATAGATATTTGATTAGTATTTGCGGCAGTGAGATCGATTCATCAGCTCTTACGAGAATAGGGATCTTGTCAGACATGATGGATGAGATATTATAGGAGATTTGAGTTGGTGGAATATGTGTACAGAGTAAGTATTATTAAATATAGAAATTGATGTTAAATACAATAATGATTGTGAATTGTATAAAGTTCTTATATTAAACCAGTATTCAATTCAAGAGAAGAATTGATAGAAGTGCAGTCAGTATTGAGTTTCCTGTCTGTTGTCTTAATTAATGTATCCATCCTCTTAGATAGTTCGTTCCTTTTACCCCAAACTTCTCCACACATTCGGCTCGGCCATCTTGTACTTAGACCGAGGCAATTTACGATAAGGGGGCAATGATCGATTAATCGATCAAACCTTATAGGATCAACAATACTAACAATACTACCCCTCCCTCCACAATGATGTGAAACAAATGGTATGAGAAATCGGCCAATGCTACTAAGGAAGTGATCCCAAAGGATTTAGGTTTCCTTGGTATTCGTTGGCCGAAGTGATGTTTATTTTCTATTTGACCACTACTACCGTAACTCCAACCAGAATGCAAAACCACCACCGTTATTGAGGTATCCTTTGTGTATGACCCAAACCCGATATCAGTCAGACCTTTAATCAGCGAAATAGTTCGCTCTTCTCTTGCCCTTTCCACCTGGTTTGTTTCCCTTGAAATGCTTTTTGCTAGTCAATTTCTTAAGATCATTTGGATCCACGTCCTTCTCTAAGGCTATCAAAGTTGCCTGTTTTCTTCCAGACAACTGCTTTCCGCCCGCAGTTCCTTGCTCAGAATACTTGTGACTAAAAGGCATTCGCAAGTGTGCTGAGTTACCTTGTCCTTGAGCAAAGAAGGTACTATCAAGGTTTTTTGATTTCGGCCCTTGTGGCATTTCGATGATGTCGGAATCCACAACTGAAGTTTGATCATCGGCGGAAGACGCCATAGACGCCAAAGCCTGTCGTCTCTTCTCTGGTAGATGACCTTCATCATACAGCTCCCTATTGAACTCGAAGGGGTCAATGTCCAGTGGTGGAGGCTGACAAAATAATAATTTTCCATTGACATAGTCCTTGAGAATATGTCTGGCTGCTCTCGACTCATCTGGTTGACCTTGTCCTGTTCTCCTGAAGCCTCTTGCTCTTGCGTATGCCGTTAACATCTCTTCAGCTGTTGGAATACCAGTTCCTCCTTCTTCCAAAGGTCGGGTTACTATTTTCATTCCATACAATGCTTCCAAGAACCCTTGGGGGATGCGGTGTGCTACTAGACCAGCTGGGCCCACGAATTCTCGAAGTTGATCAATAGGCAAAATACCATTGCATACAAGCTCTGCTTTGGTAGTTGCAAAGTTTGGGAAAACCAATCCAGGACAATCGCAAAGCAAAACTTTGTCACTGAGATGAATGGTTTGGAAATGCTTCGTTTTTCCTGGTGTCGATGATACAGAGACTTTCTTGGCGCCAATTAAGGCGTTGATGGTAGAAGATTTACCGACGTTAGGATATCCAACGAGACCAATTTGGGTTTTTCTAGGATGTTTTGACTCGGAGTCTGCTTTTATTAGCTATTGAAGTAGTTTCTTGAATTTTATGAACCTTACCTTGAACATCGGGTGCATGCACCAAGAAAAGAGCCTCCAATTCATCTACGGTTAAGATCCTGGTGCTTTCAGTCTCAGCTAGTTCGTCATCAATTTCCTCATCCTCGTCCTTCGCATTTGCCCCTTCGTCTTGTTCGTCACTTTCCTCCTCACTATCATCATCAATTTCATCAAGACCGAGCGCTTTCGCTTTCTCCGCTAGCTTGGATGCAGAAGTGGAAGCCTTAGTCTCCTCTTCCGTCTCCTCTGACATTGCTTCATTTAATTCCTTTGCCAAAGCTGCCGAGAAGAACTTGTATTTAATACCAGCGGCTTCAAAATAATCAGCCCAATGTTGCCTTTGCTCCAAAGTCAGCATATCAGCTTTGTTGACCAATAAAAGATTCTCTTTGCGGCTATCAACGTCTTTAACGTATCTTTCCAAATCCTCGGATCGAAATAGAAGTGGGTTCCTGGCATCGACAATCTGCACAATAAGATCAGATCTCTCAATGACTCTCCACAACTGCCTCCAGACCTCCAAATTGCGTTCAAATGGTGTCATCAATAAATCGTTGTTTTCTTGAAGTTCAGCCAGTCCTCTTCTCCATTCGAGAAGACCATCTCTCTCCATCCTATCAAGCTCCTGCGGGGTTGTGGAAGAGTCCCATTTCGGTCTTCTCGGAACCGTAAGTCTTTCCTTGTGTGCCTTTTGTTTGCCAACTGCCGCTCGTTCCTCCGAGGCGGATAACAGATATGGGTTCTTTTGGTCGGTATGAATGATTTTGACATTGTTCATCTTCTCTGCTGTGAAATCTGTGCCGGCTAACTCTGCAGTGGACAAGAACTCATCGAGTGCTGCTTGCTCTGTGACCGATCGCATTTTGACCCAACTGGCCTCTTGCTTTTCATTGGTGACATACTACTCTCTTTTAGTATCGGACAGTGAACTCGAACATTTCATACATACAGTTTCTCCGGTGTCTTTATGCGTTCTCTGAATTCCGGTTGCTGTGGTCTTCTTGCGATCTGCTCCTTTACCCTTTCCAAATCTATCATTCATCAAACTGTTGCCCAGTCCAACGGCATTTTTGGATTTTGCGAGAACCATCGTATATATTTGTATTCTTTCTTGCCCTTGATTAATTTCTTTTTAGATAAATCCTAGATAGTAAAAAATCTGGAATAGATTTCAAGAAATTCGTGGATTTGAGAAAGAAATATTAATTTTGATAATTTTATGATTGAAGGTTGATTATCTCTGATTATCGAGCAAAATGAGGGGCAAATTTCTCGGCACAGTGATGAAATTTGACCGCCAAAAAAAAACTGCCCCCGCGCTAAAGTTAGAACCTACTGAGAAATTAAATCTTTCCACAAAATCAATTCAATTCACAAATTCGATAACATATTTACAAATTTCAACCCCTTCGACCAAACAATAACAGATATTATTCATCTTTACAACTACCGTCAATATGGCTCGAGGAAAGTGGATTGATAAGAAGAATGCGACGCATTTTCAACTTGTTCATCGTCCTCAAAACGATCCGTTGATTCACGATGAATCTGTATCTTCCATGGTCCTAAATCCCACCAATGTACCAAATTCGAACAAAGTTAAGAAACTCGATGATTTAACCGCCGAACTTGGCTCAGGCATCGCACGTGTTAGAGATAACGAGGGTGAAGCCGCAAATTATGGTGTTTATTACGATGATACAGAATATGATTACATGCAACATATGCGCGACTTGGGTCGTGGAGGTGGTGATGCAACATTTGTGGAGGCCACTGGACCAAAGAACAAAAACAAGGGGAAAGGGAAGCAATCTTTAGAAGATGCTTTAAGAAATGCAAGCTTGGAAGAGAAGGCTGGAGCTCTTCTTGATGAGGAGATTTTACCATCCAAGAATCTTCGAAAGGCTACTTACCAAGCACAACAGGATATCCCTGATGCTCTGGCTGGTTTCCAGCCTGATATGGATCCGAGACTGAGAGAGGTTTTGGAGGCCTTGGAGGATGAGGCTTATGTAGACGACGATGACGAGATTTTTGGAAAATTGGCACAGGATGGGGAGGAATTGGACGATGAAGAGTTTGAAGAAACTTGGGATGATGAAGATGGATGGGAATCAGATGCCACTGCCAAGCCTACGCAAGAATTCAAAGACGCACCTGCGACAACTCAAGATATCGAAGATGATGAGCGGGAAGACCATGGTGATGGCGATTGGATGGCAAATTTCAGCAAATTCAAAAAAGACCAGAAGTCGAGTAAGGCTCAAGTTGCGCCGTCTCAATCAGATCTACAGTCATCCTTGTTCACTACCACTACAAACGGGGGAAGGCGCAAGAAGAGAAAGGGCGCTTTGACTAACCCTTCAGCTTACTCTATGACTTCATCTTCGTTATTCAGGACAGAAGGACTTACTACACTCGATCAACGATTTGAAAAGATTGAAGAGCAATACAACGAGGATTTTGATGATATGGCCTCCGTCTCGATCGCTTCATCTACTGTTTCCACTGTTGATGGCGATGTTCGACAAGATTTCGATAGTATTATGGATGACTTCCTGGGCAGTCATTCCATGAGCGGTAAGAAGAATGTCAAGAAGATGAAATACCAAACCGGTATGGAACAATTGGACGAAGTTAGAAAAGGTCTCGGTCCAGCACGCTTCACCAGCTTCTCCAGTCGCACCACTCGTACGCAAAGAGCATAAATGACAGTAGAAGTCTGTTAGAGAAAGGAGTTGCGGTTGGGAATTTGATTCTACATGTGATTCATATGGCGCTGGGAGTTCTGGCAAAAAGAAATACTTGGAAAAGTACGGAATTACCCAAGGTCAGGACATCTAGGCACAAAAGCATATTATGGCGTACATCGGTGTCTTTCTTCATATAGAGCTTTTACTGGCTATCATAGAATGGAAATATATATCTATTACTGCTTTTGCAACTCCCTACAAATGATAAATATGCCATGTATACACAATATTTTAATTGAATTAGATAAAGGCCAATTTTTCATTCCTGATAATTCCATCACGCGGATTGCTCATGATCAGACAGCGAAATAAAAAAAATGAAGCCATTTCCGGCCGGCGGTGTGTACTCAATTGGCAGAATTCAAGACTACTGTCGTATAAGGTTTAGCGTATAGATAGCCTTGTTCTCGAAATGGATTCACCTTTTGTTAACCTGCGATAGCTAGAATACATTACTTAGCTACAGGGCATTCACCGGAATGATTGAAAAGTGAAAAATAAGTTCAAAGGAAACCAGATTCAATTGACTTGCAAAGCCAAGAAGTATTTATTTACTCAACCCCTCGATTTCTCCATGATCAATATCACGAATAATGCTGCTCAATAGCAGTAAAGCCAGAGGCGCACGAGGAAACTCAAAAAGTTCACGAGGATCATCAAGAGGCCGCGGACAGGCGGGTCGAGGTGCTTCAAACAACTCTTTTGGTAAGCCCAATCACAATTTCATCACACCATTGGGATCTTGAACATTGACCGACCATACCAATGTCTATCATGAGAAGTCTCGTGGTACTGATCAGAATTATTACTTGACCCATTTTCAACATTATCATGAAAGGAGCTCATCCAAATTTGATCGTTTAGCTACTCCATTCCCGAGCGTGACAACGACTGATCCGTTCGAAAAAGAACGGCTCGAGAATGCTGCGAAGCGCGAACAGAGAGGGCAGAACGGAATTACGGGAAATAATAGAGGCAGAGGATCATCGCGCGGCGGGTTGCATAGCAATAAACAGGTTCGCTTCGCGACTCCACCTATTGAGCAGCAAGCTGGCTCGTCTGCCAGCGCAAAACCATCAGATATGAAGACACCTTTTGACGCGGGGACTGCAACTCCTACACTTTCCAATCCTTTTTCGACTACAGCAAATACAACACCAAACCCATCATCAAATATATTTGGAGCACCCACTCAACCTAGCGGCAGAACCACTTCCCCATCACCTTTTGCTCCTTCGTCTGGCTCGAACCCTTCAAAAGCAAATGGCTTCGGCTCAGCAAGCACACCTCAGTCGACAGGCGTAAATCCGTTTGCCCCTTCAAATGTTTCTGCTATCGCATCACCTTCGTCGACTTTTGGCACCCCATCGAGTGTCTCGACAACCCCTCTATCTGCACTAACCAATGCTCAGAAGCCGGGTATTTTGAAAGGAACTAAGGGCTCATCCTCGAAACATGTTTCATTTGAGAAGAAACCCGAAAAGCCTAACCAACAAAACGCTTCGAAAAAGCTATCCCAGGCAAACAATGGTTTTATGGAGAAAGCGAACAAAGCAACTAACCAGTCGAAGGCAGGCTTCGGAAATGCCACATTGCCATCCTCAGATCTAGCCTCATTTGCCTCGAGCAGTGAGCTAGCCAGCAAAATTGATGCTCTTCTACGGAAAGAAAAAATATCACCACCACGATGTAGCGCGAAAAATCCAGGCGATCCACGCGAGAGGGCAGCTGTGAAGACCTATCTAGATGAACTCAAGAAGTATCGAACACGCGTGCGCGCATCTCTTATTCAAGGTGGCTTCATCGATGATCCTTTGAAACCAAAGAAACTTAGCGAAGCTATCGACTTCAAAGGAACATGCGACCAAATGTGCCCGGAAGAGGAAATTATAAGACGAATTATTGAAGATGATGTCCAGCGTGCTGAAAAGGAGGCAGCACCCGACGGATCCATGCGCCCTTCACCTCAAATGATGATCAAGAAGTTGGCTAGATCCGCAGCTGGAGAAGATGCACCACTTCCTCAAGATGTTCGGTCACCTGCCGCACTCAGACGAACACTCGATTATCTCATCGATTCGGTCTTAGGGGAGGATGACAACTTGGCAGCTCAGCATGAATTCTTGTGGGATCGAACGCGAGCAATACGTCGTGATTTCGTATTCCAATCGTCAATGAGTCCACCAGAGTTGGCCGATCAGGTTTACTGCCTCGAAAAGATTACTCGATTCCATGTCACTGCGTTACATCAAATGTCGAAGCCTGACGTCGCACCAGAAAATTTTGTGGAACAGCAAGAGGTTGAACAACTTAGCAAATCTCTCCTCTCGCTCATACATGCCTATGAAGACTGTAATCTTCAAAATATTTCTTGCGAGAATGAAGCCGAATTCAGGGCATATTATGTACTGCTCAATAGTAGCAATCCTGGAATTCTGGAGACTGTACAAAATTGGGGGTGGAAGTTTTGGGGTGAGTCGGAGCAAATTAAGATTGCTGTCGGTCTAGTCGAATGTCTACAGACAATCTGGAGCGTGCGTGGTCCTTTACAGCCATTTACAGTATTAAACGTCGGCGAAAATGCTTTCTCTCGCTTCTTCACAATCTTGAAAGGCCGGAATGTGTCCTATACCATGGCTTGCTTCGCTGAGATGCATTTCAACGAAGTTCGGAAGAATGCTCTAAAGACAATATTGTCGGCCTACCAGCGACAACGCGACCAACCAAGGGATTGGACTATTGGCAAGCTGAATCAATATCTGCAGTTTGATGACCCATGGGATATCGTTGAATTTGGTGAATCTTATGGTCTTCGGTTTGACGAGGTGGATGGTGATTACTGCTTATCATTGGCACTAGATAATCAAGTTGTTGATCCATTTCCTCCAATCAAGCAACCTCACTCTGGAGAGATAGTCGAGCGGAAACGTTTTGGTCATACTCTGACAGATGTGATTGATACAACTGTATACGAAGAGGTATCGCAAGATGCGAATCAAGCTGACGAATCAAGCTCTGATGATGGACTATTCGTGAAGGACAACATCGGAGGGATGAAATCTTTACCTCCAGCAACAATATTTCCTGGGCCATCCAAAGCACCTGAATTTCTAGCGGCTCAAACAGCACCCCAAGAAGCTTTCTTTGTTTCTCCCGCTGCTCCATTATTCGGCTCTCCATCTAAATCACAGACAAACACCGCTCAGCCCATTACTGCACCTTTTCTTGCAGACAAACCTAAGGATATAATTAGCCCCTCTACTCTATTTGCTCAATCTGCCCCGCTCCCTGCAGCTGCTCCATTGGCCCCAGTTTCTCCCTTTGCAGATACCTCCACGAGTTTACTACCTTCACCTAAGCCTACAGAACCACCAAAGTTTATCTGGCCATCGGACAATGGAGCATCTTCAAACCTGTCTCAAACAACTCTTAAAGAAACACCAAAATTTAATTGGCCATCAGACAATGCAGGGATTCCAACCCTGCCTCAAACAACCCCCATAGAAAGCCCAAAACCTCCTCAACCAACAGAAATCAAAACTTTCACTCCCCAAGCATCAATGCCGGAATTTAGTCGACCTAAACATAATGATTGGAGTACCAGTTCTAAGCCTGTGCCTCCACCCTTTTTTCCTGGGTCGGTAGCGCAGCCATCGATGATTGAGCCCTCTAAGATCACTACGTTTACCCCAATTCCACAGCCAGACTTCAACAAGCCATCTAAACCTATTGCCAAAGAATCTCCACAGCAGATCATACAAGAACCAACATCTCAGGCTTCTGCCTTAGATAATTTCGCTAAATGGATTGCTCTCGGTGAGGATGGAATCATTGAGCAATTCATGACATATACGGTCCAGACCCTAGTAGAGGAGACAATGGACAAATTCGTGAAAGACGAGGCCAAAAAGGCAAGAAAAGAGGCTAAGCGTATCGCTGAGGAAGAGGATGCATTGGCACGAAAGGAAGCAGATGAGTTTCGAAGTAAAGTCTTAGCCGAGAAATATTTTAATCTGTGGCGGATTAATGCTCATAATATCTGGGTACGTCGACAGGGAAGTAAAGCTCGAAGGGCTAGGATAGAACATGCTGAAAGCATGAGAGCTTCTAGGGCAGCACTTTCTGCTAGTGTTGTTAATGACTTCAGAGTTTCAACTTCAAAGGGCCAAAAACGAACAATCAGATCTTCTCAAGATAGAAGATCAAGCGTGGGAAGCCTCTTGGAGGAAACTGGTATTCTTGCGGGTGTACACAATCCAAAGGATAAGATACGAGAAATTGTGTACAACGGGCAATTCGAGCATAGCAATAAACGGCTAAAGTCTTCTGCATCTTCTATCGCATCGGATTCAAGTTCAACCACACTTAGGCGAAATCAGTCGGACAATCCTTTACAACGATCACTTCTTTCAGATCCTTCTTTCTTAAACGGAGGGTCTCGGATTCACCTTATGCCCACTTATCAAGCTGCAAACGAGACTCGGCCACAGATTAGTGGGGTACAAACTGATTACTTTCGATTGAAAGCCAGAGGTATTACTACTCTTCCTAATGGAACCCCTCTTGCTACCTCGGTGGCAAAGCATCCTCTACGCCCAAAGCAGTCTTTTGATGATGTCAGCAAGCCTATCAGGACTCGAACATCGATGATGCCAGAAGAGAATCCGATCCCAAGAAGTAGCCCGGCTAAAGTACCTGCTCAGCAATTACTCATGCCTGCACCGGCTGGCGACGAAGAAATTCAACGTCTGAAAGAGCGGGCCAGAGCAGTTATGGCAGCTGATTCTGGCAGAAAGTTACAAAAGCGTGGATTGGACGGTGATGAGGAGTTGTTTGAGAGAGCAAAGAGGATCAGAGAAAGAATGGACGAAGACTCTGAGTGGTTAAGGCGAGAAGTTGATAGATATTCTGAAAGCAGAAGTGGATCATGGTCATAGATGTATTCATAGCATTTTAAGGCGTTATTTTTTCTCCACGGGGTGGTACTTGTGATGAGATCCGAAAGACAGGGGGGCTTGGTAGCTAAAGTTGGCATCTATGGGCGTTTTAAGGATTGTATAGCATGAGATTGATGATACCTTGGTGCCTTTTGACATTAATAGAATGCCACACAAAAAGAGGTTGGATGAGATGAAAGGGAATTGAAATATCAATTTTTTGAATCTGAGCAGTGAGTCTATCTCAATTGTTTCCTTTCAAGTTCATGGTGATATATAAAAGATGTATGGTAGACAGACATCAAATGACCAAGGACCATGATAGTATTCTACCGTTAACATAATAGCACTTACCTATCTACCTAGGTATCTCTATATATAAGATGAAGAACAGGAAGATATCAAAGTAAGTTCATCATATTATCATACCTACGTACTGTTGATATCAACAGAAGAAGTGACCTTGATTACTAAGTAGTTCCAATTTGATCAATAAAAGCTCAAGCCTCTTTCTCATTTGTTCAATTAAAATTTCATTTGTTAATCTAATATACACGTGATCCCGGGAGCTTTACCTTGTCTGACTTAGCTCCCTCCACCAAAATTTCTCGTCGGTAAATTTTCTAGAGCTTCAAATCTTTGAGGAAAAAGTGAAAATTAATCAACCACCTCGACAGCAGCCACACAACTCGGATATTGTAGATTCGTCAATTACCTTTATCCAAGATGGCGCTTGTATCGACAAAGAAAGACCAAGAGGTTGAATATACCATCAAACCTGAAGCTTTAACTCCAGCCATCGATACTAGCAGTTGGCCATTATTGCTGAAGAACTATAGCAACTGTATGTATGAAAGTATTCAAGCAATTGGAATTTTACTGACACTATCAAGTGCTTGTTCGAACTGGTCACTTTACTCCAATTCCCAATGGCTGCACACCATTGAGCAGAGACCTCAAGTCCTACATCAGCTCCGGTGTCATTAACCTCGATAAACCTTCCAATCCTTCCAGTCACGAAGTTGTAGCTTGGGTTAAGCGCATGTTGAGGTAATTTTTCATCATTCTCGCGCAATTGAAACGCGCCAAATGCTAATTCCTACAAATTATAGAGTCGAGAAGACTGGTCACAGTGGTACCCTCGATCCAAAGGTTACCGGATGTTTGATTGTCTGCATTGATCGCGCAACAAGACTCGTAAAATCTCAACAAGGAGCAGGAAAGGAGTATGTCTGCGTTATTAGATTACACGACAAACTTCCAGGTGGAGAAGCACAATTTGCGCGAGCTTTGGAAACCTTGACTGGTGCTCTCTTCCAGCGTCCTCCTCTCATTTCCGCCGTCAAGCGTCAACTTCGTATCCGAACTATCCATGAGAGCAAGTTGTACGAGTTCGATAATGACAGACATTTGGGTGTATTCTGGGTTAGCTGTGAAGCTGGTACATATATCCGTACTCTTTGTGTTCATCTCGGATTGTTGTTGGGTGTTGGCGCACACATGCAAGAGTTGAGGAGAGTTAGAAGTGGTGCTATGGATGAGACTAAGGATATGGTCACTCTTCATGATGTTTTGGATGCTCAATGGATGCAAGACAACGCACGCGACGAGGCCTACTTGAGAAAGGTTATTCAGCCATTGGAGACACTTCTCACCACCTACAAGAGAATTGTTGTCAAGGATAGCGCAGTCAATGCCGTCTGCTATGGTGCCAAGTTGATGATTCCTGGATTATTAAGATATGGTACGTTATTCTTGTCTTTTTTTTCTCTCCCCCCACCCCGCGATGATTAGACACGAGTTTCATGCACCACTCATATAGCCTTCGGGTCGTTGATGAGGAACAAACCACTTTTGAGAATGAGCAACGGGATGCACTACAATATTTTGAGAATTCAACCTATAATTACATCCGCTAATTATAATTACAGAGGCTGGTATCGAGGTTCACGAGGAAGTTGTTCTTATGACCACCAAGGGAGAAGCCATTGCTCTTGGTATCGCTCAAATGTCCACCGTTGAACTCTCCTCTTGCGACCACGGCGTTGTTGCCAAGGTCAAGCGTTGTATCATGGAACGTGATCTCTACCCACGCAGATGGGGAATGGGACCAGTAGCCGTCGAGAAGAAGAAGATGAAGACTGAGGGTAAGCTTGATAAATACGGAAGACCAAACGAAGCCACCCCTGCCAAGTGGAACAACGAGTATAAGGATTTCACCGCTCCTCCTGAGGAAGGAGCTGTTGCAATTGCATCCCACCCAAAACCTGAAGCTACTTCAGCCGCTACTACTGCAGCACTTGCACCAACCGACGGAAACGCTGCCAATGATGATGATGATGAAAAGACCGATAAGAAGAGAAAAGAGACATGACGGAGAAACAGCAGAAGAAAAAGCCGAGAGAAAACGAAAGAAGAAGGAGAAGAAGGCCAAGAGGGAGTCAAAGAAATCCGCAGCAGGCAGTTCTGATAGCGAGTAAATACGAAAAGTATCATTTTCGCATTACTCATTATCATAATTGGGTCTCGGAGGTAGAGTTCCTCTTTTCCTTCTTCTCGGTTTCTTTATGTTTGTTACGGTGGGGATGAGAATTGGCGTTGAGTAAATAAATGTTTCTGTTTCTGTGTGCAACGAGCGCAACATGGCTTTTGTATCATACTTGCAGGGGTTTTTTGCAAGCAGGGTAGTTAAAAAAGAATTCATTAAATAGGAAAATTAAATAAATTAAATTGAAAATCTACTCAAGTTAAACTGTATGTGTGATAGTGTGGTTGTGATAGTCATCATTCCCATTATCACGAAGAGAAAAGAATGAAGTTATTCCAGTGAGTCTACTGAAGGTACCTACCTCCAAGTGAACTCTCCACCAAAACTCAATATCTGTTTTAGCTATCCATGATTAACCTTACACATCAAACCCAGATAATACTCCATTTAGCATTTCAAGTTTTGTAGCTAGATATATAAAAAGGTAGCTGTCTCGAGCCATCCAAAGTTCTCGCGAGAATCCTTTGCCTAGGCCTCTTACTTGAAGACTCTTTAGCCAAGACTGCTCTGCGCGATCAGTTCTTGGTCCCTGGGTATCAGTGCTTTAGTGTGTTGAAGGGGGTGGGGGATTAGGGGGATGTTGGGATTGTTGATTCATGGTGAGGTGTTGTGTGGTGTAGTGTGGATTTAGGGGATAGAGATACTGGGTTTGTGATTGAGATTGGATGTGTCACTTCACTACTCTCATATACCTACCTACCCTCGGATTCAACGCTGAGGTATCATAACTATTTGCCGACGACGCCTAATAGGGGATCTGTGATATTCATGTTTATGTTTATGTTTATATTGATTTGGTATTACATTATATCTAGACGCCATCGTACAGCTAGGAATCTGTATAGAATTAGCTTGTACGAGTAATTTATACTCGGGATTGGGTTTACCAATATATGTCCAGGTACTCCCATTTGTGATTTAGAAGTATGCAACGTTATATGCCTACCTGGGTATGTGTATATGTATATGTATATGTATGATTCCAAGTCCTTCCAACTGTCTGTCGACAAATAACAGCATTGGCTCTAGTAACTAATTATAGCAGCCATACTTCAAATACACACACTCTGTACAAATACAAAAACACAAATACAAACAAATTTTCCTTAAAATAACCTAATTTAAAGTATACTTACTCCAAACTCACAATCTTCCAACCTGGGATCCCGCATACAGATAGACACTCGGGTGATTAGCTGACTGGGTGGACGGAAAGTCGAAGATTCGTTGATGTTTTATTGTAATCTTATGATTACTGTGTAGAAGTATGGTTATGGTTATGGTTTCTTTGTAATTGATGTAGAGCTTGGTAGGGGTAAGGTGATGCTGAAGCGAAAGTTGGATGGGTGGATGAATGGTTTTCTACCACTCTAGAAATACATGTATATGCATATAAAATAGTACCTGTGTGATAATATCTAGGTCAATATAGTAGGTGGGAGTGAGGGGAAGGAGGAAGGAAGGCAACGACGTCTTAAAAATTACAACCATAGCGCAAAGAACAAACAAGCAAAACAATAATATAATAACCAACAAATAGACAGAGCAACAACCTCGCTATTTCGCTATAACCGTATATGAAGGGGGAAGCGGGGATAGTGATGAATTTGAGATTTGGTATCTAATGTGAAATAAGATGAGGGAGGTAGGTACCTCGATGTAATCTAGACTACCGGTTACTTAGCGAAATCCTCGAATATGATACCAACAGTAAGGTACCCCAATATGAAACCGGATGTTTTAGTGATGCGTTTTTGATTTTCGTTGTGTCACTGATATAGATATCTCAAAGCATTCATCCATATATCAAATCATCGATGTCTACTTCATTCCATTCCATTTCATTTCATTTCATCCACACCCCTAACCCCAACCCCAACCCCAACCCTAAGCCTTAAAAGCACTAACAATACTAATGACATCCTCATCCGCGACAAAATGACCCAAGCCCACCCTCTGCGGCACATGCCTAGCACTCGCGCCCCAAACCAACGCATATTTGAAAGTATCCTTCAACGTCCGATGGATCTGATCACAAACATCCTCGATCCGGCTGCCACTCCTCACAATCAGCGCCTCGGAAAAGTCGGGATCAACTCCCTTCCTCTTCGTATAGATACGGATTAATTTCAGCTCATCCCAGCAGCGATCTACCACGTCGCGGATGCCAAGATCCATTTCACAGGACATGACGACGGTGTGGGGTTCCCGGGCCAGTTTGTCCAGGAAGTCGAGAGAGACGCTGTCGATTTTGTTGTAGACGTAAAGACACTTGATGTATTTGCGATGGTCTTTCATAATGACGTCGATAAAGTCATCAACGGTGCAGTATTCATCTCGGATGAGAACTTCGCAGTTGAGGATTTTGTAATCGCGAAGAATGTTGTAGATCATTTTCTGATCAATATACTTGGGGGGCGTTTGGAAGGTGATCTTCATACCGCCGGCGGCTTTGGGTTTGAGGTAGATATTACTGGAGATGTTAGTTAGCGTGCTATTTCGACATGACTGGCCCAGTATCTTGTAGTATGAAATGTAAATCAAGAAATCAACTCACGGTGGTTCTCTATTCAATCTAATGCCCACGGCCTCCAATTCCGCCTCCAACAACGCCCTCTGCTCCGCCTTCTTCGTAGCATCCAGAACCATCAAAATTAAATCACTCGTCTTGGCCGCACTAATAACCTGTCTTCCTCTACCCTTCCCCTCAGCAGCCCCTTCAATAATACCCGGCAAATCCAAAATCTGAATCTCCGCACCCCCATACTCCAACACACCGGGAATAGCCGTCAGCGTTGTAAATGAATAAGCAGCAACAACCGACTTCGTCTTGGTAATCTTGGACAAAAATGTAGACTTTCCGACCGAGGGAAAACCCACTAGGGCAATCCGCGCATCCCCAGATTTCGATACGTCAAAACCAGTGCCGCCTGCACCTCCAGCTCCTGGACCAGGCTCAAGAAGTTGCGCACGATAACGAGCGAGTTTTCTAAATGCATGATAAGTAAACAACTCAAAGCCCAAGTAAAACACCCCAAATCACCTCATCCCTCACCAAAAGAGAGAGAGAGAGAGAGAGAGAGAGAGGAAGAAAAAGAAAGGAAACCAACCCCTTGAGAAGACCAAGATGATACTCTTCAAAACATCACATCAGCCATGATCATGTGGTGAACCGTCTCCAAACATCTACATACCAGTCGCCTTATTCTCTATTCCAAGAAGTCAGTATACATTCCAATATCAAGTGCAATCCCCATCCCAACTCAATCATCAGACACAAACCCCACAAAAACAGCCAAACAAACACAAACACAAGCAAACGCATACTTACTCTGCGTCCTCCTCATCTCATCCTCAATCCTTCAAAAACATTAGCACGCATTTCCTATTCCCTATTCCCATCCCATCCCATCCCATCCCATCCCATCCGCCCTCGCCCTCGCCCTCGCCCTCGCCCTCTTCCCCTCCCTCGCCCTCGCCCTCTCCCATCCTCCTCCTCGTCCTCCTCCTCCACCCACCACCCACCACGTGCACCAAACCCAACCAACAAAAGCAACCAGCCAAAAAAGAAAGAAAAACAAAAAAAAAAACAAAAAAAAGAAGACTCACTCCTTAATCTTCTCCGTAATATTAACCATCGTGACGATCTCCCACAATTGCAACCAACCAAAGCCTACAAACAGCAAATATAAAGTATAATCTTCAATCCTTTCCTTTCTTGAATCTCAACTCTTAATAAATCTGCAACAACCAGGAAACGTCAAGATATCCAGTCCGCTCCACCACAGAATAAACTTGTAATTTTTTGACCTTTGCCGATTCTCGTTTGGGGTGTGGAAAGGCGGTGAGGAGGGGCAAAAATGAGGAGGCTAGCTGTTTTGGGTGGGACCCCACTATCCGTGTCAGTATGTGCCCCTCCTTGTGTTTGGCAGTGCAGACATAGTGAGGATATATGATATGAAGGGATGGAGAAGTTGTAATTATTTCGATTAGGATTCTGCTTTCTTGTTGGAGAAGTATAGCTAGGGTACATAAATATTAGCTAGGATATATTGACTGATCACGGTAAGTCAAGACTGATGTTTTCAATAAAAAATCATTTTCTATTGTCTTGAGACACGCTCTTTTGTTCCTCCATCAATCAATCCATCTACCTATTTTATCTATCTACTCATCTATCCTATCGATAAACTGGAATTCCCTTCCCTTCCCCTCCCCAACATCAACGCCAACCCTTCATAAGTAGTGTACCATCTTATCATCCCCACCCTATAAATGAGATCGTAGTTGTAAGTCGTAGCCAAAGTAACAGAGAGAAATGCAAAACCGCCCAGCTATGCATACTGTCAAGCAGCCAACCAATCAATCTATAATCATCTCCGTGTCGATGATCTCCTTCCTTCCCTACTCCCCCACTCCACATCTCTAAAGACTCCTTGTTCCAGGATCCCCCACCTAGGAACCCATCTCAACCAACCCAACAAAGACCAGCCCCAACCCTCCTGACCCAAAATAGCCGCTACAGAATTCGTTACGACAAAACCCTCATTTCTCTCTCTAGCTTTGCTTCTAATACCAAATTAAAGCAAACTAAAGTAATGATCTAGGCGTCGAATTCTTCTGTTCTACAGCTGATTTGGATTGGAGAGTTGGATCATACATTCTCCCTCTAATCCACTCATCAAGTTGCTCATCATTCAAGTCGCGAATAGGTGGTTCACGATCGAAATTGAATTTTTGAGCTGCACGAATTACTTGACGAGCAACTATGACGCTTACTTCGCGAATACGGTTGAGTTCTGGATAGAGACGACCGGATGAGATTTCGGATGGGGTAAGGGAAGTACTGAGAGCTTCGGCTGAGGCGTAGATCTGTAATTTGGGCGGTTAGATTTTGTGGGTTTCCTCATAAGGGGAGAGTATATATAAGACCACCTACCATTTCTTGATTGATGCATGAGGTTTTGCAAAGGATTGATCCGAGTCCGATACCAGGAAATACATACATATTGCTAACATCTCATTAGAATTCATACTTCAAAATGCGATAAACGTGAATACTTACTTTCCTTGTCCAGCAGAATATGTCTTACCATCCTGAGTATAATCCGGAAATGGACTTCCACTAGCAAACAAAGCTCGACAATCCGTCCATTTCATAGCTTCCTCGAATGTACATTCAGCTTGACTGGAAGGATTTGACAATGGGAAGATTATAGGGCTCTTATTCAATTCAGCCATTCTCTTGACGATAGACTCATCGAAAATTCCTCGAATAGTGGATAATCCCATCAAGATTGTAGGCTTGACATATTCGACCACC
This sequence comes from Monilinia laxa, assembly GCA_009299455.1. NCBI lineage: Eukaryota > Fungi > Ascomycota > Leotiomycetes > Helotiales > Sclerotiniaceae > Monilinia > Monilinia laxa. Next base: position 840,541 of record VIGI01000014.1, read on the forward strand.
TCCGGGAGAGTTTTGAATTGTTTTCCCTCGTTGTCATCACGAGAGAAATAGACCTTATGATCGGCCAATTTATCACCTCGATCATTTGTGATCAGACCCTGAAAGATTAGCCGTTGATTCTGTTAACGCAAGTGAAGAAATAAGTACCTTGGTATCCACAAACCAAAAGCAACGACGTGCCTCATCTTCCGTTAATCCTTCCTTTTGGAAGAATTGTACAATTTGTTGTGCGACACCTACACCTGCACTACCTGCACCCATGAAAACGGCTCTTTGGTCTTTGATAGGAACACCTGTTCGACGTAAAGCATTAATGATACCCGCCAAGATAACAGCACCAGTACCTTGAATATCATCATTGAAGCAAGGATACTTGTTCTGATACTTTTTCAAAGAAGGGAATGGATTTTTGAAATCTTCATATTGAACAATAATCCTACCCATAAATTAGTAAAAGGCGCTTTCATCCAAAGCACAAGAACATACCCAGGCCAAGTCTTATTCAGTGCCACCATCAACTCTTCCATAAACTCAGCTTCCTCTTCGGTAGAAATTCTCTTCATACGATTTCCCATATACAATGGATCGTTGAGGAAAGTCTCATTATTAGTACCGAGATCCAAGGTAATTGGCAAAGTCTTGGAAGGATGGATACCAGCACAACCAGTATATAATGCCAACTTTCCAACCGGAATACCCATTCCATTGACACCTAAATCACCCAAACCAAGAATACGAGAGCCATCAGTAACAACAGTCATCTCAACATCAGGTTGACGCCAATTACCGAGGACTGCCTCTAGGTTGCCTCGATCATAGTAAGAGAGATATAGACCTATTCCGGTCAGTGCTTTATATTATGATCTGAGGAGAAAACATGAATACCTTCGGGCTGTTGATAAATTTCCGACCATCTTAAACAAGCTTCTCCAACTGTTGGTGTGTAAATCAAAGGTGTAATATCCTACAGCCAAAAACTGTCAATCCAATTCCATTGATTCATTTGACCGACCTTTCACTCCCCGTGAAAAGGAGAAAGAAAAAACATACCGTCAAATTCTCCTGCACCAACCGATAGAACAAATGCACATTATTATTTCTCAAATTACTGAGGTACATATACTTCTCAATTGGACTCTTCTTAGATTCTAATTGCTTGAGACCTATATTCATTCAGATCAGTATATACCACTCTGAAAGAAAATCATCAAATGTTGGAAAAGAAACTCACATCTTTGGGCTTGAAGAGCATGGCTTTCCACACTAGGAGGAATAAGACCCAATGTTTTATTTTGTCTTCTCACTTCTATTGAATGTGAGGTATCCGGTTGGATGCTATATTCCTGATTAGCAAGGTTAAATGAACACATCAGCAGCGGCATCATTATCATCATCACCATCATGATATTATTCCCCCCCTCCTCCTCATTCCCGAATGCCTCCTCGCAGTAAAAAAAGCTGAAGAACAGCATAAAACCCAAGAACCAAGACTCACGATTGACCAAATCTCGCCATATTGACACTACCAACAACGCCCTCTGACTCTGAAGAAGAATCAAACTGTTTCTTCGAATCCGGTATCTCTATTTTCGTCCTCGCAATCTTACCCAAAGAATCAATATGAGTATGTGATATATAGGATCTAGGAATATTCGAAACGGCAATCTTCTCATCAACTTGTTGTCGTGCAGATTCCGCTCCAGCTCCAGACGTGGACTGATATCTATAGGAGAAGGAGCCGCGCGATCCCGTGCCCGCCAACTGGGCCCCACGGCTCTGCACACGAATCCTGGAATGTCGTATGCCTCGGTACATTTTTTTTGCCCGTTGGTTAAAAAGAACCTTGGAAGTACTAGGTAGGACCAGGAGGAGGTAGGTAGGTAACAGTGATTTACCTAGGTAAATCAATAAATCAATAGAACCGATGGATAAATTGATAAAGTCAATCCTTTGGATTTGATTGGTTTGATTGATTCGATTAAATTCCAAAAAAGGGAATTAATGGGATATTCTTAGGGTTTTTTCGGGTGTGATTTTTAATTGGATGGATGAGAAGAGAGAAAAATAAATTGACATAGGAGAATTGAAATTGTTTTCAATTTTTCCAATTTTAAGTGCAAAGAAAAGAAAAGAAAAGAAAAGAAAAGAAAATATGGATGGATACTAAAATCTGTATATGGAGGGAGTCATAGGGAATCAGTTTTGAGCTGACCAGATTGAGTGGGTCAAAGTCGTGTATATACGGGTGAGAAAGGGTGAGAAGGGGTGAGAAAGAGTTCTTTCCTAACTTGTAATTTCATCGTCCGTATGTGATATATCTAATCAGACTCAACCTCAATTATTACTTTTATCGGAAGGTTGAGGAGGAGGAGGGAAGGAGGGAAGGAGGGAAGGAGGGAAGGAGGGAAGGAGGGAAGAAGGAAAGAAGGAAAGAAGGAAGGAAGGAAGCAGGGAAATAATACAAATATCTTTTTCAACATATGAAATTAAATTAATTCTCTTATGGCTTTTTTTAAGTTCAAGAAAGAGAATCCCTCTGCTAATGTTACACGCACACGGTGTTCTGATATACCTATCCAATCAAATCTTCAACATGCATTCCATTGCTTCTCACCGGATTCCCCAGCTTTTGCATTTCGTGAGGGGAAGTCCGGGGGATTGTCATGATTGGAATCATGTGATCTCAACAGAACTCTTTCCGAATATCGAATGAGCTCATGGCGTTGGAAGATTCATGGGTAAGCAAGTAAGCCATCGACATATATAAAGACCGAGCAAGAATTGACCTTTGTCTTTTTTCTTAATGAATCTCTTGTCCGTTGAGGTTGACGTTCCCGTGTCTGACATACATAGGTTAAATGTCCGAAATTGGAGCTATTGCATGCTGCTGGGTGCAGCATATTAGATTGTATGACTGCATCAGCCCTTCAACTCATAGGTACTTTGGTCGAAGTGGTATCAGACATAGTATCTATAGTATCTACTGCAGTGACTTGCATGCCGTTTATCTGCACTGTGTTAATACCAACATCAGAACCAAAAGTTGTTGTTTGTTGGTTAAGTGTCTTGCGCCATTCAATGAACTCATCCGAAAGGATACCTCCATATCCCTTGACCTCTTCAACCTTGAATACTTCAATGGCCATGGACTTTTCTCTTCTTCGAATCTTCCACACACCATCACCAACAATGGTGGCTTTCAGGACTATTTTGTTAGTTGAGTAAGAATGGCTAAGGATTATGCGCTTACATGTAAGAATTCGATCAGCGAATTTAATACACATATCTCCATCCCATGAATTATTTCCTCTTTTCTTTACCATACCAGGTATTTGTGCTGTATTAATCCTTTCGATACTTTCAAGGATGCCATCAGGACTTCGCTTGCCCACAATAATATGAGGGACCCCAAGCAAGAATGATTGGAGCCAAAATTTCAAGAGCTTTTTTTCAAAATTTTGTTCATCTCCTCTATGTCTAGGAGTCACAGAAGTTTTTAGCTCGACCCATTCCGTGGACTTTCCATCTTCAGATTTGGATCCCTTATATACTGATGATTATTGTTAGATATGAATAAATAGTTGAAGGACAACCTGGGGACATACTTCCATCGACTTCTCCACCAATAACCAAAACATTACTTCCAATTTTTGTTTTTACAACAGAGCAATATTGGGCATGATTGTTAACAACCTCATCATCTCGATCCTCAATATAATCTCGAGATGTTTCCGGCCAAGGAGTTGGCATGAGGCACAGAGTTTCGAATTTATATCCTATCCCTTGTCAGTGGACGCCACAAGAAATTGATCTCGACACCTAAAACTCACCCCAAAAGCTCATTGCATCCCCTGAAGGTCTCCCTGGTCGAGGTTGCTGACGTGCATCCTGTCTAGCTCTACTAGTTACCTTATACTGATTATCCTCTTCGATAAAACTATAGGGATCAGCCTCGTGCTCATAAATGATAACTTATGATCAAGCATACACAGTCCCCTTTACCTCAATTAGTCCAGGAAACATAAAATCCACACCCAACAATCAACTCACCTCGAAACACGTAGCATTCATCTGAAATCCATCTCTAGAATCAAACAAACTAGCAATTATCTATACCCTCCCCATCAGCATATCCTGCGCTCTCTCACTGCCTCAAAATAGAACAAACCTTAGTCATCATTCCCCTCCAAGTAATAACATCCGCATCTGTCTTAACACCCATCACTTTCTCCCTCTCTATCAACGCCTTCAATAACGATTCCAAATGCTCATCTTTCGAATCATCATGTTTACGAAAAGTATCAAAACCCCGATTCAAATCCGCCCCTAGATCCGGTGGATAATACCACCGAATCGAGGAGTCATCCAAATGAAATTCATGATTGTTGTCGTAAGAGAAATGTGCAATTTCCTATGCCCAGGATTAGCTCAAAAAAGAAGAAAAAAGAAACAAGACTGAGGAACAACATGCCTGTGGTCTTGTAATGGCGGTATTGGGACTATCACGAGTTCTCTCAAATTGTGTAAGAGGAAGCGTGTTAAATTCATGTACGTGAGGATATGTATTCCTATTGGTACTCATCATGAAATAATATTAATATAAATTTATAATATATCAAGAGATATCGAAGAGATTCGCGAATGAGAAGATTCGAAAATCGTGACGTAGATTGTAAGATGAGGTCGTAAGGAGAACAGGACCTGGTCTAGACGCCACAATTCGCTTGAAAGAAGACTACCTAAGCGTAAATGGTTTCGTCCGATTTGTCTAAATGACCCCTGTTGGGTTTCCCCGCTAAACGGTAAGGTTATGCAACCGTTGATATCTTCAGCCTTATGGATGAACAACAATTCAATGTTTACGTTGGGTATTTCTATTTTGGCTTCACAGTACAATAATAGTATTCATGGCATTATTACCGGCTTGAGTATACATATACCCTAAACACTCGTCATTCCTTTAATCATCGCTCCCTACCTCTTATCGAAAAAGCTCACACATCCCAGGATTAACCCAAACTTCCAACCACCCCCAACCACCTACCTACCCACCTAGCAATCGTCACACCAGCCCAGCATGCCCGAGCGCCGCAACCCCTCCAACACCCACGCCTCAACCCGCCCCTCAGTCCGCCGCAACCTCTTCCCCTCCCACCTCCGCACCACCCACACCGCCTCCGCAACCCCCTCCACGACCACCCCCTCCAACCCCTCAACCACCCACCCCATCCCCTCGCTCCCCCGCCGCCCAACAACCTCTTCCACCAGCACATCTGCCGAAACGCTGCGCCTCGACCACACGCACTCATTTCCTCCCTCACACGCCTCCTCGCATCACGACCGCGACACAAATCTCTTCCCCCATCACACGAATGGCAGGAGCGGCAGTGGCCTCTCTCTAGACGGCACAACAGACATAGTGATGCGCGACAAGAATGGAGATTTCGATATCGCAGGGGGGATGCTGGGGCCGGGCGGGGGCATGGATAATGAAGGGATGTTATTATTTGGGGGCGACGACGAGGATATAGTTGGGGTGGAGGGCGGCGAAGAGGAGAGTAAGTTTTTTGTTTTTTTTTTCGGGGGGGTTTCGAATTGCGGTTGCGGATTGATTGCTAGGGGAAAGTGTAGAATGAATAGATGCGGCAATTTATATTCATATACATGGAGCAGAACGAGAACGCTAATCCAGCATGTGCAATAGAAGAAAGACAACGTCTAAACGACTCGATTAAACACCACCAGCGCGATCGCAATCGCGCGCCGAGTGAGCCGGCTGGTAAGTTTGATGCATTTATTGATTTCTCCTTCCAAAGTAGCCCTAATTTAACCATCTATTGTCCCTGCGCATCAAAATACTAATGCAATTTCTCCTAGAATTACTAGAAGCAGTGCGCAATAGTCTCCGAGCCAAGACTGCTGCGCTCTCAGATGATAATTGGATGTTTGAAGCGGAGAATGAGGGGGTAGTTCGATAGCTAAGATACTCCTGGGAGGGTTTTCCTACATTGATGTTTTAGTTTTGGATCCGGTGCGCTTTTGGTTAATGACATGAAGCGAGCTACTAGTTATGCAAACCCTACTCTGGATATACGACCTAACAAAACAACGGAATTGGGATAGAGAATTTGGTGTAATATGGCGTACAGAGCGGATGGATGGGGGAATTGAGATACCCAGGCGTATATTTGATCCTACAAATCATGGACAGGTGGGTAGAATCAGGAGTGACAGTATTGAATTTTGGTATCGGCTCACTCTCCAGTCTACAATACAACTCCATCTCCCAAATCCTATCAAACCCTCCCCCGTAATACACAACTTCCTCTAATCCAATCCCTCCGCAACTGGGGCGCCCGTCTGACCAATCCTCTTTGCGCCCTGTTTCTGTCCTCCAGCACCCCCCATGCCACCTCCAAACATACTGCCCATCATATCCAACAACGGATTTCCCTGTCTCGGCCTCTGAATCCCAAAATACATCTCCCCAACCCCAACAAGTGCTTCCTCCCACAGCTCACCAGCCGCCTCCTTCACCTGTCCCGCATACTTCTTCATAAGCTGTTTATAATCCAACGAATTTCCCTTTTGCACCGCCACCAACAACAACCCCAAGAAATTAAGAAGTGGAATCGACGGATATATCTTGATATCCTCATTCCCACTACTTCCCAATTCCTGCACCGTCAGCCCCTGATTCGACTCCCGCAACCTGCTCGTGAATATCCCCAGCGATTTCCGCGCATCCCTCACATTGCCAACCAACAAATATGGTAACACGGCCCGACTAGCATATAAAGCAGCGGTATGACTATCATCCTCGGTATACCATTCATACTCCAATTTCGCCAGGAGCTCTGCCGAGTCCTTCGTGCCGAGTACCAGGTGTCGTTCCGCATCATATGCTTCCCCCTCTTCTGCATACAAACTTCCAATTACATGATGGAGCTCTGGGTCTCCGGCGGGGTACACGGAATTTTTACTCGACCAGCCGATGATCTCGCCGATGAATCTTTTTCTGGAAGGTTCCTCGGGGGCGAATGCTCGGAGAAGCGTGAGGAGTCGGCCTTTGGATGTGCTGTCGCAGGGGAGGGAGGAGAGGTTGTATACTTCGAGGAGGAAGAGGGCTAGGTCGCCGCCGGAACCCCCTTGTGCGAAGGTGAGTAGGGAGAGGGAGACGGAGTAGAGGATGTCGGTTGCGGCGGGGTAGTTTTGGGATTTGATGTAGCGGGAGGCGACGACGCGGGTTTGTTGGTGCGCTTCGTAGTAGGAGCCTTCTGCTGTTCTGGGGAGAGTTAATGTGTGTTTTGGAGGGGAGGGGAATGGGGAGGTACTTTTCTTGCAGACGCGCAATGATCTTATCGATCTTTGTGGACATTTTGGGAGTAGTAATAGTAATTCAATATCTGCACTTAATTCTGTAAAGTATTTCGATACTCTTGTGAGTTGTTACGCAGTGCGAGTTACTTTGTGCAGTGGTGATGTTGGTTTGCGAAGCTTGAGAAGTGGTGGGAGTTGAGGAGAGTTAGAAGCTCGGAAGTAAAGCTGTGACGTGGTGGAGCGGCCGCGGGGAATTTTTGGTGAGCAACAAATAGTTGGAGGGAATGAAGTGAACAAAATGGGGACGAATTGAGCTTAACTTTGCATGGTGTAAATCGTTTTTAGACATTATATCTTCATTTTCTGAGTGACTCTTATGTTCTTATGCGTTTATTGTATTGTTGTCCCAATTACTCTTAAATACCATGCTTTCCTTATACAAATGGTAAGGTTGTAAGGTTAATAGCTACCTATGCGAATATCGAGCTTTTATTAACCTTACATACCTAAGTAGGTATATAAAGCAAGCCACTTAGCTAGGCCTTTTCAAATATTATATCTTCATCGTTCATGATCAAACAACCAATTGTTGAATATCGTCTTTGTAGTACAAATGATTTCCAATATTGATTACTTGTTGATCAGCCTATGGTCAAACATCATCATATGATAATACATGCAAACAACATTCAAACATCACCATTCATATAAAGTCACAATGAAAGGGCATCAGCACAAAAGATAGTTCTAGTATAGTTTTAAGCAAGTGTATTGTGTAAAGCCAAAGTATGTTATTAAAATGATATACTACATATTTCCTTCCTGCCGGAACCATTAAGGCGCCTGACATCTGTTTCGACAATCCTAGCGTTGAACCTTTTTGTGCACATGGCGAGAGATGTGTGATTGATGCGACTGGCTTGAACTCGAAGGCGCACTATGTTTCCCTTCTCCTTTTGTGGGACTAGTCCCCCCTCCCTCTTGTAATTGCGGCGCTACTTGCTGCTGATCGTATGGCTGTATTCCTGATGGCCCTGATTGCACCTCACTTTGGTGTGATGTTGTTGGCCGAGAGGGTGCTGCCGTGGATTTTGGTAGGTTCCAAATACCATCTAGATTTTCGTATTGAAAACACGGAAGAAACCCCCTTTCCCAGCGAAATCTTTTTGGGTTATCACAGGATTGGGAATAGGTCACCCTAAAATGTGCCAAGATAGCTTCTGGTATGCCATTCAAAATCATTTTGGGCGTAAATGAGCCGAATTCCCTGTCTTTGGCCCAGTGTAATAAAAAAGTCAATGGCTTGGCACGATTAGGATTAGTTTTATCGTTGAGAAGTATGAAGAGCGCATTCAGATCATCCACCTTGATGAGCTTTCTCCTATCTCGGAGGACTTTAGTAAAGCCTGGTGGTCTGTTGGCAGTATTCGGGCTAGCTCGGTTGAATATTTCTGCTATACTACGGAGCAAATATTGGTCTTCCAGAGAATCGTGATGTCTTGTAACATCCCCTCTAAGAACCACGGTAATGAATACGAGTCGATAGAAATCCACATGATCCCATAATTTCACCCATTCTTGTCTTTTCTCATCGGTGATAGCCCCTTGCCATAGAGCAGCTACATTCTTTTCGTTGGGACAGTAGGCCGGGTTGAATGTGCCGGTCCGCCAATACTTGCTCCCCTCGGGAAAGTTGTCTGGCTGTCCATAAGGAGCTTCATCTGGCACTAGATCCATTGGTGGTCCTGCTAATGATGACAGAGAAACTGGTGTTCCTGGAGTATGTGGTTCCAAACTCGGTGGCCTGGAAGTACGCCATTCGGGGCGCACCATGAGTGTGTTAGTGTGCTGCTGGGAGACCACCGAAGGGGTAGAGGTCTGTAGGTGTAGATCAGATGTGGTGATAGATAGAGGAATATATGAGTCTTCTGAAGGGGCTCTGGAGGACTGCTGTGGAGCCGGTGCATTTCCGCTTCCCGCAGCTGGGTTTGAGGATCGTGGCCAACAAGCCCTTACCTCACGTACTTGAAACTCATGCCATCCACGTTGTAGAAGAGTTTCGTCCGAATATTCCATCGTCCAGCCATAAGTACTATAATCGGTACCAGACATAGTTGATTAAGCAGTTCTGGGCACAGTTTCTACTTGTCTGGACGAATAAAACCGACAGAAAATAGATGTCCTAGGTCTATGGGATCTGTGAAATGGTATTGCCGAAGATGTTCGAACAGCAGCTCAGTACTAAAGGTATGTGAAACAGATCGGTGTCAAAGTATCCTTAGATATGTGTTTGGATAGGAAGATGATGTGGTGTTGATGGGTGTATGTCAAGAGAGGTTGTTATGGAAGGATGATAAAGGAATTTCCGTTGATGTTCAGTTGTTTTCTGTGAACTTTGTTTGAAGTTTGAGTATGCTATGTTTTTCCAAAGTCGAACCCAGAGGAAAAATCCCATTCTTCTTATGCATATAAGCCCTGTTCAAAATCGCCTTCAAAAGCCTGAAAAATGATTGTAAATGAGGTCCAAATGAGGGGGTTCTGACTCAAAATGATCAATGTGTGTATGAATATGTCTAAGAGAGAGAATTTTGACTCGAACTGATCATTATAATGTATGAATATGTTTGAGAAAGTGAGGTCGACTCAAAACCGCAGGAAAACCATTGGAATAGAAAGATGTCAGTTGAAATAGGGACATGATGACTCGAAATTTCATGATGTATGAATCCACCTACAATAGACATTTCGAGTCAAAGGTACAGGAGAATGAGCACAAAGTAACCCAGAACAGTCATTATGATTTCACAATGAGTAATGCTTCTTGAGGATAATTCTCTTCAAAATGGCCATTGTTAACTATAGGTATTGAAGGGAGATTTGGCTATACATCAAGCTCCATGTAATGAAACTTGAATATTCGAATCTGATTCATATAATCAAATTCAGATTTTCAATGGAGCCTACACAACCTACACAAGAACCTATCGTTTGAAAATGATCCGAGCAATAGAACTTAGACACACAAGAAGAACTTGCAAAATGAAAGCTCAAGACTCAAAGCAGATTAGTACAGTAACATGTATCGATCCGATCAGGTGAGCTTCATAGGAGAATGAATTGCTCAAACATCATCATTATTACTAACAAGAACATCAAGACACTTTGGTTGAAACAATGGTAAAATTGCTAAATACTAAACCAATGAGTAATCTGAAGGATCCATAGATTCCTATAATCATAATTTCATTCCTGCCACCCGTCACCTATCACATAATAAATATTTTGATGTCGTTTCCCAGTCATATTCCTTTGCAGATTTTTCTGAAATGTTAATTCTCAGCATTATGCACACACAATTAGTAGCGCTAGGTTTCCGTTAGTGGATTATTATCTGAAGAGGGAAGAAGTACTAACAGGACCACCGGGTGGAGCTCCACCTGGTCTGTATTGTTGTTGACCAGGATACGCACCACCTGGAGGAGGAGCACCATACTGCCCCTGTTGCTGGGGAGGATATTGACCCTGGGCAGGTGGAGGGTATTGGCCCTGGGGGGGAGGATATTGTCCTTGTTGCTGAGGAGGATATCCAGGTGGTGGCGCGTAACCACCAGGTTGTTGTCCATAACCCTGAGGAGGCGCGCCGTGACCTTGAGGTGGTTGTCCATATTGTCCTGGAGGCGGCTGAGGACGGCTTCCAGTTTCATCCTTGGTATCATAGGAGGAGTCGACGGCACCGAGCAAAAGCTTCAGCAACCATAAGTCAGGAGTCAAGTCAGTTCCAGGGTTGGTGCGAGCCATTTCATCTTGTTCGGCTTCGAAGTTGGATGTACAATCGATCAAATCACCGATGCTTCTATCATCATCTAACTTCTTCAAGAATTCCGTAGCTTGCTTATCATTACCAACTTGAGCAAATTGGTAGGAAATAGCTTGTTTTCCATATTGGGTACGTGCGAGCTCGGCTGCGGAGTTCTTAACGACTTGGAAAACTTCATCTTGGTTATCTGGTTGTCCATCGGTAATGACGATAACCAAAACTGGCTTTTGAAGTGCATTGGCTCTCGCCTTGTTCATGATAAGTGGCTCGACAACCTTATTTCTAAGTTGTGCGCCCAATGGAGTCAACCCCTTGAAATTGACGCGCTGGACAAGTGCCTCAACTTCTGGCTCAGATCGAATGTTGTTCCCGTTTACGTCACTGTTGATGAAGCGGACTTCGATTCCATCGGCGTCGAATAAGGATCCAGCATAGGCAGCTCTTCCCAATACAAGCTTCATATCATCGATACGAGAGCCATTCTCCTGGAAAACCATAGAACCACTGTCATCTTTTTGGGGTTAGCATTTTAAGAGGATTCAAGGGCTCCCAAACATACCAATGAAAAGAATAATATCGAACAAAGCAAGCTTCACAATATCTGCACCCAATTCCTTGGGAACATTCCAAGCTTGGCATAATTGATCAATTTTTTGAGGAGCAGTGGCGGAGATCTGTTGTAGAATTTGAGGGTTTTGGAAAAAGTTTCCCAAATTCTTCTCCCGAATGGTCTGCTCGAGGGATTGTTGAACGGCTTGGGGAGGAATTGAGCTTCCACCCGGGACGTAACCCAAAGGTCCGGCGCGGGGTGCAGCTCCTCCTTGTGGTGGTGGTGGACCGCCAGGGTAAGCTTGATATTGTTGACCTGTTTGAGATTGTGTTAGTGGAGGTACAGCACTTTGTCCATACTGCGAAGGAGGGAAGGATTGTGTCGGTGAAAGAGCCTGCTCTCGTGGATTTGGTGGGTATTGTTGATATGGCTGCTGATATGGCTGGTTTGATTGATATTGCTGCGGCGGAGGTTGCGGTTGCCCGTATTGATCATGTTGTTGATATGGCCGAGGAGGCAGAGGTGGAGGCTGCCCATAAGGTTGATTATATTGATTATATTGTGGCTGTGGTGGTTGCGGCGGTGGGGGAGGAAGCTGCCCATATGCTTGAGGATGCGGGGAAGTTGGGGGTTGCCCATACGGAGCAGTTGGATGCTGCCCATAAGGAGATGGTGGAGGCTGACCACCATATGGGGATGGCGGAGGTTGGCCATAGGGAGACGGTGGCGCTTGACCATACGATGGATATTGTGGATGAGGGGATGGGGACGGATGCACAGGTGAGGAAATCTGACCTTGCTGACCTTGACCATATTGAGGTTGACCGCCAGTTGGCTACATTATCATCAGCAAACACTCATTTTCAAGCAGTGACTGGAAATCTGCAGAAGAAAACATACATATGGCGGTTGACCCCCCTGAGCCTGCTGAGCAGCTGCCATCTTTGAAGCGAGCTGTCCCCCCGGATATGTGTTAGTAACTGGTCTTCCGTACATCGTTTTATATATTGATTGAAAGACTTTTAAAAGCTTACCCCCATTTCACGAAGTAAGGTTTTAAGAGTCTTTTTAGTTGTTTTGGGAAAAGGATCGTAAGTTGTTTAAGTAAGATTATTAAGAGATCTAGTAAGATAGTTGTCTGTTAGTAAAAGATGGTTGTGGATGTGTGTGAGTTGTTTGGGTAATAAAAAGTAAGGTGTTGTTGGGGTGTAGCTTAAGAATGGTGGGGTGATGATATAATAAATACTGCTGTTGATGACGTACGCAGGGATTCACAGCCTTGTCACTCGCTACAATTGAATTAACTGGGTCATTCATATCGTCCGTATCTTGTCCGAAGGGAGATGAAGGATCATTGGAGCTTGGTAATTCTTTGATCTTAAGCGTTGAGTTGCCATGCTTGCCATGGACTTGGCACTTTATATTGGTGTAAAGGCTGGCGAGTGATGCAATACAAAGACAAATATATGAGAGGCGTCCGTAGGTCAACATACGAGCCATCCGATGCATCTAATTCCATGTAGGACCTCTTCATTGTATAGCTAACTCCAGCTACCGACCTATTGAACACATATTGAGCTTTTTCTACACCGTCGGATGATCACGGCATCAATATATGGTTCAGGGGTTAAGAGGGGTCAACAGGTTGGATGCCGAGCTATGAGTGGGGAACTTAGCTTTGGGTTTTTTCAGCCGACCGTTGCGAAAGACCCCATCATAATATATTGATTGACCTAATCGAAAAGTAAAGATCTGTTTTCTTTTCGACTGTACCTATTGCAATTCAAATCCATAAGAAAGTGTTGTTCGCATTGCTTATAGTCTATCTAGGTAATTCTAGTGGTCATGATCGTTCGGTATGTGCTCGTTAAATGAATTGAATGCAGGATAGCCACAACACACTTGCGCGGGAGCTACCCCTCATTCAAGCAGTGTAACACTGCAGCATAGCCCGATTTTGGCTTGTACTGCAGAAAACTCATCATATCAGTGTTTTATGAGAGGAAAATGTGACAAGCTAAATCGCCACAATACTGGGTTGAGAAAACATAATAATTCAATTAGTCTAAAGTATCATTTCATTATCATAACATCGGCGCATCTTCACGAGCAGGTGTGAATGGTGCCAAATCTTCTTCCTCACCATGCAATAACCCTCTCTGCTCCCCTGTTCCTTCTTCTCTTGCAAGACCCGTTCTCATGCCCATACCATCTTGTCCATTCGTTCTCCTAGTTTCTTGTGCACCATTCAACACGTACCAAACATCTTTCTTTGTTAAGAGACCTTGCAATACACCTCGATCGCAGAAAAGAACATATCGAACCCCCAGTTTCTGAAAATAATTTGCAGTCAGGAGAAGATTTGATCGTGAAGGCAAAGTAATAGGCGTCTGGTCCATCCATGGTCGAAGATCAAGTGTTATTCGTGGATCTGCAAAAGGTTGATGTGAAAAGAATGCTTCTGTCTCGGGCCTGAGTGATCGAGGGGTTTGTGTGGATATTTTGAGATTATATTGGAGTTCGGCTCGGGATATGTATCCTAATAATATGGCCTCCTTGGGATCTGAAATCACAGGAAAGCCTCGATATGGATGGCCTGCCAAGATGTTGGTCAAAGATTCAATGGTGTGGCCGGTAGCGGTGAGCACAACAAGATCTTCAATCCGAGTCATAATTTGCCGAACAGAAATATCAGGTATCGGAGTCTCATCACTATTATCCAAAAATGGATATTCATTCAAATGGATCCAACTTTCATAGATACCACGCTTCCCGAAAGCATCACCAACCCATTTGCTGATCATGACAGCGATCATGATTGGCAAAACATATGTTAGAGCCCCTGTAAGCTCGAACATAATAACAACGATCGAAACGGTCATTCTGGTTACACCGCCTAAAGCAGCAGCAGCTCCAATAATCGCGTATGTACCTGGAGTGACGCATGGGAAATCTGGCTCGCAAGTTGAGAAAGCGAAAAAATTTGGGAAATTGTGAACCCATATTTCCACGAGAATGCCGACAGCTCGGCCAAAGAGCGCTCCAACTGCCATGGAAGGTAAAATAATTCCTGCTGGGACTTGAAGCCCGAATGTCATTGATGCTAAGAAGAACCCAAGTACAGCTGCAAATAATAATAAAAATATTGTTCCTATGGTAGCGGCTCCAGTTTTGCATAATCCGAATTGGTCGTCGGTAAGCTTTGAACACTCGGCAAACAAGGAGAAAACTAACTCTGACGATTGAGCTCGCATGTAAAGGTTGGGGTAATTAATTAGGGCGGTCAAAGTTGCAACGATCATAACCTGCGTTATTGGACCTGGGAGCCAAGTAGCAGTTTTCTTCCATTGAAAAATGCTTGTATTGACTTTGATGAAGAGCCCGCCATAAATGCCCTGAATGATGTTAAACTATGCAAGAAAGACATCATGCAGAGAGAACTTACACCAAGGATACCAAGAAATGCATATGGGATCATCTCAAACCCATGCCAGCCGGTGCTATAAGTAACCTGGTATAACACAAGCTTTCCACTTCTGAAAGGATCAAATGCTTGTAAAGTCACTGCAGCTGTCATGGCACAAACAAAACTTTGCCACATGGTTTTATCAGGAAAGTAATACGAAAGTTGCTAGGTTTTCTTAGTCAATAAGTATGATGATACTCAACGGAGGTACGTACCTCCAAACTGAAAAGTACACCCCCAATTGGAGAGCCGAAAGCGACGGATATACCAGCGGCTGCGGCCGCCGAAAGCACTTCACGCTTTCTAGCTAGAGACAAAGTTAAACAATAATCCAGCTTTCCTGTTCGGAATTTGCACATACCTTCGTTACCATTGATGTTATCAAACAACTTCATAAATACATTGGCACAACAACATGCTACATGGACAAGTGGGCCTTCTTTGCCGAGCCACATTCCAGATGCGACTGATAGACACTGTTTGAGATGAGTAAATAACCGGAAAAAAATACTGGAAAGAGCTCACCAAGCCCAGCGACTTTATGACCAATGTCCAGATCCCCATAAAACGCCGAATTACAAAGCCTCCTAATATAGTTTTGATCTCAGGGATACCACTATGTTTTGCATATAAAGCATACTCCTGCACCAAAACACTGGAAATAAAAGCGAAAGATAACTACTTTCTATCAGTAATTTCAAGTGGTACGATTTATGGGCTGAACCTACTGAAAATAATATAAAAAAGAAATACTCTATGAACCATTTCCCACCCACCGAACCAATATGTGACGCAACACTCCATGGTACCCAATCACGGCACTGCGCAACACTGTCATATCCGAAGCAGCAAAAGAACTTATTTAAGTAGAAATGCCCTCCATCTTCTCCAGCCCGACAATATCCTGTCTTCAAGTCCGCCAGGAAGTCCGTGACAATGTCTATCCCAGCTGCAAATGCGCCCGCCGCTAACCCTGTTAGAACAAGGACTACCCATATCTGACTTGCATCCAAAAACTGTTGTACATATCCAACCAATCCCGATGCGCTTGAGTATAATATTCGGAGCCTTTGCCGTTCTTTTGTATATTCAAAGATCCAATCGATAGCTGTCATATCCTCATATCCAACCCGTCGGCCTGGCCCTTCAACATACCAATCCAATGGCGCTCCATCTTTGGGCGCAGGACTGTCCTGTGAATCAATTCCTACTGGTGTATTTAAGGGGTGTGCCCGATCATTACCTGAATTTGGCGTGCTTCCTCTCGGTGATGGTGTATCATGTCGCGACTGAGGCCCGCTACCCGGTCTTGCAAAACCGGATAGGAAGTTCGAGGTGGCGGGTTGTTTTTGTTTTCGCTTGAATGAGAATCTGTTCGGATCACCTTCGTCATCGAGTGGACCGTCTACAAGTACAGCTTGGGGGTCATCATCGTTATCGCTGTCATGTTCGGCTGAGGGATAATGCGGTGAATTGCGACTCGACGACGAATTGGGGTATCGCCGAGTTGAAAAATAACCCGCAGATGAGCTCGCCATCCTTATAGATGCGAAAGATATATTTGCATTTTCTGTGGTAGTTGTACAGTTGAGATAGCTGTGTTGTTGCATTGATCCTTTTGAGAGATCTAGATTCTTCGGATGAATGTTACACCGGCATCCGATCAAACCTAACCTTACCTAATCCTGGTTCGTTTCACATGCATTTGCTCCTCTCAAAAATGATCAAAACCTTCGAATTTCCATCTCACAGTTAATGTCATTTTAAACTATATTGTGGCATTATGATGGAAGAACCAAAGGTCGCTGATGGCTCAAATCCAGAGCCAACGGGTCTAATCAGCCCTGGAGCAACTTTTGAAAAAATGAAGGACCTCCTAAAGGCAAAAGACGATACTTCCAGGTTCGTAGGGCTTGCTCTCCTTAAATCCGTTCTTGACAACGAACAACAGCTCGTCAACAATACAGATCACCTACAGATACTCTGGGAATGCATATCCTCAAAATTCCTGGATCGGCTTTTGAGAGCTCAACTTAGTAGGAAAGTTGATAAGGGCCAAGCGAGGGATATGGTAGATCTCGCAGTAGCTGTACTACACACATTCTCTATACTATTACCAGAAGATACAAGAAGAGAGCCAAAGCTCACTGGAAGGACAGGGCCAATGGTCAAGGCACTCGTTCAAAGGTAAGCCTTTGCATTTTCGCTGGCAAATTACGTGCTAATACCTGCCAGCTCTCCTGAAACCACACAGCTCATTCTCCAAACGCTTTTGACTATAGTTAGTCAAGTTGAGGGTTCTTTGGAACTTTTAAAAATTCAGGATCTCTCTCCATTGACAGAGATAGCACCACAATGTCCCCTTGTCCTCGACATTCTGAATTATACTTGGGCAAATGGATCTACAGTCAATACCGAAGTACAGACCGTTCAAGGAAGTATCAATGAAGTCATCCCAAATCTACTGTTGGTATTCAAAGGAACTGATGCTGTCACATTTTTGTCATTTATTGCAAGCTTTATACCAAAATTGACGTTAGAGGTATGCACCAATACTGCCTTTCCAATTACTGGATCTAACATAATTTAGGCGCTTCCACGCAGTCCAAAATGGCTTAGGTCTACAATTATCTTACTTCGCGCCTTGGTCAATAGAAGACCCACACTTGCTGGTAGAGTAGCATATACTCAAGCAGCAGCCGCATTACTTCAAGCATACCCTGCAACTTGCCCTTCATTATTATTTAATGATGAATCTCTGAATACTTCCGACAAGTCTGAAAGAAACAGCAAGCCATTTTCTTATTTGTTTGTTAATCTTTTATTAATTGACTTGCGATCATCTTTTCCCTCACTCTTGGCCAAATTGAACAACAGTGATTATTCGAATATCTCACAACGACTGGCAGCTGCATTCGATGTTATCTCAAGTTTTATAGGGCATCTTGTCCGAAGTCTTGATGACGAAGATTTCAATGCTTTCACTATATCCCCAGACTTAATGTTGAAGTTGCGCAAAGATATTGCCGAAACAATGTCTTTATCAATTGAGTACCTACGAGATAGGTGGGATGCATCCATTGCCGGTGCTTCCGGACTCCATCCCTCCGCGCGTGCTGGAACGACTGCCACATCCGAAGGGACAAGACTTACTTTAACGTGGGATTCTATGAAAGACAGTGTTACTGCGGACCCTCTAGTTCTCGCTAGTATTAGAGGGTTGGCTATATGGATT
Organism: Monilinia laxa; assembly: GCA_009299455.1. Lineage (NCBI taxonomy): Eukaryota > Fungi > Ascomycota > Leotiomycetes > Helotiales > Sclerotiniaceae > Monilinia > Monilinia laxa. Next base: position 858,929 of record VIGI01000014.1, read on the forward strand.
CGTGAAGACGAGAACGAAAATTTGCGAAAAGAAACTGCTGGTATGATGGACATGTTCATTGAACTATACAAGATAAGTTTCAAAGAGGAGCCTGACTTCAGATATCCAATATTACTGGCACTCGAGGGTATCATGACTACTGAAGATGGCGTGGAAGCTTTTTTGAATCAGGATGGATGGCAAATCGTCTCCGAGGACCTTGCAAGTATTCTCACTAAAGCTAATGACACTCTAAATATTCAAAATCATTCTCTCCTCATCTCAGAAGCAACAAGAGGTCTCCAAATAGTACGCATTCTTCTCGCAGTCATAGATGAAGAGTCAACATCACATATCAAACATGAATGGTTGACTACAGTCTCATTCACATCTTCTATGAGATTTTTGACCTCCAGGTTGCCATCGGCAGTCGTCGAACTGCATATCGCGATGCTTCAATTATCCACAGCGTTGTTGTCAAAGTCAGGAGAGGGGATACAGAAGCGTCACTCTGATGATCAAAAAGCTCTTACTAAACTTGTAGGGCAATTGGAGGCTAAGGTGAAAGATATGGAGGATAAGCAGGAGGCAAATGAGTTTTTGGAGCTGTTAGCGGATGTGGTTTTGGATTTGGAAAATCTTGGAAGGGGTAGGTGATCAGTGATCTGATTAGAATAAAGTTCAGAATATAACATAGTCCATACAAAATACGCATTTTGTGGCAGTACTAATTAATTCATTTTAAAACTTTCGTTGATTTCTTATAAGGTCTTGAGACGAATCATATGTTATCTCTTTCAATTTCGTTCCATCAAATCCACTATTTTGTACCATGGTTTTCCTTCTTCTCCCATCCATCCATCCATCGACCTTCCACTCAACTCTCATCTCATCCCATCTTTCCCAGCTTCAAATGAGAGCCGAGAAACGGAATCAGACCCTTAGTAGGAAATTGATTTCGAATCTCGACGATCAAAAATATGGCCAACGAAAAATTGTTCATGGTCGAACTAAGCGGTTCATTTATTTCAACAATCGACGCACAGTTCGCGATCGTTTTTGGTCGACACTCAAAAGCAATCAGAACCTCAGAATACAACTCTAAAATGCTTGGGGAACAGAGGGTTATCATCCCAAACTTTCCTCTCTAGAACATCTATCTCTGCCGATGTAATAGAAAGTTTGGTCTAGGTCACTGAGGAGATGCCTCCCAGTTGCATTAAACTGATTGCCAGAGTAGTGAGATTTCTTCAAGTTCAATGATACTTTGTCATGACTAGGATGACATTAGAAGTGAGATCTAGTCCTGCGATTGCTTTTAGATACCAGTGCGTGATTTTTAAACTCTTTTTATAAAGAGTTTACATAAAATTAGCCACCAAGTACAAGGAGGGGTCCAGGTTCTCCCAGTTTTTAAAAGACACTAGATTTCAGCTTTTGATTCTATTAGTATTGCTGGCAAGAATATAAAAGGGAGCTTTGGTACATCCAACTCTATTGTCTTTCATTTTCGCAACAAATACCTAATTCATCCAATATGCTTCAACATTCGAAGCGATTAATTTGAATACAACATGAATGTCAAGGAAATATTATGATTTTCAAGATACGATTGTCTGCTATCTGCCGCCGCTTCATCTTGCGCAAGATATATAATCATGTATGTATTATCTGCACTCTGGAAACATGAGAATGCTATCATAGACTTAGCCACTATTCATTAATACACATATTGATTCTCCTCTCCTTTACATCTTATAAGATGAGCTTGTATTGTTCCTATGATGACCATGTATCAAATTCACATTCTACAGGTGTCGGTCGCAAAACCCTAGAAAGCGCATCGCTTAATTTGTGGAACAAGCTTCTGAGATGGCCACCCTCCTGGTCCAACCTCGCAGCAGCGCAATTTGACACAATTGCAATAATGACACTTTGCGAACGCCGGTGCAAACCTCCAGCTCTATAAACTTGCGGCTTGATGCACATTACTACAGTTGTCTCTATCTCGTGCCCACACCTTTCATCTTGCACGAGTACAAAAAATGAGCTGCCTGTCGCAGCATGTTCTCCGTTTCTTAATTCTCGGCAGATTCTTCTTCACGCGATTCATTCTCCATACCTTTACTCCTAGCAATTTGACCTGGTTTGATGGAATCTTCTGTTTTATCCACTGGATAAGCGATATTATCAAGGGCAATAGAATATCTAACGCACGCTTTATAAATGAATACACATCAATCATCCTTTGGGATAACTAGCCGCGTTTTCCTGTAAATGTTATACCTACTTACACGCGTGGAAAGATAAGATAATGTACCTCGGACGAAAGTTCCTGGCAAAAAGGTCTATAATTTATCGTCACCTGAGAAACATGCTTCACAACCTGTAAGTAACATCTTAATAACAGTCAGAAGAGCATTCATCCTCATTTTAAAAAAGGAATTCCCTCCTAGTCCAGCCCTCTGTAATCCTACAACACCCCCCACCGCGACCGCGCACCAAAACATCAATATTCACTCCCATGCGCTCCACCAAAAAAAGTTACCAAGCACCAAAACGGCAAAAACCAAGTTGTACCTGGGAAAATCCCTTCGTGATGGGATTTTATTACTAGCTGAACCCTACGGAATGGGGTCAAATCTGTCCGTATATTTTTAAATCTTAGAAACGCATATCTCGGCGCAATGAGATACGGTTAATTGTCGCATCAAACACCCCACCCGCCCACGTTGGGGCGGTTACAGCGCAGTGCTTTACCACTGCGCCACGGCGGCTCAATGGGATGTTTGATGGAGGGGGAGGATTGTTTGGGTATATGTGCAAGAAGGTTGTTTTCTGCTTATGAATTGAATTGGATCACCGTTTCATGGTACAGTGGTGGGAGCCTCTGCGGGATTGATATACTGGTTGACACATGGAACTTCGGCATGGTGATTTAGTCGTACTTACAATACTAGGTAGTTTCTTTCCAAAAGTGTCATGGGGAGCCTGGTTGGTCTTGCTTGAATATGATTCCGCTCATCGCAATCTCAGAAGTCAGAAGATCTTGAACACGCTGTCTAATCTTTCACTACTTCATCATCATATAAATTGCAAGCTCCCTTCCTTGACTTAGCCGCTCGTTGTACGACAATACCATGACTTATCCTCATGTTTTGACACCCGCAATCTAGATAATTCGAGCAATCTTGTAGTTTCTAAACCAAGAAAAAGAATTGCAACAGTATAATGAAGTTTCACGACGTATCATTTTGGAAAGTCAGTTAAATATCTGGTATTCACGATGACAGTATTTGTGCCGAGACTTTAGGCTCGCATTCCATGCTGCCATGCATGCCAACTATCGTATATCATGAATGAACATAGTAAAAAGTCAACATACTAATTGAACTACAATCGCCATTATCTTATTCGACCCCCAATCATATACCTCAAGTATCCACCCATTCCACTTCTCCAAAGAACGCCTCGCTAATATCTTGGTATATGAAATAGTCATCTCGTTTTATCCCCGCTAGCTCTCTAGTCGTTCCATTCTAGCCTTCTATTTAGACGTACCACGTTCTTTGACGGTTATCAAAGACACCTCTAGCTTCTATCCAGATCCGCTTTCCTGAACCCTGCCAAAACCCTTTGCCCCACCCCCTTCTTCGGCGGTAACGCACCCTCATCTCTCCCAGCGACAGGTTCTGGATACGTCGGTTGAGCTACCGTGGGATGTTCCTGTACAGGCTTCAAGGCTACATTACCTCCTCTTCCACTCGCTTTCTTATCCCTCGATGACCCAGATCCTGCCCTTTTCGGAGAATCTACATGCATACTCGAACTCGAACTCCTAGCCTCGACTGGTAAACTCGGTTGTCGATGATCCTCGCCCTTTCCCAAGAGCTTCTTTGGTAAACCCGGTACACTCTTCCAACTCCTCTTAATATCTTCATTTTCCTCCCTATCCTTCTCTTCCTGTATCCTCTTTCGAATCTCAGGATCTATCTCCCCTCTTTCCTCCGCTTCTTTGAGTCTTCGCGTATTGATAGTCTCGATGGCTTCAGATGTAAGTTCTTGTTTCATCATCTTTTCAATTACTTCATGTTTGCGCGTGCGTTTGTCGCCAATAGATATTAGGACTCCACCCATAATATTGCATGTTATACTGCAACAGAGAATGACGGTTGTGAGGGCGAACGGGCGGTGCTGGTAAGGGATCCCCCATGTACATGCTCCCAACGAGATTTGTAGGCAAGAATGTAAATCCAGTAACAAGACGACAGCGAAAAGTAGTTTGAGGGGAAATGCATAGTGGGTTTCTGTTTCGTGTGGCTTGTAGAAGGTGTGACTTTTGGAGAATTTTCGCTCGTGGAATTCGAGGACGCTTTGCTCTTCTGGGGAAAGAACTGTGTACTCATAGCTTGGTTCAACTTCTATTTGATTGCGAGCTACCATTCTGTCGGCATATTTCTTTGGTATCCGCGGGGCAATTCTGTGTGCAAGACTCTTGGGCATTCGGCGGGCGCATAGGCTCTCGATATCGACTTGAGGGGGTGGAGCTATATCTTCTTTCCGTTGCTCGGGGAGATCGTTATGATCCCATAGTTCTGGAAGACCAAGCTTTTGGCGCCGTTTCCAGGTTTTACGGTGGTAATGTGCTATGTAAGCCATGTGATATGTATCGACTGCGCGGAAAGGAGCTAGACCATCGCCGATGATTGCGAAGAGGGCAACTAGTACGTTGTCTACCACGTTGACTATATACTGCTTTTTGGAGCCCAGAGATATCCAACCGATGAGGAAGAGAACCCAAGCTGCACCGAAAAGGGTGATTAAGGTTGCATAGACTGTGATGAACAATCCCAGAGCTGCAAAAATGGTGTCAGTTTGGAAAATTGAGGAGAATAGAAAGCCAGCTCACGTCTACGGACATACTGTCCAAAACCTTTCATGGAACGCTTAAACTTTGCTCGTCGAGAATGAAGTTGATGTCTAACAAGATCATCCAGCTCCTCTACTTGCCCGGGAGTCCAACCTCCAAGCCTTTCTCCATCAGGCAAAACAGCATACTTTAACTTTGGTTTCTTCCATGTATCTTCATCTGGTTGTTTCTCCGAGCTTCGTAGGTTCTTCAACTTTGCTTTGATCTTATCAATCGTGCGTACTTCTCCGGGGTGATCTGAAAGTTTGTATGTAGGCTGACGATTTACAACCCCTCCCATTTGAGGTACAAAGAGGGAGTTTTGAACATTCGTAAGGGTAGAGAGTGTAGATATTTCTGGGTCTAAAAATGGTTAGTCTATTTGACGAGATACCCGTACAATCATACATGCCCACGACATCTAGCAAATCCACCATATCAGGGTCATATTCATGCTCGTAAGACTCAGGTTCCGTAGAATATTCTCCAAGGCCAAATAGAGATCGAAAGCGATTGGTGAATGTATTTCCTTGAGATGGAAGAGGATGGGCTGCGGCTTGAGTGGCAGATTGCTCAGAAATGCCTGCGCGACTTTGCTGTGCATTTCCAGGAGGCAACGAGGCCGAGGTAGATTTCTCCGGAAAATCTCTTGTCACGGGCACCTTGCGTGGCTCTGCAGTCGATGAAGAGTCGCGATAGATTCGAATGGTAGGACGTTGATGTGTGCTCAAAACAGACTTTACTTTCCTACCAACTGCTACTATCGGATTTTCCGTTGTCAAAGCAGGCGATGAAGATCGCAGTGAACCTTGCTGAGCCATTTTGAGGATATCCTTAACCAATTATTGTTCGTTACTCCATGAAATGAAGAGTTGGTGATATTGTTAAAGAGTGGGGTTGGAGGCTTCCAAATCAATAATAGAACCACGAGATAATTACACTCCTTCGAGTAGAGAACTATCCGATTATGCTATTTTGGAAAGTTGTGTGATCGATTGACAATAGAAGAAAAAGGGTAACTGATCAAATATATCAGAGCCCATGAAACACGAAGACCAAGTAATATCATGATATCGATATAGTTTCTATATTGCAAAGACAAGGATGCGTTCCTGTTTTGGTGCGACGATGTCATTTTGCAGGTGAGATTGCAGTGAATCCGGGGTACAGTGATAACGACCCAGGGATGATTCGTTGGCAAACTTCCAAAATAACTTGGAATAGCATTTGGAAGTAGCAGGGCTACTGAGCTCTGATTGGTGGAAATTCATGAAAAGCGGGAGCGAAAAGCAGGTTTCCAATGCTAAATGAGAAAACGACGATATATGTAAAATAGACAAATGCATCGATAGTACTTTAGATATGTACTTGTATACTTATACTGTACATGTTGTCATGTCGCGAAAGGAATTGAAACATGTCAAGTTTAGCAAAGTACAACCTATATGTATCCATACGTATATGGATATCTATAGAGTATATAATATAGGTAAGGCGAGAAGGTTTAAACTAAGGTTCGGAAGATCGACCACCACTAACCATACGCGAGCTCAAACTAGGGGGCTAGTGAATGAATGGCTTTCCCCAGGTACAAAAGAGATGTTATCAATTCAAGATTGCTTGCTCTAATAATTAATTTTTAATTGTTTTATTGTAAAGATTGAATCAATAAAAGTTCTAATAATATATTTTGATCAAATAAGATCTATATACATATATCTTATCACAATCGCTGAGTATTTTGTATACCACTCATTAATTAGCTGCAATACAGGCTTCTATTCTCTTCGATATACTAGCCCCCAATTTAATGAATAGTTCTTCATCTAATGTATCCCAATCAGTCTGTAAACAAGACTCTAGCTTCTGCCGCGCACAATCTGATTCGTTTTGATGAACAGCAGAGTCAAGAAACATTTCGAATACCTTCACTCTTGGATACCATTATACATACTTAATAGAATGGAGATTGGAAGAATAAGAAAGTTAGTTCTCCACCCATAGAATCCCCGTCTTTCGAAACCATACCCCAGCCTTATACGGGCCGTGTATAGAAGCATCATCCTATGGATATAAATTGATACCCAAAATTGCATCTTCTGAAGAGGGGAGCTACTTTGCTATCAAAAAACTTAATATAGGAGTTTGCATTATAACCATGCTTTTTCGACTTGAAACGTCTATCCATGATCATCCGATCAGAATATTAAACCCCATTTCTTCGCTGTTAAAGCTGTTGTAGTCAAACATCAAGCTAGTTTTTTGAAAGTGTATTCTTCTATAAGTTCTAGTCTTGTTCTAGCTCTCCAATTGCATATACCATGCCTCTTAAGAATTCTCTAAACGCGGCACTTTAATTTAAGGTCATTGGGAATCTGATTAGGACTAGCACTTTCTTGAGATTTTCCTGTAATTCTCCTGCGGTTATGTGGACTAAGAAGCTTCTGAGGAATGTTATAGCCAATCGATCCAAGTAGTGCGTGATGATGGCATAATTATACGTTTATGGTTGGTAAACCACTTCAATAACCTCATTTCCACTTTTGTTGTCAATATCTCCGAGAAAAAAGAGGGTTCTTTACCGAACTTTCTATGTCCCTGTCAGAACTATAGCATCTTCCTCAATAGCATCAACTTCATTGGATCAGTTTTCCACCTCTGTTAAAAACACAATCAAAATACAAGGACCATTCCTCATATGCCGAATGCAGGAGATGCTGATCCAAACACTGAGCTGCTTCGGTTTTTTATCCACGTAGTCAACATGTTAACGACTTGTTTGTTTTAGTTGTGCGGAGGAACGTCAGGTCAGCTATCTTTAGAGTCTACGCAATCTCCCATATACACAGTACAGTATCAGTGACAGTAGATACGAGAATAGTAAGACAACAGAATTCGATAAACTCCAGGTGGAAGGCTGTGATTGGTATTTTTAGTACGAATAGTGAGGATAAAGGAATAGTGGAAATAGCTTCATGTATGACGCTTTTCGACTGACGGTGGATTGGTTGGCTTTCCTATATAGAGAGGTATGTTAGGAATGAATATGTCTATATACAAGAGACATTCAGCGACTTTTCATTTTCATTCTCATAGTTTATATAACAGGTGTAATCTATGAACACGTATACGGCGTTCCTGTTGCCCTGCAGGCTACGGTACCAACATTCTATGAAATTCCATGTAATCCTGCTAATACCGATTTCAGCTAATATGTATTGGGCTAGAGGGTTTATGCGTATATGCTATTGTTGTAGTATGATGTAGTTCTTGAATTTTATTGGTTAACCATTCTTTATAAATGGTTATTGTGACGTTCGCCACTACCCGACATATGCATATTAAGCTATCCATTATGGTAGCGACGTTGCAACAGTCGCGATGTCCGCGTAATATATCTATGTATTTTACATTCAAAAATATTAGAATTTTGGTACCCTAGGGTTAAATGACATTTAGTTATATTTCATATTTTTCAAATTAGCGAGAATGGAAATGGTATAGTGTATCGATTATATTTAACTATAATTATTCGATATTAAAGTGTAGAGTACAAAGAATATATATTTACTTTCCTTACTAACAAAAAATCGAATATCAACAACGACAGCGTCACACGTAGAGAACGAAGGTATGATCCCATCTATATATGCATGGATAGATAGAGATATATATAAAGATACTTCCCCGAATATGATATCTATTTCCCTCTATTTGAACGAACATACAACTACAAAAACATCAGCTTCATTTGTGAGAATACCCTCTACACATCTTTACATCACTCCAACCAGCGCCAAATACTCATTAGCAAAATGTGTTAGTACATTCTCGACCCTATCATATATTGATAGTATTACGAACTCTCGTTGATTTGAAAGCTGATCCATATATTCAGTGCCTGTCAATAACATTACAGCCATCTGCTTTGGCACGAGTAGCCTGCTCCTATCAATCATCTCCATCTGTATTATGTGTAAACAACAAGTCACCGCAGGTACGCCAAAAAACGAACATCTACCACACCGTCTCAACCTCCAACAGCCGACTAATTAGACATACTAGAGCCTGAACTTGAACAAGGACGTCAGCAACTCACAAACATGCCCTCGAACCATACATCTTCATCAACAGCACCTTCAATTACACCTGGCGGGGCTCCATCACTCCTACAAGATGTAATTGACGACGGTTCGGATCCAATAAGAGCTATGCCTCAACGTCCCCTGGAGCTATACCGGGTTTTCTCTGATACTTCCGGATATCATCATCGCGGCGCTAGACTCTTCTTCCAATATACCAATCGGGGCTTAACAAACAGTGGAATTGCTATATCATAACATGAGATGAGTTGGATTATATCGTGACATGGAGTGGATTTGATGAAAGCTATGATTTCTTTTCCTTTAAAATGCTGGACATTTTCGCTTAATAGAGAGTTTATGGAGCGATCGAGTTATAATTACTGGAATTTTTATATCGTTTGGGAATATTCGTATTTATCTGGAAATTGAAATAATGTTATATAGAAGGTATATAACAAAAACCTGCTTGTACAAATCTTTGACCATTCTTAATCATTAAATCTATTCTTCAATTCAAAAGTACCAAAATTCAAATCAAATCAACTCTTCAAAAGACAAGTATCTTCCCTTGAAGGTTACTTCGAAACTAGATAATCAATCAGGTCATAGTTCCAAAACATGAGGTCACATCTAACGTATTCATTCTCAGCGAATGCCATACTCTCTCAAGACTCGGTGTAACCCATTTGAGCTTATATGGACCTGCCCCGGTGTAACTGGCATGGCAAGTCAAGTCATTGTTACACAGATCTCGACCTATAGCTAATGGATGCAATCGACACGCTTATTAGTCCTACTTGTACAGTACGGACTAGGGACATGCGCCCACAGATAAACAAGGTTTCTACGTGGGGCAATCTCCTGTATCCTCAAATTCCCTCAACTATCGGAAATTCAGCTCACGTCACATGACAAAAAAAGGTTAGAAGCATGCTTGAACCAAAAAAATCGAAATGATCTAGTTTAGCATGGAATATCATATTGAAAGAAGAAGTAGAGTTTGAAAAGAATGAAAGGTATAGCAAAACTAGAGCTTTCTAATGGTACTACTTATACCATTTTATAATAGTGTTATTACAGTGTTATTCTCTCGTTGATTCTTGGATTTGAGATGGAATAGTAAGTTGAGCTGGATTTTGAACTAGGTTTTTCCAACAACATGAATTTTATTGATCCATTGAGTTTGTAGCTATTCGCATTGGCATTCCTGAAATGATATTAGTGGCTTTCACCCAATAGGAAAGGGGGGGGGGTGGTACGAATAATTTTATATATTAGATGGGCTACGTATACTCTCTACCAAACAGAACCTTATTGCCTCTAAGGCAGGAGAGTAAAAAGTTCTCTTTATGTATAGAGAACTATGTGTAATCTCAGAATATATAGGCCCTTGCAACATCTTGAAGGAACAAGCTCAAAAGTGACCCTGCACCCCAATCATAACATGTCAACTGATTCCTCATTCTAATATCCATGAACAGTCGCCGGACCCCACCTCTGCAACGTCTTGGGCAGCAAGGGCTGGATAGTCTTCAACCAAACCGTCGTATACAATCTAGCATCGATTAGAATGACATACTCCAAGCTGACAAGAAGGCCAATAGTAACTAATCTCACCCAGGACTTCCATCACTCGCCAGACTCCCCGGCTCCAAGCTCCCCCACTGCAACGAATCGGTACAACACGGCGAATAACTCCCCCAAAATGGTCCCGCAGCCCAAGCTGTCCATCCTATATACACGTCATTCTGTGCCATGTAATCGATAAGTCCTTCGATATACGGAGCACATTCTGTGCCATTAGCGCCGCCAAATTCAGTAATCATGGCCTTGAGATTGTATTTTTGGAGCCAATGAGTGAGAGGAGCAAGAAGTTCAGGTGCCGAGGATGCGCAGATCGAATGGCCACCGGAAAAATCAACATCGAGGTATTCGTGGATATCAATTGCGGTGTTCTTGATTGGATCAACAAGTTTTTGCATTAGGGCGCTAGAGGAATCGGAACCTTCAGTCCAGGAATGTCCTCCTGTCCATGCATTGCCTGGTGCTAAGATCCTGTTCTTATTAGCTCTGGACTCAATTCTCAGCATAATATTTATGCTTCTTACAAATTTCTGGCACCGGCCTTGCGAATTGCGGTGATTGCAGCTTGATCATTTGCTAGTACCAAACTTGTGGGCATATCGTGAGGCTTAGACTCTTGTAAGCTGTGGTTCTCTTGTCTGGAGCATTTTTGAAAGTTGAGGGGTATACCGAGAACAAAACCAACCTCGTTCATCAATCCAAAAATAACATTTTGATTGTTCCTAAATCTCTTGGCCAATTCTCCCCAAAATACGCCAAATTGTGCTGTTGTTGCAGCTGTGGGATCACTGGCATTACCTATCACAGATCCAGAAAATGGTTGGGAAGATGGGTCATTATAGCGCATATAGTTATGAGGATCTAGGATAGCATAGGATGACTTGTTTCGGGTGATGTAGTTTATAGCATCCGCGTAAGAAGAGAAATGCTGTTCCAAATGTTAGGTCTGTTCATGGTTAAGGGGGGATTGATAGAGAACATACGGTCTCATTGAATGTAGACCCTAAGCCGGTAGCAAGAGGACACATTCGCTCGAGTAGAAATGCTACACGAAACAGATTCACCTGGAAATCTTTTGGTCAGAAAATATTTTTATGCAACATTTCTTCTACCATAATCAGTAAATATTATAGTTTGACCATGAGCCCACCTTGTCATCATTCACATAAACATCAACTGCAGATTTATTGATGAATGAATAGTCCCGTCCAAATATTCCAGGAAGTCCTGTACCAACAGTACCTGTAGCGCCTATCTTTTAAATTAGCATTCCAGGTTTCTATAACATACACCTGGCAGCTTTCTTCAATGCTGTTCTTGACTTTGGGGATTGGAATGCCTCTAGTAACACATACTCCACACTCCGAATTCCCCGCCACTTTCAGCCACCCCTGCATAGTATATAGTCGAGCTTACTGAAGTTGAGAAGACTCCAGCGGTGAAAATGACGTTTTTCAGGAGCATATTGGTCAATTTGGCGCGGGGTACATGAGCTTCAGTGGTAAAGGTGAATAAAAAGCAGGTTAAACATCTCAAATCAACCGAATTCTAGGCCGATAGATTTATATAAAATTTTCGAACAATAACTAATGGAAACTACTTCCATATTGCCGAAATCATCCTTGATTGTAGTAGTATCTCGAGAGATTGACGTAGTCCAGAACACCCTTATGCCTGTATAACACTTCATGTGTCGCTAAATTTTTGCAACAACTAAGCTGAATATTGATGAGACAGGTCAACAGAGAGATTAAATATAAGAAGGTGATAAAGGGGTAATCGGAGGCTCGGGCCGGATATATATGAATTTTTTCTGGGAGCACCACAGCGGGACTTGACGCTCCGCTATCTTGAAATTTTTGCCGAGATGTGGACAAACCACTTTATGGCCGAAGGACTGAAACCTTTCTTGATTGATTATCCACAGGCTTCACTCGGGCGCAGACGCTATTAAGACAAAATACCCTGTTACAAGGCTCTGAGGAGATGCTCTGTGGATTTCCCGATATTTTTGGGTGAATAACCTTCACATCATAAAATAAACTTCTTTATGGAGGGAAACGCATCTAATCCATCGAGATTCCTTGGAGGATCATTACAGTATCGAGTCAATCTTGTAGCCATCAGACTACCCACCTAATGGGGTTTATGAGAGCCGAAGCCGATATCGATCTTCAAATACTAATGCCATCTTATTAAGGCTTCTTTCGCGAGTAAAGTTGCTTTCAAGATGCAATCATATTTCAGAGCTTGTTGGCAATCTGCATGCAAACTGGACTTGCTTGATTTTGGTGATCGAGTGACTCAATAATGTGTAGTCATCTGGGCTTGTTAAGCCACAACTTTAGGTAGCAAAGCTTCACTCAACACCTCTACCTATACGGAGTAAGGAAGACGCTCTTGGTTGAACGCCATCAAGGTTTTGATAGGCCGAGGCAATACTCCACTAGAATATTGACGGAAAAACCTTCAGTTTATATCCATTGAGCCATTGAAAAAAACTAAAAACTTGTTTGAGCACTCCGTGATGATATGCTGCCTCGGCCGTGGTAGTTTCAAGTTGATTATTGGCGGCGACTTTTAAAGTCATTTTCAACGACTGAATCGTGAGTATGTGATAGCGCAATATCATATAACTTCTAATACGAGATGGATTGAATTGAGGATATGTGAAGGAAGATTTGAAGAATTATTCAAAGTTCATGGCCGCGACCTTGTTGCTTGTATTGACACTGATTTAATTTGGTTGCGGGCCGGCCATATCTTAATCTATAGGCAGCTGTAGTCGATAAATGGCAATGCTTCTTTGATGATATGATTGGTGTATATTACGTAAGCATATATTATGTAAGCATATATTAAAGATTGTTTAATGTATAATGTATGTATGTCGGTTTGGTGAAGAGTTGAGGCTATATAATAAAACAGCGATTATATTCATCGAATGCAGTAGTTTAAATCGCTGCGCTGCAATTAGATAGAGGCTATTTATGATTTTTATCTCAATATCTTCTTTTTCAAATCCTCAATAACAACTTCTCCGAGCTTGTTAATCGTCCCAGAACTCAAAACTTCCAATATACTAATTTCAAGATCAAAAGATTGTTTCCATTATCGACGCAGCTCAATCGCCATCAACGAATCCAGCCTAGCGTCTATAAGATTGAGTGACGTATCTATATCTTCTTCAGTTCTCATAATGAAACTAGATTATCTTCCTTCCAATCTGAACTGCCAGAAATTCCGTGCTTGACTTCTCCTTCAGCAGATCCGGCTGATTCTCAACCCGCGCAAGGAATTCTTTCAATTTACTTGATCCGCTCAATACTTGCGACGCTTTCTCACTGCGAGCATTATGATAAACACCCATCCGTCGGTCCCGCTTCCAAGTCGCACGATTCGACGGATCATCCAGCGGTATCTCCGACAGTAATCCCATAACAATATGACCCTTATTCACTCACGCTCCACCACTCCCATCATCATCCCTCTCCAGCCCCACAGGGAACGAATTCCAAATCCCCAACTCCAAAAACTCCAAAAGCGCCCTCTCATCCAAAAACCAATGCCCCTGCGCCTTCAACTTCCTCCTCGCCTCCCCATTTTCCGGCACAAACCCCACCCCCTCAATCGGCGCTACCTTTAACACCGAAGCGGGCAACCCGAGTGTATGTCGATATTGACAGAACGCTTCCATGAATGTGTTCGCCGCGTTGTAGTTGCTCTGGCCAGGCTGGTAGTACACCGTGCTCAACGAGCTTGTTAGCACGAAGAAATCTAACGTTTCGTTTCCAAGCGCACGATGCAGATTCCACGCGCCGTCTACTTTCGGCGCGAGAACTTCTACCCATTGCGCGTATGTCATGTCGAGAACAGAGGCGTCGCGTAGTTGCATCGCGAGATGGATTACCCCTTTTATAGGTGCAGGGGCGGCAAGGATTGCGCGCTCAATATCGGAGGGGTTTTGGGCGTGGCCGCGGATGCTGGTCTCACGGCAGCCCATGCTGGAGAGCTCGGCGAGGAGGGCTTACGATTGAGGGGTTAGGCCGGCAATGGGGGAAAGGAAGAGTAGGTTCTGGGTGCCGTGTTCGGCGAGACAGATGGAGATGGAGCGGCCGAGACCGCCGTGCCCGCCGGTCATTGGGTAGGTGGCGTGGGGGGAGAAGTGCATGGAGGGTGGAGGATGGAGGGTGGAGAATGGAGATGGAGTGGAGGTATCTGGATGGAGGGGACTTGGGTATTAAGATAGGAGGCGTGGGCATTTTTGCATTGACTCCGTTGGTAAGGGAGTTGTGCGTGTTTCTAGAGATCCCATTTTTGGGAGGGATGATGGAAGTCTCCTGTACATATGAGATTAGCCTTCGTTTACTTCGTTTAAAACAGACTAGGATACACTAACCTCCAAGCCACTATAGCTTACGGGATAACTCTCAATAGACCCCTCAGGAGTATCAAACGACATCGTCTCAGAGCACTGATCCCCGCAACGACCATCATGTCCACACTTCCCCACCACAAGCCGGTCATCTCTATTCCCCGCCTCGAATTTCTCCATGTTGTTGGTGGTGGCGTTATGGTTGTTTAGCTTGCGGAGGAAGTTCTGGAAGACCTTGAAGTTGGTCTCGGTTACGGGTCGAAGAAAGGAGTTTCAAGGTCGAGGGTGACTATAAAATCGCCTGTTATGGATAAAGATGATGATGCTGCGTCATGGAGGTTTGACTAACTGCGAAGTAAAACCTTCTTTCTCCAAACTTTCCAAAAGAACCCGGTTGAAACTTGCTTCAGGATCATCACACATAATCGACACCTCTCCCAAAGATCCCACATCATCCACTTCCGGTTTGCTCGCAACTATCGTAGCACAATAATGCCACCCCTCACCCGCATCCAACACCACTTCCTCCGCGCCTCCCTATCCCGCCCCCTTCAACTCCCTATCCCACCTCTCCACATCCACATACGGCTCCCACTCCCTCCCATTCTCCACCCCCAACCACCACCCCGAAAAATTCCCATAGATATAATTCGGCGCCAGAAACTTGGTACAAATCTCCGTCATCACGAGCTGTCCCCCTGCGGGAACCAACATCTGCAGATGTCCGAGCGTCAGCGACAGACTCGGCGTCGCGTGCACTACATTTCCCTCAAGTACCAAGTCGTAATCTTCCCGCTCAAACCCTTGCATCGGCGGGTCCTGTGATACGTCGAGAACTTTAACTCCATATTCTTGGCGCCGGCGAAGCGCTCTCGCGCTTGTGGGAAGAATCCCGCCGAGATATCAGTGAATGTGTATTTAGCGTAAGGCGGAGAACTGCGGCCTGCGTTTTGCTGCTGTTGTAAGCCGCGCAGGATCAGTTCCGTGGTGCCGCCTGTTCCGGCGCCGATCTCGAGAATGCGGAGATTGGGAATGGTGGAGGAGAGCGTGCGGATGAAGTGGCTGTAGTCGAAGCTGACGGCGTCGTAGATGCGGGAGAGGTTGTTTTCTTTCAAAAGGAGCTCCAGAGTGTCGAGTTGACCGGTGAACAGGGATTGGATGTTGGTGGAGATTCGCATGATGGCTTCGGTGAAGGAGTTTACGAGGGGAGAGGAGGAGGCGAGGTTGCCGAGTTGCTCTTTCTTGCGTTGGCGTTTAAGAGCGGGGAGGGTAACTAGATCGACAGCTGTATTTTTCAATATAGGATGTCTACCCTCCAGCGCCTCATCCGCTACTCTTTCCAGCTAGGCCCGATAATTTACGAGATGCGGCATACTTGGTTTTGAGTTCCTAAGCAGATCGCGGGATTCAACAATACATAGAAGAGCCAGTTCCTCGATAATCTGCTTTTCGTGATTGCTAGAAGTGGGTATCTTAATCAGGGAGTTGATCCCTGTGAAGTCATAGTCCGGAACCTACTCGAGACGTGCTGCGCTGAACTTTTCGTCTTCAGATACGAGTCTGTCGTCGGCAAGGGTGGTGAGCTTCATGCCGCGCAGGCGCAGACATGGCTTTCCGTCAGTTGCTACGCTGTCGATTGTTATGACGCCACTTGTGGTGGAGCAGGAAACTACACATTCGATTTCCCCGCGGAAATGGTGGACTTCTAGTTCCTCTATAAGAGTTGGAACTTGTGGCTGAGTGAAGTTTCTGCAGAGACCTTTTATTAAAGCAGCTAGTCTGACTTGGCATCTCTCATCTAGGGTCGTCGGGTGTAGAAAGGGAGAAGTACCTGGGTGTACTAAT
Source organism: Monilinia laxa (assembly GCA_009299455.1). Taxonomy (NCBI): domain Eukaryota; kingdom Fungi; phylum Ascomycota; class Leotiomycetes; order Helotiales; family Sclerotiniaceae; genus Monilinia; species Monilinia laxa. The sequence goes on from VIGI01000014.1 coordinate 875,706, forward strand.
GGGCTGGATAATCTAGCAGCACCGAGCATATCTATAGTGGAAGTTCCGAGGCTCTCAATTCGACAGAATGTGGGCCCGTATACTAATCCTAGTCTTGCCATCGCTTCATACCAGTTCTTAGTGACCACTCGTCTAGGTAGGGGGTTTGTGTTGATTGTGGGAGAAGATATGTTCTCTGGTTTTCCAATCAGTCCCTCACAATGTTGGATCCAGGTCGACCCAGTGTAGGAGGCAACTGTGAAGTCATACATATTTCCACCACCATCGATATCAGTCCGATCCCGAAGATGCAGAGAAGTTACCGCCTCCAAAGGTCTTTCATTATCCAAAACCATTGCCGGGGCAGCTTTTACTTGATGAACAAAATAACCTTCCGGGATTCCGCTCACTTGACGGAAAGCTTCACCAGCCATGGAAACATAAGCCGTGAATGGAACGACAATATCGCCCTTGACCTGATGATCTACTAGCCATGGTACATCATCCAAACTGAGCATTACCCGCCAAACGGGATTATTGTCTGTAGTTTGCGGGACTTGGAGTCCTAAAAGTTCGTGATGACTAAACCGTCTTGATCTCCAAGCTTTACCAACCCGGCTTTCGTACCAGTATAAAGTTGAGTGATTCCATGTATAGCGGAGGAGGCCAGTCAGAATTTCTCCTTCTTGGGTTAGGCTATTCCATTTGATAGAAACACTGTGCTGGAAGAGTGTCCGAGTGCCTTTACTACTTGTACTATGCGATGAGCGAACCAAAGTAGAGCAATAGTTGCAAGCTACACCCGCAGCACAGCAGATTTGTCTCGCCATCCCAGCCAGTGTTGAATGCGGGCCAACTTCAACCAGGTAGTTACTTCCCTGCTCGTGTAATGCAGATGTCAAGGAGGCATTAGATTGTACTGGCAATACCAAATTGGTGACCCAGTAATCTACCAAGAGAACTTTGCTCGAGACAATTTTTCCTTTCGAAGCACTTGAGAACATGGGCACCAATGGATCTTTCCGTGTAATAGATCTGGACTGCAACTCATCCTCCAATAGTTCCCGGTACTTGTGGTAGAGAGGTACCATATGCTGAGAATGATAAGCCATATTCACCTTCAATCTCTGAGCCAAAACACCACTGTGATTCTCTTTAATATCATCGGGGACCACATTCAGCACATCCTCATCCCCAGAAATAGTCGTCGAGCTCGGACTATTCTGACAAGCCACCAGTACTCCTGGTCTCAAAAACCGACTAGTAGTCAAAGCATCCAGTCCAACCGCCGCCATCCCGCCTTTCACTTCCTGATCGCGCACCACAAAGCCTCGGTAATACGCCACAATGATCGCCTCTTCCATACTAATCGCAGCAGTCGCATACGCTGCTGCGATCTACACGCACAGAAGTGCAATCTGAAGGGCAGTGCAGACGGGTTGTGAGATTTCTGCACGGTGGATTTGGATTTCTCCGGGAGGCTTTGGAGTTCCTCTTTGAGGGTCCACTCGGGTGGATGTTGCAGGCTTTGCAGAATCGAGTCCATGGTTTGGATGGCTTGCAGAAATATAGCGTCGTCGCACAGTAGCTCGCGTCCCATTTGTGCCCATTGTGCGCCTTGACCGCTGAATATCATTGTGATGCCGGAGGTATTGGCTGTGGATTTGACGATTGGGGCGGGTTTTAGGTCGTCCTGTTCTTCTGGCGTGCAGACTGCGAAGGTTCTGTGAACGTGGTATTCGCGCCGAAGAGCAAGGGTGTATGCTAAATTTGGTAAGGAATCTGGGTGTGACTTCACGTATTCTCGGTACTCCTCTGAAAGGGTTTGGAGAGCGCCGGGACTTCCTGCAGATAAGAGTAATAGCTGCGGTGAACGGTGTATAGTATCTCTGGGACTAGCCGTGCCAGAAGAATACAAAAGTGGATGTTCGACAATAACGTGTACATTGCTGCCACCAATCCCAAAAGAATTAACAGCCACTCGAAAATCCCGATTTCTCGGCCACGGGGTGAGTTCCTGCGGTACTCGAAGTCGGTATCTTTCAAATCAATCTTTGGATTCGGCGAATGAAACTTGATGTTGGGGATAATCATACTCTTCTCAAGCATAATAATACTTTTCAAAAGCGAAGTGATCCCCGAAGCACCCTCCGAATGTCCAACATTTGGCTTCACTAAGCCTATATATACACCCTCGCTACCGAAGAACTGACCCACAGCTGCAGCTTCGATGGGATCACCTATGGGGGTGCCGATACCGTGGCACTCGACAAATCCAGTATCAGCCCGTTTTAAGCCGATATCACCATGGACCTTGCGCATGAGCGCCAGTTGAGCTTTTGCGCTAGGTTGGAGCAGGCCTTGGCTGCGTCCATCGCAGAGACAAACTGTTTGTTTGTTGTTGTGTTGTTTGACTGCTCGGTCACCTGTCACCTGCAGTAGTTTCGAAGGGCTGAACTCTTTCCCCGCACATGTTTACTGCCGGAAGTGAGCTTGAACAAACCCCCGATGTTACACAATACGCAATTCCTGTGCCCTTGCCTTGCACTCTCGGCTAATCTCAATCAAGTCACTCTATATGATCTAATACTAGCTTTAGGTGTCGAAGCCTCGCACAATCGGTCATATTAATTGTAATTTATACAAGATTTCAGAGGTATCCAAGCATTATAAAATAGGTCGGTCATTGTCCCGTCTGACTAGTCATGATTGCGAAGGGTGTGGTTAACTTTTGTCTCGAGCATCATAACATTCTTCCAATTTTCGAAAAAGGGTACAGAGGAAGTCTTTTGAAGCAGATTTTTCAATCTATGCCAGAAACAAAATTCTCTGCAACGTGAGTGAGGTTTAATACTTTCTCTCCGGCGCTTTCTGTACATATAAGGCCCAGCCTAATCAGCGGGTTCTCCCATGGGCATATGCACATGATGAGAGGCTCTGCTTACCGCAGACCCAGTCTGGTAATTCGATGGTTTTGTACTAGGAATCCTCCTGCGAAGCTTACCTAGGACAAAACGAAGGCTTAATTGTTTCATCTGTAGAGAAGAGTGGTAGTATTTTCTATTATCACATATTATCTCTGTCTTGTATATCGTGCTTTGCCATCATCACGTATTTCGTGAGCATATCAAGCAGACATCGAAACAAACGTTTGAGCTCCCATGGCTGGAGATCTACATCATGAGCTCGTCCGAATTCTCTCCTCTGACTATTTCCGCTGGCAAAGTACCTCATGGCTTGTCGGAACACGATCGCAACTCGGAATACCATGGAGTCCCAATGACGGCAGTGCTGAGCGTTTTCGCTGCAATCGCATTTGCATTCTATATCACTCGCATCTACACCAAGATCAGAGTGTTTCGACAACCTGGGTGGGACGATTGTAAGCCTTTCCGAGCGTTGGATTCTATGCAGCACAGAAGATACTGACTTAATTCTTACAGTGGTATGCACACTGGGAATGATAATACGCAGTGATCAGAGCCCTAATCCATTCAATGCTAATATTGAGGTTATAGGTCGGAGTCTTGATGGATATCGTGTGCTTTGGAATCGGTGAGTCTATATCTGGAAACACCTCAACCTAACGTAGCGCTGATAAATCTTTAGCTTCCATCCAAGGACCTCTGGGCAAACACATGTGGAATATAACGTTCGCAAATTTCATTGGAGATCCCTTTGTCAAAGTAAGTATCTCTTCAGCAAACATATAACCCTACCGCTAAACTTTTTCACAGCCAGCCTATACCATGCAAGTCACCGGAACAGCGACACTAGGCCTCATCAAGCTTTCCATCTTCCTCTTCTACAACCAAGTATTCTGGCCCTTGAAGTGGTGCCAATGGGCTATAATCGTAGGCGGAAGCTTCAACAGCGTATTCTATCTGACGATGACAATCGTACAATTCTATTTCATGATCCCACGTCCAGGTGAAACAATGAGAAAGCACTTTGGAGGGAAATTGGCTCTCAAAGTGACGAAACTTTCAATACCCACATCGTCCGTGGGCCTTGCCATCAATATATTGCTCTTTGTTATACCTCTGCGAGCGGTTATCCAACCACAGATGGCGAAGAAGAGACTTATTCTTACCTTTTTCGTGGGTATATTGTAAGTTGTCGTAGATGCATTCATCTATCCATCGAGTAGTATACACATACAGCTAACAACTACAGGGCAATAATCGGTTCTATTCTCAGTCTTTCTTTCAAGATCAGAACCTATGGCAAGCCAGATCTGACATATAATCTCATCCTTGTCAATTTCTTCATGTACGTATTCATATCCTACTCTGCAGAAAAAGATATCCAAGATACAGTAAGCTTCATATCTTCTCCAACCAGCGCTGTCGAGATGATCTTCGGAGTATGCATTGCCTCCACGCCACTCATTTCTCGCGCCACTAGTCATCACCACTTTCAGTTCTCGTCCCTCGTCAGAAGTCTCTCATTCCTTCATCTTGGGCGGTCATCTTAAGGTTCACGCATCTCTGAAGAGGAGAAGTTGAGTGCCGTCTATAATGTGGAACGTAACTCGACGTCGAATAAACCTCTCATCGAGACTTCTTCTCGCAAAGCTGAGATGGTTCATATACAGACACGGTCGGTGGAGAGAGTTTGATGGGTATATACCATGGATATATATATACTATGAAGGTTGAAAATATAATCGTAGCTTATATCAGTATACGATTCTGATCTCTAGTCTTTGTATCGAGTTTTCGCTAGCTCTTTAGATTACTATATCATATAAGTGAGAAGTTAGGTTGAAGCAAAGCGAGATACATAATTCGATATTCGTTCCTCAGCTATTCAAACTGCAAATAGTCAATATCACTTCTGAAGAGGAAAACATAATGCTATGGACAGCGATAATAATACTTGACTTTCAGTCTTCATATAGTCCGCTAGTGGGACTTGTATATTACTATTCCACGATAGTAGTCTACCAGTGGATGCATAAACTTATAAAACGCTCTCTTAAATCCATCAAAACTACACCAAAAATCAACAACTTTAAGAATTTATTAAAAAATTAATATTCTTTTTTTAAAAAAGAAATTTGAATATATAATAGAGAATTCATCAAAATATATATTAATTTTAATCTTATTATATAAATATTATATAATTATTTAACATCTTAAATTTAAAAAGTTTATATTAAGATATTTTATTAATATAATTTTATATATTATAAAAATATATACCTTATAAAAATGCGAATATAATTATTTAAAATTAAAAATTCATTTAATAATATTTAAAGATTTATAATAAAAGCTTTATATATATAATATTTTGAATAATTCTTTTTTTAATAAATATTTGAATAATTCTTTGAGAAGGCTTTTATGAATAACTGATGGGTGTCCTGGTGGCTGAGTATGAAAAGCTTCTCATTGGTCAATCTCAGTGACTGCTTAGTCATTTTTCCATCATTTTGGTGTAATTTTTATGACGATATTGAACTAAAGGCGAAATCAAGGATAAACGTTTTCTTGCCTGAATCGTGTCGTGCCTCTCGCTCACCCATTCGCGTGATGACCAAGTGGACCGTTGTCCTTGGTGTTTTTCAGAGAATGCGGAGGTAAGAACGAGATGGAATTTCGAGCAGGAGATTTTGATAAGTCTTTGGATACCATGAAGGGAATCTTGCAGATAGTTCTGGACTCGTAAATTGATCTCAGTGAGATGGAAGGGAAAGAACTGGTTGATAAAGCTTAGTCATCGATTCGGCGGTAAACCCGGTGAAAATATAATATTTTGAATAATTCTTTTTTAATAAATATTTGAAGTTGTTAATTTTTGGTGTAATTTTGACGATATTGAGAAGGCGTTTTATGAATCCGTGCACCCACTGATGGGTGGTCCTTGGTGGCTGAGTATGAAAGCTTCTCATTGGTCACTTCTATCTCAGTGACTGCTTAGTCATCGTCGCGTCGACCTCACCCCTTCCATCATTTCTCCAGCCCTCCAGCCATATGCATTGTTTAACACAAGGTACTCATTTTATGTTCCAGTTTCTCTATGACCTAAACAATGAATCCTAACTAAAGGCGAAATTCAAGATGATAAACCGAAATCTCTTCTTGACCTCAACTCAACGTTACCAAGCACTCGTGTCCCGTGATCCTCTCGCTCATTCCTCATTCATATACAGCGTGATCACGACCAAGATATATTGCAGACCGACTTGTCCTTCGCGCCTTGCGCGTCGGGCAAATATTGTTTTTCACGAGAATGCGGAGTAAGCGGAACGAGATGGATTTCGAGCTTGCAGGAGATGCCGGCCCAATGTTGATAAGGCAGAGTGAGAAATCAAGCCCGCAGTGGGATTGGATACCATGAAGGGAATCTTGCAGATAGTTCTGGAGAGATACGTAAAATTGATCATCTAGGTGAGATGGGAAGGGGAAAGAAATGGTTGATAAAGCTATGGAGTTAGTTGAGAGTGAGATGGAAGACGGCGGTAAAAAGTGGACGGTCAAGAAAATGGCGAAAGAAGTCGGTTTGACGGAAAGTTATTTCTGTAGGGTCTTTAAGGGAGAAACAGGTATGACAATGGGTGAGTACAGGATGAAAGTTGTTGATGGGCAGCTAGGGAAAGTTCCCGGAAGCAATGCGACACCGAGAGTAGGAGATTTGACCTTGGTATCAGAAGACTTGATTGGTTGGGATGTATCCTGGGACCATGAAGACCATCGGAATATCCCTGATAACTCACAGTCACTACCTGGCCTCTTTTCGTCTATTTTTTTCCGAAGGTAATGCATATGACGGGATGGAATTTTTGGATCTTGAGTGTTACGAAGACTGATGAAATTTTTGATACAATGAATCAACGCAACGAAAGCTTATGCATATTCTATGAGATGACGTCATTTCCTAAATTAATCAGTAAAGAACCATCGAAGATGTGTCGTCAGCAGTATTGATCCATGGCAGACTGTTCGAAGATCCTAAAACAAAAATCATTCTCAAATATTCTCAGATCCCAGTCAGTTCGAGTATTTCAATCCGTTTCAGAGTCTCAATCCGCATGGAGCTTTCAATTCCAAATTAAGTTTCAAATATAAACAGATTTTCATCTAAAGAATTTGGAACGGGCTTTCTAAATCATGAATTCTCGACAATGGTCGACGCTAAGTATGTGATTTAAAATACTATAAGTGATTTCTGAGCCAGTATTGCTTGAACATGCATCTAAAGCTTGAGTTGCCAAATAATCATTAAAGCCAGACCCGGAAAATTACTTCATCGTCCAGTTCATTTATTTGGACAGGGCAGTCCACGTGTCGAGGGGCACACAATACTAGCAGTGAGGTATTTAAGATGAAAAAGCCGTTAAGTCATGAAGGCTAGTGACTACTCTTCACCAGTGTTCCAGAAGAAGATGTGAGACGGATAATTAATGCCTTAGTTGGCAACTTAAATGATGTAGGTTTTATTAGTATATGTACTATAACTTTTGAAAAATTTGAGCGAGTAGTTGATTACCAGTTATTACTCCTCAAGACTTTTCTGGTTTGATAAATTGAAGATTAGAGTGTGTCCCCCATTGTCAGTGATGTATCTATGATCTGGTGAGTGACAAAACTCTAGTGATTTTGGTCAGCTGCATATACCTATTCGAAACTTCCATCTGGTGGAGATTCTAATAGCAATCCAAGCTCGCCAATCTTATATTGTAACTATACTGAAGGATTTCATACTTGTTAGGGCTTTGTGCACATAATGCTACTGTAGGCTGTTCCTGACTGTATTTAAAGTCACCAAAGTCACCAGGCTCTTCGTGTTCAGGAACAGTGCAGTGATTAGAATTTCTCGTATTCCATATATTGACCTGTATAATGGTATATATGAATTATTTTGAGTGTGTTTAGTGGGTCTCAGTCACATGAGTAGTATAAGTGGTGGCTGGTGTTGAAGCCTTTTATACCAGAGGAATACGTATAGAGTTTGGTACTAAGAATGCTCGCAAGTATCAACACTGGTACTTATATACTGGTGATATACTGAGAAGCTTGAGCTCGATACAATCCTTGTATATTCTGCGGATATTTCTTTCAAATTTGATTTCATCGAATATAGCAACAAAATTGCTTATTTAGGAGGTTATTGGGTTACAGGATTCTAATACATTCTTGGTGATATACAATATTTGTTGTAGAACTTACCAATATCCGGGATGTAATCTTTGATATCATTTATTGAAACATATGTCATGGAATAAATACACATTACTAGAGTAAAATGTATTCAAATTGAAACACGCCGTGTAATAATCACTATCATGAGTGTATATTGGCAATTGGACGGCTTGATAGTTATTTCACATACGGCAGATTCGATTCGGTTGGAAACATCTCCAAAATCGATGTTATACATGCAAAGAGTGATAACTATAAGAGAATGAGATAAAATTCGATCGCGAATAACTATTAGTCTGGTAATCAATCAACACACGGGTATACCATTTCCCAATTAAGATTATCCAAGTCATATCTAGATCCCACATCCATCTCTTTTACTTCAACCATCTGTCGCAAATATTTATCCGCGGCACCTTCCCTTATACAAACCTCTTTGTCTAATCTAAGAATCAGACATCGTGATTGTGATTGTGAAAATATGAAGCATTTCAGCACAATGTTACTTGAAAACGAAGCCACCATCAGAATCCCTAATCATGACAACAGCCCAAAAATACGATCAGCTCCCCACAAAATCCTGAACCAATAATCTATTTCTACCTCCAGATGCCAGTGTGAGCTGGTAACGCAAGGAGAGAGATAAACGCCGTGCCGTGTGATTGTACAAGGTCCCCTTTGAATAGTCTTGGATGGCGAAGTGAAGGGAAAGCGAGCATCAAGTGATACAACTGAATTAAATTTTCAAACTCCGGACTCCCTTTCCTCAAACTCCGACGCAATACTTAAGTCAAGAAACAAGAAGAACAAATTTGACACGATTGGCATTAGTTGAGATCCTCAAAGAACTTGAGATTCTCAGAGCGCAAGGTCTCATCAGGATTCTTCTTCCACCATTCCATTTCCGATTTGAGACCAATTTCAATATAGACCTCGCTTTGTTCCTTGCAGTTCTTGAAGGCTTCTGGGTCATTATAAGCCCAGCCGAAAGCCTCAGGACATTTGACGGTCATGTGTGCACTGCTGGAAGTGCATCGATCACTGAACTGAAATTTTCCTCTGCAACAAGCCTCATCTGTTTTGTAAAGGTTGCAATCAGACATGCAAACTGACCATGTGTCTTTACCATCGTCGTAAGATCTGAGGTTCGCAGATGGGCAGCCGAGCGTAGGAGGACGGGTGCAGCCAGCGGGTTGGGCGCAGGCTTTCATGTCAGGGTAGTGGACGAGCATCTCAAGATGCTGAGCGTCGACGAAACTGACATCGTAGCCAAGTCCAAGGGCCTCACCAGGTCGTCTGGGACCATAGCCTCTGTCCCAAGCATCTGCATCTGTGGTCCACTCAAATAGACTATAGAGATCTCCATGGCCCAGATCTCGCAGCTTCTCGGTCTCGCAGTTTATGCCATCGGTCTCGCAGCCAAAGTGGAAGGTGATTCTTCCGGAATAAGTTCCATTGCTATAGAATAATCCCAGGTTTGAAATCATAACACCCTCTCCAGGGTCAATCCGCACCTTTTCAACATCAGCGAGGCGAAGAGGGTGGAGACTGTGAGGACAGTCTCCAATAGCAACATCGCCACTACCCCTCAAAACTTGACCTTCGAGCCATATTGGAAAGTTGTAATGATTGCGGACTCTCTGTGTGACGTTTTGAGTGGGATAGATATCCCTCAATTGGTTGTATTCTGCGATGGTTTTGAAATGGGAGATAGAAGGGCTCATTCTCCCTTCAACAAGGGGTTTTGATTCGATGTTGAATACACCTGGAGGGACAACCTCAGCGCATCTTGCAACCCAGTCTGGTCCAGCTAGTGTGGTAGCAGTTATAAATGCCAACAACGCAAAAAAGAATTTCTGAATGACAATCATGATTTTGGTTTCAGGAACAATAGACTGTTATTGGTTCTAGTAGATGGTTAAAGATGGTAGAGGATAGTAAAGAATGGTTGAGAATGGTTGAGAATGGCTGAGAATAGTAGAGAATGTAAAGAATGTTTCTAAAGTATTGGAAGCTCTAGTTCAAAGTAACTTGATTTGCAACTGACTGAAAATACTTTAGGCAAGTGTGTTCAAATTTTGGGTGATTTGAGAAGTAACAGAGATATCAACAGAATGAGGGAAGGCCACTACTTAAACACGAGAAAGGAAAGAGGAGCTAGTGTTCTAGATCAACTACAAGAGTCGGACATGGTCAGCTTCGGACAAGTAATCCTTAATAGATGAGCCCCAATTGGTTGCAAATGAAGGAGAAGGTTTCGTGCTATAAGTCTACATAATGGAGTACCTTCAACATTGGCCATTCATAATCTCACTGCGCGAGTAGTAAGAACAACCATTTCGAAGCTATGAGGGAAGCTGCCAGGTGCGTCTAATGGCCATGTCTTAGTGGCAGTTGATGTATTCCGAGATATTGGCCACCAATAGGAAATCGTCGGATCAATGGAGTTGATATCTTATTAAGCCAAGGCATCAGTTGATGAACTAACAGGCAATGCACTGATCAGTGACTGAAGTTGATGTATGTACTGATCCCTGCTTATATAAACTTGATCGCGTGCATAAGTGCACTACAAGGCAAGAACTCGAGCTCACCATCAACTCAAGAAGGCAAGTGCGGTAATGAATGAGATGCTATATCGGGTGAGTCAGTTAGCCTAGTAAGTAAAGGTCAATGTAACTTTCAACGGGATATCAAGCAAGCAGACTTTTATACAGAAATGATTACTTAAGTAGCAAAATCGTTAATCGAGATTTTCGTCGATTATGAGCTTGTGAACTGTGGCAGTATCTTTTCTATTATTAGATTAAAAATAATCCTAGCAGTCTAAAGAAAAATATGCTATATTAACGAATGATCGCGAGAGCTATTATAGTATCTCTATGTTTCAGAGAACTTACTCCGGCTCAGTCGACTGAGTCATGAAGAGCCAATTAACAGTTGAGAATTAGCCTTGAACCAGTAACAAATTGGAGATGGCCACCAAGAATTTAACAATTTGTATCGTTTACCGATGGGACTTTGTAGAGTATGCCCAGATATCGCGTGGTTATTAGAAGCAGCAGGAAGCGGAACGTTTATAATGTCACAAGTTTATGACTTACCCGGGAATGCGAACACAATCGCGATGAACACGTGCACGATGTGTTCCTAGCCTAGCACAATCTTTGAATTTGATTATTGTTTTTCTTAATTCTTAAATCAATAAGTAAACTCTTATATTCAAAATTAGTTATAGATATTTGAAATTATATATTACGACGCTGTTTGTGAGCCGTGCTCAGATGGACCTATACAAGGTTCACACTGAGCATTTATATTTTTATTTCCTTTGAAGACCTTTGAAAGATTATTTAGAGCTCTTCGCTCCGGGAATTCGAGTCTTATTCTAAAAAGCAATACTCGCCTTGGAGGTTTAGCAAGTACGATATTCATTAGCTAGATACTTGCACTTCATTCTCCGAGTAGCATTATAAATCGGTTATCAAAAGGTATAATATTATTGGCCACTTGAACTGTCCGGCGCAGCTTCATATTTGAAAGTCAGATATCCGATACAATATACACTTTAGTCCAGTCCTGACAAGTGAACGTCAAAATCTGGGCCCAAATAGTTACGACTTTAAATCTAGTCAAGGTCAGAAAGTTTAACTGATTTGGGATAGTTTTCGACTAACGCTCGGTAGTATTCAACTAGTTACAGCTTAACTGTAATGGATAGAGTTCTATCCGAAACTCTATTGCTGCATAAATGCTTTTGTGAAGTGGGAAATCGTAATCATGCCTGATTTCTGATAGTAAGAGTAAAGGTTCGTAGTTGTTAACACTGACTAAGCAGGCCCCTAGACTCTCTGGCTGATACTAATAATTCTTTGAAAAGGGCAACAGCGACTATTCAGCGTCGACCCTTTGAGATATTGTTGATGGTATTGAAGTACTCAAAAGTAACTGAACCAAGTATGAACTTAATTTAACAGTATGATGTTACAAAATATCAATTAGACTGCTGCTGGCCCTTAAAAGACTTCACCACAGCTCGTAAATGTATAAAGTCGTACTCGACTATGCAACGGTCTCTTATGCGCAGATATTTGTGCCATTCTTCGATATTAGAGCTCTTTGTTCCTCAACGAAATGGTATATCGAGCTTATAAAGCTCTAAATTACATGAAATCTAAATTACCTTTATCCAACTCACTGCATATAGATATTGCGAAGGAGTAAAGAGAGGTAGATAGATCTGCAGAACATCCTTGGCACATATCATAAGCAAATACAGCATATCTAGACCAGAATTCAAACTAATTATAAGCATGAAAAATGAGATGAATGGAATGTATAGATATTTAACTTAAATACTACCAGTTAAATTGAAAGAACAGAACAAAAGATATTCATAGTCTACGAAAGGTTAAAGTATGAATGTTTTATTACTGATCATATGATCTAATTATTATGAGAGCCGCCTTTCATATGTATGGAGTGACATTGCTATACGAAGTTGCTATGCTTAGTACCATATTCATCCGGTTTCCCAAAACTATATAGGACCTTCTCGAAGTATGTTCCGAGCAACTGGTATATCAATTTGATGATTTAAAGATAACAGAATTGGGGAACTACCTCAAAAAACATAGGTGCATGTCTAAACCAAGTCTCCAAGTTTAACACAAATATCAATCTAACCTTACCCTTGCAGCGGACTGTTAAACATCAGAATATCTGCATGGATTGTAGAGCAGTATCCTCGCTTGAGAAGTGCTCAATCAAGCTAGGTATATGCTTTCCATTTATCTCATGATGCTCACTAAAAATGAATCAGTATGGCTTCATGAACCACAACATGTATGTATACCATTTTATTTCAAAAATGGTATATTCTTCTTCGAAAATCCTCCAAGAGATAGAATTAACGATAGGTGTTCTCCGAACCCGCATTCGCTATCACAATCAATTATGATTGAGTACATCCTTCTCGTAGGTACATGCCACGGCGTTTTCCAACCCAATAGGTGTGGCAATTTTGTTGACTCAATGAGACAACTCTCTTACTACTGAATCTTGATGGCAGTCTTGTTTCCATTCAACAATTTTGTCGATAAACATCAATTGAAAGGTTCTTTACCCGAGATCTCTGGCTTGCTTCCTAGAATAACTCGCCATTTGAATTTGTATTCGCAATGCCACTAGCATCATCATCAATCGTGGAACCTATAGCATCACCAAGAAAATAACAAAAGACTCGTTTTGAATTCACCATATCATGAAATGACTCTTGGAATCTGTTTATCAATCCTGGCAGGCCTTCGGCCAGCCGCAACCTGACATCGTTCTGAGGATGTAACTATATTTATATTTACCTGTACAACCTATCTCAATTGAGATACACCATGGCCACCAGTAGATTATTATATGGAGCTTATTGCTGCATGATATGTTCTGTCTTCTTCATATACGCAAGATATTGCTGGTAGAGTTGACATAGAATGGGTTTCAAAAACGATAGGCTCAAGGCACAAATGTATTCTAAGCTGCATGATGGATCATGGGAAGCAACGATGACATGGTAGGAAGGATTCAAAGATAAATTGACGCTCAGCGCGTCGTCTTTGTGTGCTTGTGAGTTGTTTCTTAGATGAGTCAATCATAACGCTGTCCTTCGAATTCTGCTATTCCGTGCGGTTTAAGGCACTTTTGGAACCAGGTGGGGCTTTGATTAATCTACTCATGTGATAATAATGTCTAACCGGTTATCCAAGACCTAGAATTTTCAAAGATTTCGCGAAAACGTCTAAATATGTAAATACAAAATGCTTTATTACCTTTCATTCATCTATTACGAATGAAGTCCTGTAACATTGAAGAAGAGGATCTAATCGTTGGCGGAAGAAATGAAATCCATAAAAACACTACTCACGGCCAACAATCAGATCATTATATATACAAACTCAAACAATCAGCAACATACCATCATCATGACGACTACTTCTACTGGTATATAGAGGAGATGCTTTTGTGCTCTTTTCACTTGTTCTAGCTTTCAAACGGGAGTTGAGCATCTGATTTAATTACATACAATACAAGTCAGGTTCCATGGGTCTGCGTTTTATGGGCAATGGGATTGAGAGATCCCAAGGCTACCCACTTGGTGTAGAAGTCCTGAACAATTGATTTGCTTTGGAAGTTAGGCCACACAATGTTATAGAGGTGTTAAAACACAATTATCAGCTTTTTGACCTTATCACAAACTCCCACTCGAACAGCACAGGGAAATGGGGTGAGAATCAGCAAAAATGGGGGCTGAGGCATTTTACATGAAACCACACGAGCACGGAAACAAACGCCTCTCCAAGAATTATTCCGCAGTATATACAAATTGCAATGTCTCTACATCATACATCAAATAAGACGGCTCACCTAAACCATGAAGAGAATTTCATTTCGCCCCATCATCGTTTGGAATGAATTGGTGGGTCTCAAATTCAACAGGTCAACAAAACCAGCCACCTTTGTTCCAAACTCCACAATGTTTGAAGATATACTATCTATATGTACTGGGTTACGTTGACAAACGGTGGCATCTTCTAGCTTTAATTTGGTGTTCAATCCAACCTTTCCTACCTATAACAATACCGGACTAGCTACTGATGCCATTGCTAGCCCAGTCCCTGATCTGCAAATCACGTCTGACCGCAGGTACAGACAGTACTGTAGTAACCATATCTAAAACGTCAAATTTGATATGAAGATCTGTTCCTACTTCAATATTTTGGTCATTTCAATTGACAAAACAGAAATATTAATCTCCCAATTCAACAACCCAATTGTTAATCCCGAGGATCTTTACCGTAAACCATTCCAAAATGTTCCCTACACGCTGTTTCGTTTATATTGATATCTCCTCAATCTAGGCTGTGCTGCCGGCCCTGTCACGGATCTTCATATAAAATGTGGACCATCGAGTGGGCATGATCTAGAACATACACACAGATCATGCATGAACGTTACCTTTCGTCGTGAAGTTCCCACTTGCGATGAACTACTTTTGACTTCTACCGAGTAGGCTCCCTAAGAGGTGGCATGAAACGATAGCTGAAGAACCTTAAACGTTAAATAAATGATGAAACTAAAACGGTTAGAAACCCTGCCACGTGGTAGCAAATTGAAGCGAGCGACGTGGTATTTGTTATTTGATTGGGAGCTCATAATGTTGATAACTTTGCATATAGAAGCAAGATACCTTGATTTTCAACTCAGAGACTGCCGGTAGCAGAACAGCGGCACATACGACTTCGCTGCTATCCCGACAACCGTTTCTCAACACGGCGTGTATGAAAGCCGCGGCTTACAGGTCTCGGGATAATCCGTGGGCTTTGACATCAACCTAACACACGGGAGCATTCAACCTCAGGGGTCCGGGAATCTACAGCTGTCCGCGTTGCATAAACATTATTACGCACATGGTGCACATGGTTTTTGCATCCGTGCCTCGAATGTAATTTATGACGACGCATCAGGTATATGAAAATGAGGCGAAACAGAGTGCTCGCAGGCTCGCACGCTCACAGGAACCGGACCGCAAGATGCACCATCGCCAGTATTAATGCTGGGCCCGGAGAATTAGGCATGCAACAAATTTTGTTCAGATGAAGTTTTCTGGTTCCTAGTGGTCCGGAGCTTCAAAGTCTAGACATATACACCCAAAACGTCTCAACCGGGAAGTGGTAGTCTAAGGTGTGGGACTGGTAAAGGTGGATCATGAAGCACTTCCCGTTGGTTCAGGAAACATAAATACTTATGGATCTTGGACCCTTTGTCTCACATTAAGTTAAGATGTGCAACAAGCCCGAAGGCTTCACAGTCTGGGCCAGTAAAGTCTGCTCATAGCATTCCATTTTGGAGTCTTGTTTTATGGAATAGACAAGGTGCATAAGTTAAGTCGTCCGATATATCAAAGTTTCCACTCTCTTTTCGGAAAAATTTAGAAGACATGCAACAAAACCTTCAAGAGCTTGATCTCTTGTGGGAATGTGGGTAGGAGACACGCGAAGAAAGACATGGATGAATGTATCCATCAGATCATCGTGTTTATAGATAAAGTGGGGTGATAATATTTCTAATTCATCAGTGGGGATCAGTCAACTCCAATACGGTGTATTTTTATGCTTTTTTTTCAGCTCTTCGAAGTAGATACTCGGGACGCTGAACCTACAACGAAAGTGGCCGCTTCATGACTCCTTTGAATAAACTCCAGGGCAAGAATAACCAGACCAGAAAACCGAGAAGAAAATTCGGCGCACTACAAGACCTGATCTCATACCAGGAATTCACATACTTAAATAAAGTTATGCCAATCCATGGATATGTCAAACTCCAGAACATAAACTTCGATATGCAACAAAATATCTTACCTTGAAGTTTGCAGAATTAAGCTTTGATACCTGTTCATAGTTAAGATCAAGATCTGATCTGATCCCAATACCAAGTAATTAGTCGGAAACATGATGTTGTTTTTGTTGCACGTCGTAGCTTAATTTCCGAGTTTATGCTCCATAATCCCTATGATCACAACCGTCTGTAATTGAAGAACCGGTGAATTTGTGAAGCAGGTGAAAACTATATCATTTTGCATAAAACATCTAGTGCTATCTATATGCAACAAAATTTCAACTCTCGATTGATCGTCGATATAGCACGGGATAGATAGTAAATAGCTTTATATGAATCTATATTACAGACCTGCAACTAAATCTAAGCTCTCGGTATATACACGACCTGGCATGGGATAGTAAACAACTTTATATGAACATATATTATCGACCTGCAACAAAATGTCAACTCGATACTTATACATGATCTAGCATGGAATAGATGATAAGCAACCTTATATGAAAGTATATTACCGACCTGCAACAAAACCTCCCCTCATCTAGGACCAAGTATCCCCCGGAACCAATAAGAGAACTCACCATACCAAACTACAAACCACGACATGCAACAAAAGCACTCCTCTCAGCCATCAAGAATCCACACGGAGAACTTTGATCAAAAAGTGGAAAATTTCCACAATATTCTCAGGGAAGTATATTACCGACACGCAACAAAGACAGCCACAACGGTCCGAGCCTCCAACTCTACGAACGGAACGACGAGGAGTAAAGTATGCAAGCCATCAAACCAGCCCGAGAAAGGGAATAAGTCCATAGCACACTGTGCCAGAATATATTACAATAGATTACCTTCACATCACATAAGAAACTTTTCCGTCAGCAGCTAAAACAAGAAACGATGCTAGGTATGCTTACGAAATAGCATATGAAAAGTATATTACCGAAATGCAACAAAGTCACATCCAAAACCAACTTCAAAAACCCCTACCCATGAAAATGTACAGGAAAAGACTCACCGGAGATTCTCTCTCTCACATGTTGATCCTTGTGTGGAGAAAAGCGGGGATCTTCAATGTACAGTAATAATTGAACCACTCTCAATATATAAAGTACGGTAAGCTTCTTCCTAGTAAGTGAAAAGCCTAGACAACTGTCAACCAAAGAAACAATAAAAAAGTGTAATAAAACTAATAAGCTGCCAACCTATTTTGATTAATATATATTGCCGACATGCAACAAATGCAAGAAGAAACGAGTACTAGTGATAAAACTTATTAACTTGCCTAGATTATTAATTTATAACAAAGTGGCGGTAAATAGTTCCTCCGCTTTCCAAATGAACTAGAGGGGCGGTACCAGTAATTCTTTGATTTTGTCTTAGATATATATTGCAATATGCAATGCTGGATTGATATGATATGATTGATTTATTGGATCACACGTGGATGTGAACCGATGGCTGGAAAGCATTATCGTCTCTTGTGATCCATCATATATACGTATACCTCATTTCAACATCCAGTTCATATCAACCTCCAATTACTCCTTCACTACACCCAGCTTTCACTTCACCACCCACCAATGCCATCTCCCCACATACTACCATCCATACTCTCCTCTCCATGTCCCATACCCATCTCCAATCCCATTTCCATCCCCTCTAGTTCCCGGGTGAAAAAGTCATGTTCTTCTTGCAATAACTTTGTGTCCGCACCCATTCTTTCTGGATACCTCCTCAAATTAAACCAATGAGTCAGCGCTCTCAACGCCTGTTCCAACGGCAATGCTTCCTCAACTTCAGCATCTACATCGCTACCAGCCAACCAATCATCCCTTAATTCGGGTCTACAGTGTAGGTACACCGCTGTAATAACTCTCATATTTGCCTGCCTCCATTTCCGACCACAGTAAGGGACTTGATTTTTGAATAATTTAAGAGTATAAAGACGAAGTTCGGGCTGGGGAATTTTGAAAGACTTTTTGAGGTGGTTAGATGACTTGTATTGAACAAGAAGTAAGTTGCGATGGGCTTTATTTTTACAAATCTTTTGCATAATGCGAAGAAAGTTGATAGATGAGAAAAAGTTGCGCCACGAGAATTCAGTGATTGGCTGTGAACTAGCCTCAGTGGCTGGGAAACCAAGCTCTTCGACTTCTGTATCTCGACGAGCTGCATGCTGGCCTTCTTGGAAAGCAAGAGCTGGAAGCTGGCTGTCAGCATTACTTGTCGTACTATCCCGCTGTAATTTTATAGGGGGTGGGGCGGCATCATCTTCACTTCCTGCCTCAGTGGTGATTAGGGTATTTTTACTGTTGCCATTGCAGAATGCGAAGAAGCTGAAATTCATTAGCCCATGAAATTATTTACCGCAATGATACTGACCTCAAATCTTCACGATCTATTCTACTATCCACGATTCTATCTATCTCCTGGTGGGCGAACATTTTAAGAATCAAAGGAAGATAGTTGGAATCGAGAAGGAGTTGTGTGAGGTATTCGAATTTAAGAACATCTGCAAAGTTAGTATATGAGATGGCGTGCAAAGAGTTATCATGACATACGAGAAACTTTGAGCCATTTTAGGACAATAAGAAGAATACCGGATACTGCTTTTGAGGTAATCTCTCTAAATCTCATCGCCTCAATTTCATCTACCGTAAGGTCTGCAAGATCAATTGGATTTGGTAAAGGAATGTTGGCGGGATCTTGGGCTTGAGTTGGGCCTCGAGCGCCATTGGGTCGCGCACTAGTAGGAATGCTGCTCTGCGGTTGAACGTTTATCGGCTGATTCATCAAGGTCGTAACATTTGCCAAGAGAGCCTTGATAAGTACTATAACAAGGGATTGTAGATGGGGAATAGCATATTGCTATCGAGAGATTAGACTTGGGAACAATTGTGGGATCGTGAAATCGGAGAACTTACATAGAATGATTCCACCAAGTCCAATTTCCTTTTCACCTCATCACTGATATCTAGTCGTGGCCCATAATCAACTTCTACTTTTGGCGATTTTGTTTTCTGGGATTTGAGTCCATCAGCCAAAATGTGGTCGAGATCAAGCTCTTCAATATCTTCATCATCTCTATCATCCCATCCGCGTTCGAATCTTAAGAAACGTTCTCGCTCATCCCATAACTGACGCATTGCTCTAGTCATGCGCATTCTACCAGCAAATAGTTCACCGGCTTCCAAAATTGACTTGGGAATATCACTTCCTTCCCACTTTCGACCGACAAGTAGGTCCTGTAGCCCTGCAGCACCTTTCCCACCAGCACTATTGCTAGTACTATCAAGTGGTGGATACATGAATGGGAAGTTTTGATTCGTTTGGTAGTTTTGTTTCTTACCCGCCTTACCTCCAACTGGTGGTGATGGGGGTGGTGACGGAGCAGGTGTGGCGATGTGAACTGGCTGATGAAGGATAGAAGCTCCACTACTATTGACATTCGTAGGAGGATTCAAGATACCAGTTGTACTTGCTCGACTTGGGCGATTGGGTAATGGCGGTAGTATGGAATTATTATCGGGCTCTAGAGGTATTAAAGGTTCTGGGGGGATATATGCGGGATACTTTGAAGTAATTTCTTGACGAAAGATGTGATAGTCAAGAGGTGAGGCTGTAATAATCTTCTCACCACCGGAATTAGCCAGCTCATCGGTTGCTCTTTTGACCTTGTCGATTTCCTTGGTACCTCCAAATACCAATAAGATGGATTTCCAAAAGAGAAGAAATATCTGTAAATATGGAAATAAGCTAATAGGCCTTTTGAGATTTGGGATACTGACTCGTGTCTGGGGTAATTCGTTGGCCTCATCCCATCGTAATTTTCCAGTAATTGTCAAGAAATAATTTACAATATTTGGTTCCAAGTCCACTAAGATCTCAATTATCAGCGTCTCAAGGCTAACCCGAGGTGGAATCCAGCATTCAATGCACTCACCGAATTTGTTCCTAGCAATATCCAATGACTCTGTATGACAACGGGCGCCTTCTATCGTCAAATAAAAGATAGTCATGACATTATCGAGCTCATCCTGTACAAATGGTATGTCATCTTCCGTTATTTTTGTTTCTCGAAATTCATCATCCCTTTCATATTTCAGCAAGCTTTCCACATTCAAAAAATGTTCATCCTCACCATAGATGTTTGAAGGCGGTTTGCATGACTTCATAGATCATTTCGATCCCACCGCTTTCTGCAAGCAGTGATACGCTCGTATTCATACTTTCGAGTTGAGAAGGAGTTGCTTTTGTTCTTCCTTTTTTGTCGCCTGATTGAATCGGCTTCAATTCCTCTTTCTTGCCAGCATTCTCATCCCAAACACCCAGTATAATATGTAATAAAGTTTGTAAGCTTTTGCATCTCCTTCGCAGATCGCTAGCATGCAAGCCCTGAACTTCCTTCTTGACAAATTTCAATTGTTCTTCTCGGTCGGCTGCGACCCAAGTTTTTCCTGAACATTTCTTCCATCTTCTGTGAAATGTATCCTTTGCTCTGTGTAATCTTTTGAACTCTGCCTCGTTATAAGAAAACCATTCATCTACCTCCTCTTCGAATGTTGCTGTATCGCTATAAACGAAAGTGTATGATGTAGGATCAACCTTTGGGAAGTCGGTAACAAGTCTTTGCAATTGCATTAAGGAGAGAGAATCATTCGGGTTGCCAACCATCTGTTGTTGTAATGGTGGTGGTGGAGGCTGATGTGGTGGGGGGGGTTGAGGTTGATTCCGTGCAAGTTGGGGACGCGTCGCAGAAGCACTGGCGGGAGTTTGAGATACTTGAGGAGGCGCAGGCAAGCCTACATCTGCAAGACCGGTATCTGTCACATCAGCTGCATCCTTTGGAGGAGGAGCATCTGGAACAGCGGGTTTTGTCCAAAGAGACATTGTGGTGAGCCTAGAACGTTAAAAACGGCCGAGCGATCGTATTTCGTTCAATCAGCGAGCCGTAACATCATGAGTCAATAAGTATATGACTTCGTACTAGGGTGAATATCAAAAAGAAAGAAGATATGAGCGGTTTAAAATTATATCATATCTGGATATTCTCCCATAGATACCTATTGGAGGTTCGCGCTTGACGCGATACAGAGCTAGAGCTATCTCGCTTATGATAAGGATGATATAATGATTCCAATATGCCAGTATTTAGTAAAGTCAGGAGTGGTTATAAGATTTATTTCCAACCCACTTCATTCCTCTATCCCCGGTAGCCTTTGCTCACCTCATACATATACGGGGATTCGCTTGCAGTCGACTTCAAGTCGTAGAAAGTTGAGGCTCTTCTGTCAAGACTAAGAAACAGGGAAAGAGGGGGGGAATGTGTCTTCTCAACTCTATGGTTATCTTGTCATGATCACTTCAGACCCCTTCCCACGATTTTTTCGCCTGAACTGGTATCCTAACACGAGAATTAAGTTGCGAGCTGCCATCATTGCAACTCAGGCATTGATTATCAGAGGAATTGTACTGGATGCCTATGGAAGTTTTGGTGTAGCCACGTGGGTAAAATGGTGCCGCAATTCCAGTTCTCTGC
The DNA here is from genome assembly GCA_009299455.1 of Monilinia laxa. Lineage (NCBI taxonomy): Eukaryota > Fungi > Ascomycota > Leotiomycetes > Helotiales > Sclerotiniaceae > Monilinia > Monilinia laxa. The sequence continues at coordinate 897,768 of VIGI01000014.1, forward strand.
ATCGATATCCATCGAAGTCAGTTCGTATTCACCTGATCTACCCCTCGTCCATATACAACAACTTTACTAAGGATCTTCATCGAGACTTCCTGCTATTATTGGTATCATAAGATGACTGCTATGAACATCGTATACACTGTATGAAACAAATGAGCCTCTTCCTGTATGGTGGTTGAGAAGACTGGAAAGAATCAGAAATAGACCAACCTCGCATCCAATCGTCTTGGCATGGCACATAGTCCATCACTGAGCTAAGCTGTTGGGTATATATGCTGTTATGGCGCCTAGTTGATGCTTATTCCTCTCGCATTATTTCCTGTGGACCGCGGCCGTTATCCTCTAGTAGAATATTTGAGGGGCACTATACATGCGTGTGCACCTCCCGGGCCTGATTCATGATTACAGATTTCAAGGGTTAGCTTTTGGTTTGTTATCGGGATTGATTGAAGTCTTAAAGATTCAGCATTCATTATTTAGGATTCGTTTTTCACCACTGACTGTCATAATATATGCAAGTGAAGAATAAGCTATCAATCCCAATTTTCTTAGTAAGGAGTTATTGATTTTGATACTAATTGTGTGATTCTAGATTGATTTTTAATATATACTGGCAAGCTAGTTGAGATCACCGTATATCGACTGGCTGAGACGGTTTCATTTCCTAGGTACTCAATACTCTTGCCGCATTGGAGTAGAGCTTTACTGGCTTTTTTTTGGCCTAGAGATATTTCTGATTCCACTAGATGGCTTTGGTCTACCCTATTTTGCATTTGTCTCCCATGAGGGAATGCCAGTCTTAAGTTAGTGTTTTCAATACAGTAAAGTAGGATGTAATCAATCTTTAGCTTGGTCGAAAATCAATCGAACCTCCTGAAGGGATGTGTCTTTATGTTCAAAATCATTGGTCACAACTGATAGTATCAGGCGAAGAAATCATTAGGTAGAAATACTTGAGTGTCTCCACTATCCAAAACCTCTACTCGAACAGATCATCATGACCCTATTATAATAAAATAACAGGACGCTTACTTCCATGGCTTTTTCCTTTTCCGTCTCCTCAGTGATGGCTACATTAGTGGTGGCAGAGTTAGCTAGAGGCTTTTGAGTTAAATTCATGATGCTTTCAAACACTTCTTACTTCAATAAATATTGCAGACACTTTCAATGCTTTCAATTGGCAGTGAATAGCGTGGGTCTCGGGCAGGTCGGAACCCACCAGTCAATGACTGATGGCCTTCTATCTATGACTTAGCATTGTCCCATTTGCATGCCTTCAGTGAAAGATATTCAATGAGAGCAAACATCTCTGGCATGAGTCAAGCTAAGGATGATTCATATACCCAAACACACTTGCGGGCTATATGGTCCCCAATGTCGATAGGTTCATCAATGCCAGAAATCTCACTGCAAAGAGCAAACGTTCCCCCAATGAAGCAGGCGAAATGTTGCATTTCAGGGACAAGATGAGCTCCATCTTCATGCACAAGTGTGGTACCTGCAAAGAATGGATTTTCCTTCCCTCGCAGCATGGGTCTAAATAGTATTTTCGATACAACTTTTTGTATGATAAAGAGTTTTCTCATTCACCGAGAAGCACAGCTACCTTCGGTAAATACTTGTATAGAGAGTCGGCAAGAACACCGAGTGAGAAGGAGTTATCTGCCCCAACAGTGCTCCCCCTGAAATTTATCATGGTCGACCACATTCCCGGTAAAAGTGAATGACCCTGCGTGCGCTCGAGAAGTTGTCTCATGCGATATATTTTATCGCAATATTTATCATCACCTGCTAATTGAGACAATCTAGTGAATTCAAGTGATAAAGAGGTTGGCCCAGAATTGAGATCATGCGTTCTGCTTCTATGTCAGCTGCTTGAAGTTTCGCTATCTATTTAGTATATGACGTATCCAGCAGGTCATCTTCCTGCATTGGCATCCTATAAAGCGAGCCAAAGCCCAAGGGTTCGATTCGGCGTGCCAAAGGCCATGTATAACGCGTTGCCAAATTCCACCACTTTGGTCAAAAAAGTTGGCTCTTTACTCAAGTCATATGGGCTAAGCAGACCGCCAAGATTACGGATGGTACTCTCAAAAAGGTTAATTCCTGACTCTGTGGTGTTTCTCCACTCCAATCTCATGGCTACGGCAGCGGCCTCGTAGAACTCCTCAGTTAAGTCCATGATACAATGGGTATTAGGCAATCCACAAGATTGGCAGCCCAGCCTCTGAATGGATCTTTGAAGCCGCCGCTAACTGGTCATAACTTGTTGCAAAGCTAATCGTCATTTCTATAACTTCTAAGTAGCTCACAAAATCTTTGCGAATATTTTAGTGACATTTATCGTTCATATTAACTTTTCGTTAGGAAGCTTTGCTCTTGACTGATACAATGCCAATGAGAGTCTCTGCGGCTTGGAGCTTCTTCTTTGATACTAGTGTCAAAGGACCGACCGGATTATAGTATACTGCTTCATGAAAGATCATCTAAAATTCGTTGATTGAGCAGTAAGGAGTAATCTATATGATGGTAGCTCGCTGGGTGTATCTTTGTTGTTCTGGGCGACTATGAAAACAAAATGCGATCAAAGTAAAGATACAATTACTATACTGTTCATATCAACTAAATTCTTAAGGTTGTTCCTGGTTACGTAGAACTTAGGCCCCTCTTAAATGCTAAAGTGACGCTGGATATCCTGAAACTTGATATCGTATCAAGTCTCAAATGCCTATTATGTCGGCTGAACACAGGGTATTGAAATTTTTTACTCTTATACTGTCGCATCTTACCCTAATTCAGCATTCAGTTTTGTACAGTCAAGAGTCTTGGACAGTCTCTAGGTATGAGAGGAATGGTTAAGCAAAGAGTAGGGTACACCCGTTTCATTAGGTATTCACCCCGATTGTACTTTGTATAGTAAAAACATACTTTATAACATCCATCGGGTCTGGATCAAATGGAAAACATAATTGTATAATATTTATATGGATAGCTAAATATCATATGATTATAAGTTTGATTTATGTTATAATTAACTGGGAATAAGTTTAACTTTCAAAGAATATACACTCGAGTAGAACAATCATTTGTCTAATAATCAAGATAAAACCACAAAAGCTATGTAAATTGGATGTGCAGAGTATATATCTTGCTATATCCAATAGAGTAATCATGTATATACCCGAAAAGACCAAATACGGTCCGGGAAGAGTGCCCGGTTCTGCTAAAGTCACTTTATTGTTGGACATAGATTTATATATACTCAAGGACTTTGTTATTGGTGTACGCATTTCTACCTGTACAGCCATTCTAAACAATGAGACGGAAGAATAAGAAGTGTGTATGGATGAAGTATACAAGAGGCATTATTAAGTCAACATTCAAATAACCTACTGCAGCTCGTTCCGTTCCGAATAACACGGTACCACAGGCTCAGCTTACAACTCTTGAGGGGTGTGGCGAGGAATGTTAATCTGACCAGGACAACTGTAGTACTGTCATGCAACCTATATCCTGCAATGGCGAAGTTATTAGTTACTACTATAGCACAGTTCTTTTTCCTCTGTAATGAATACCAAAACAAAACACAAGGCACGATCGCAATCGTCCCTACAGGAGCAAATTTGAGATAATTCATATGAAATATTTTGATTAATTATCACCTTAATTCTATAATAAATAATCGAAATATTTTATATTGAATATCAAAATATTTCACATAATATATCAAAAAATCTTATATTGATTATCAAAATATTTTATATAATATATCAAAATATTTCACATAATATATCAAAATATTTCATATGATTTATTAAAATATTTTATATAATTAATCGAAATATTTTATATAAGATATTTTAATTAAATATTATTAAAACTAAGTTTATTTAAGTATAATACAATAGAGCAAAACCAAAATTTAAGGTTATTATAAGATTAATAAAGGGTTTAATAACAAAATGGATATAAATGAATAAATAAATAGGTTTAATAAAAATTTAAATAAAAATTAGAATATTCAAATAATTAAAAAGAGAATACAAACCTACTAAACTATAAAGCATTTTTAATTTAAATAAGATGTTATTAAATAATTATATATTATACGAAATTTGACCTTACTGTCGCCATTTTCGAATAACTTCACTTTTTTCGAATAATGTTAGGAGGTGTGAACAAAGAATCAATTAGTTAAAATTGTATAAAAACTTTTTATTGCTTTTTAAAATTTACGGATTCTAACTGAATATTTATATTACAATCTGTATTTAATTAATTCCTTAATCGGCTTTATAGCAATATATTAGAAAAATATTTTTTAATTTCCAATATTAAACTATTAAATCTTTTATACCAAAATGTTCAAATATTTAAATATTAAGGTTTTGGGTAATAATAATATATCTTAATTTTATCCCTTCCAAATATTAGGATTTAAATGTAAACGGTTTTAACAAATTCTTTTTCTTTTAAGGAAATTCGTTCTAAATCGCTTTAATATTTATAATTGGAATATAAAGGAAATCAGCAATTTGTATAATATTGTTGTTATCTGGTTTATTGTATAATTATAAAGATATGTAATCATTAAATAAACAAAAAAGCAATTGAGAATTTCTATTAAACAAAAAAGTAAGTAAGATTGGTTTTAATAGCATAAAAACACTTTTTTTTCTGTTTGTAATTCTTTATTCTTTTATTATATATATAATTTTCTTTTATTTATTTTTGGCAATATTAAAGTTATAATATAAGTTTATAATATACAAATAGCTAATAAATCCGTTAATGAAAAGATAGTATTATATTAACTCTATTATCTCTATTATTCCAAATATATTTTCAATTACTTTTATAAGTATATAAAAAAGAATAATTTGGTTGATTAATAATATATTTTCCCAAAAAGCAAATATATTAATTATAACAAATATATAGCAAAATTGAAGAAATGTGAAAAGGTATTATTATTATATTATATGAAAATTAATATTTTTATATATTTATAAAAGAATTTAGATATTTGTAATAATAATAATTGTTAAAATGTTATATAGAAGTGTTTTTATTTAAAAAAAATATATAGTATACAAAAAAAGTGTAAAGTTTTTTATTATAAAAAAAAGATTAAAATAAAGCTATAAGTCTTATAATATTAAAGAATTATAATAACTTTTTATTTATAGTATTAATTTAAATGTTAATATTAAATTAAATATTAAATATATATTATTTTATTATAAATTATTTTTTGATATACTAACTAGTTTAATTATATTTATTAACAAATAGTTTTTTTTAAAATTATTTTTTGTTTTTAAATAAAACAATAAAAAATTCAGAAAATAGTATAATAAATAAAGATATAATAAGTATTATTTATATAATAGATAAAAGTTTAAAAAAAAAGGTATTATTTATGGTTTATCGAAATCAATTTTATTTTCAAAAAAGAAAAAAGCTTTTAATAATAATGGAATTGCAAAAGATGTACTTAATTTAAAGTTTGTGGCTTTAAAAACGCTATTAAACGAATTTATAAATTTAGGAAATAATAAAATTATTCCTTTAAATTATTCTTATAGGTTTATTAAACCTTATATTATTGAAAAGCCTAAATTTCGTTTTTATATTAAGGAGTTTATTAAAATAAATTTAATAAATTTTAAAAATCCTTTTTTAAATATTAAAAAAAGATTAATTTCTTTTATAATTTTAAAAGATATGAAGCTAATGGAAAGATTATAAAACATTAATTATATTCTAATAAAATTATTTAAGAATAAATTTGAATTTTATAAATAATATTTTGATTTTTTGTATTATAACCTTAATTTTTTTAAGTTTAATAATCTATTTTTTAATAAAAATTATATAAATTTATAAATTGAATTTTTATAATATTATTATATCTATAAATATTATCAATATTTTAATAATTATAAAAAAAATCTAAATTTTTTTAATAAAACTATTGTTTAATAATAAATTATTTAAAGTTTTTATAAAAAAAAAAATACTTATTCTTAAATATTTATTTAATAGTGTTTATATTTAAATAATGTTTAAATTAAATAAGTTTTTGAAAAAGTTTAAAAACAAAATAATTGAAATTATAAAATTGAATAATAATGAAAGTAATATTAATAAAAATTTCGGTAAAAAAAGGATAATATTGATATTTAAAGTTTTTTATTTTTTATTTTAATTTTTTTAATTTTTTTTATTTTTGAATATAATGTTATTATTTCAATAATGTTTAATTATCTTTTTAATAATCTTCTAATATTCTTTTTAAATATTAAAGATTTTTTATTGTTTTCCAAATATCTTCTATAGATTAATAACTTTTTTATTTAATTAGATATTATATACTTTTTTCTTTTTTTTTATATATTAAAATGTTTTTTATTTCATATTTTGTTTATTCTTTAATTTTTTTTGATAATAAAGAATTATTAATCCTTTAATATTTTATTTATAATTCAAACAGTAATATATAAAAAACGTTATATATTTTATAAATTAATAATATTTTTAATTTATAAGTTTATCCATTTTATTTAATTCTTATTATTTTGAATAAGTTTATAAATTTATCAAATAATTTCTTTTTTAAACAAAATTATTTAATATTTTTTATATTTAATATAATTTGTTTTTTATATTATAGGAAATAGAATTTTATTCAGTTTTTAATATATTATTATAATGTTAAATAGTTACATTCTAAAACTTTTCTAACTTTATTCTTTTTATTTAAAACTTTTTTAATCTTTTAAATATAGTTAACGCCTTCCTTTCAATATTAGTGTTCTTACTGAAATAATTAAATTCTAAATTAATACTATACATTGCTTTAGCTAGATTTATATTAATCTTTATATAATATATTATATTATATATAAATTCTATAAAAGCCAAAAATGATACTTAATTATTTTAATATTAATTTATATAATATATAAAATAATATTCCAAATTCTGATTTTGTTTTTCAATTTAGCTATTGGTTTATAAATAGAATATTATAATTAATTTATATCTTATTTTAAAATAAAATATTAAATTTAATTAAAAATAATTTATGAAAATAAATTCTTTATCTAATATTATATTTTTTGGAACATCAAAATTCTTAAAAAATATATTTAAATATAATTTTTATTAAATTTGAAATAATCATAATTTTATTAATTAGAATGTATTATAAAAGCTTTATATATTAATTTATAATTACTAATATCAAATTATAAATATTTTTCTTTAATTTTAAAAATAAAAAATTTATAATAAAATCCATAAAGATTTCTTACTACAGTTTTTATAGAATAAATAACAATTAAATAACATTATAAGAACTATATCTTTTAATCACTATTCTTTAATATATAATATAGTTTTTTATATAATTTTTAATATCCTTTAATATATTAAACCAAAAAAATTTGGATTTAATAATTTCAATTGTTTTTCGATCACTTTAATAGCCTTTTATCAGATTATTATAATACATTCTTAATATTTTCGTTTTTATAATTGAATCTGTCGGAATATATGTCCTTCTATAATAAATTAACAATCAATTTATACTGATTATTTAAGGATTAATAATTTCAATTAAACGAAAATAGAATTTTAGATATTCTTTATTTTAAATAAATTTATTATTCTTCTAGAATTTTAATAATGCATTTTTTATAATTTTGTGATTTATTTAAAAACCGTTTTATTTTTTATTAATACAATAATTATTCAATATGTATTACGGGAGCTGCCTCTAGGGTCATGTGGAAATGTCTAGAGTTCTCTCGAAGTGGTTTAAACTAGACTTCAAATAGGAATTCAATAGATTGTAACTAGTTGCAATTCTTATAATTATAGTAATAAAACTAATAATTGTTCTTAAACATAAAGCTTTATATTGTAATAAAATCTATTCCCTATATAAATCTTTATTCTAAAATTAATCAACAAATTGATTAGTAAATCGATTAATAAGTTGATCAATAAATCAATTAGCTTTTGATTATATAATACTTATCTTATAATTCCTATTATCTTAATTTATTCTTTTATTCTGAAATTTAATTCCCTAGAATATTATTAATTCTAATAAAGCTCTTTTGCTTATTATATTCTATCTTTTTTAGGATCTACTATCCTAGAAATTATATTCTAAGTTTTTAAAGTATCCTATAACTAATACTATATATATATCTAAAGCTTTCCTTAAATACCTAATATCCCCTGGTATACTATATAGCTAAATTATTAAAGCTTATAATATTATTATAGCCTATAAATCAGTGATTTTATAGTTTATTACTAATCCATTATAATATTATTTCCTTTTTAACCTAACGCTTATCCCAAACATTTATATTAATATATTTTCCCTTTCGTTTATTTAAATAATTATGGTATTTTTTTTTTCAATATATCTTCTATATAAATAATCTTTATTTATAATATTCTTAATTTAGTTCGCTATATTAAGCGTTTTAGTATTAAAAAAGATTTTTATAATTTATGTATTAAATCCAATTATTGTTATATTATTAACAATAGTTTATTATAACATTATATTAAATATATTTATTATAAAAAAAATTATTATTATTTTAAATCAAAAATGTTTATAAACTATAAATCTTTGAAGCGATAATAGGAATTACTGCGTTTGAAAGAAAAAAAGGTTTTTATTTAATTACAAAAGATTAATACCCGGATTCTTTGATTATACAAATAACAAAAATTTTTTTGTAAATATAAAAAGGAAATAATTCATTAAAATCTTTATATGTTAAAAAAGCTTAATTTAACTAAAAAGAATAAAAGATTGGAAAAGGAAAAATTGGAAAAAGGAGCATATAGAAAAAGAAATAGCAATTGTTATTATTATATCTATTCTTAATGGTTTTTTTTTTGGTTTTTTCGATTCCTTATTACTTTTATTATCTAATACAAAGTTTAAGGCTTTATTAATAAATATAAATACTTTAGATGAAATACCTGTAGTTTTTTAAAGTAATTAAAATCTTTTTTGAATTTCTATATATTTTTTGAATATAGATAGTTTAACCATTTAATCAAATATTTAATCTTGTTTTTAATATATTTACAATTTAATATTGTTTCGATATTATATATGGCGTTTAAATTAATTAGTTTAATTTTTGTAAATAATGCATTTAATACTCCTAATAATACTAATTCGAATAAGAATATATAGAGAATATTGAATGGATATTTATTATATCTAATAATTTCAATTAATAATTAACCGTTTCTATTACTTTATCAATTTTAAATAGTTTTAGTTTTCTATAATTAAGTTTATTATTTAGTTTTTTGATTTTGATATTTTGTTATAATAAATAAACTTTATCTTTTTTTTAAACATAGATTTTATATTATATTTTATATTGTAATACACTACTATTCTAGAAAATATAAATCTTAGATTAAAAATTAATTACTTTTGAAAATCTTTTAATTGTTCAACTTATATTATTATTGATTTAACATTAATTTTTTATAATATCGGAATTTTATATATTTATAGATTAAAACCAAAATTAGTTTATATTAGGGTAATTTTTGTAATTTCCGTTTCTGATATATTATATACAAATTATACTATAAATAATAATTCTATTTAATTATTTTATCAATAATTTATATAATATTTAAAATATACTTTCATTATTTAATTAATCCTCTCTATTTAACTATTTGTTTATGGGTAAAAAAATATCAATAGCTTTCTTTTGATATTTATAAATGTTAATAAAATAATCCAGAATTTCGAGATAAAAAACTTATTTCAATCCAAGATTATTTTATTTAATATTTTATATATGCTTATTATATCCTTTAGGAACATATATACTAATTGTTTAGTATTCCATATTTTTTTGAATAGTATTATATAAGCAAATTTCATTAATCTATCTATTATATTAAGTATTATATTATACTCAATTTCTATAATAAAGTCTTTTAAAAATGGTAATTTAATTACAAAGTTCTATATAATGGATTTCTATAATTAAAAAGGTATATCTGGAGTTTAAAACTGATTATACAAAATATATCGTAATGATTTGTTTTATATACAAATATCACAATTTTCAATAATTTCTTTAATTATCGTTTTTATTTATAGAAAATAATTGATTTCCCGTATTTTTGCAAATATTCTTGCAATTCCTTAATGTTCGTATACTAGCAATCTATGTTGTTTTATTACGAATTCCTTAATCATTTGATTTGGAATATATACTTTTCCATAAAAGTATATAATCTCGTTTTTTATTATGAATCCTGGTTTTATTATCCTGCATATATATATAGCTATAACATTCTTATTATAATGTAATTAAATTTGAATCTTGAAATAATTGTTTTTTAATATATACATAATTGTAAATTATAATGTATTATAAACCAGTGATTTGCTTTTTTTCTTAAATATAATATATAATTTGTATAACTTATTTTTTTGATATTTTGGTTTTTAGCTAAAAGCGTTGGTTTTAGTGTTTTTTGATTCTTTAACATATAAAATCTTAAAATTATAATTAATTATAATTTTTAATTATTTAATCTATCGTTTATTTAATTGCTTCGTTATAATGAAATAAACTAAGTTCTTATAATCTATATATACCTATATTATGAATTTCGATTTTTTTAAATAGATTTACTATTCTTTAAATACATCTATTATTGCTAATAATTCTTTATTATATATTTTATAATTCAATTTAGTTAATAATAGCTTTTGTAAATAGAATGCGATTGGTTAGTATTTCTTATTCTAGCCCAACTAATTCAGAATTGTTTTTATAGTAAAATTAAAGGAGTTGGTTTTTATTATAATTAGTTTCTTTAAATCGAATATTAATAGTATTAGCTTTTTTGTTATTACTTGTTTAAATGTATTGAATGCTTTTTACACTTTAATAATCTACTTAAAACTTTTTTGATTTTTTTTAATTAAATTAATTAAAAATGTTGTAATTCTTGAATAATTTCTAATAAACTTTTAATAAAAGTTAACGAATTTTAAAAAGGATTATAACTCCTTAATTATATTTAGTTGCTTTTATTTAAATATTGCTTTAATTTTATCTTTGTTTATCTTAAACCCTTAATTTAATATAATAAACCCTAAAAATTCTGTTTCCTTAATGTTGAATTTGCATTTGTTTGGTTTATATAGCAAATTTGCTTTAATTAAGTTTTTGAAAATATTACTAATATTTTTAATATATTGGTTTTTATTATTTGAATATACTAGAATATTATCCAAATAATATATATAATAAATATTTAAATATAATAATAATATATTGTTTATAAATTTTATAAAAGTAATTGGTATATTAGTTAATCTAAATAGCATAATTTAATATTTATATAATCTATATTTTGTTTTAAAAGCGGTTTTCTATTCTTTGCCTTCCTTTATTCTAATTAAATGATACCTATTGTATAGGTCCATTTTAATAAATATAATAGCTTCGTTTAATTGATCTTTTAATTCTATAATTAATAGAAATGAATATTAATCCTTTTTGATAAATGTATTAAACTTTTTATAATCTATAATTAATCTTTTAATATTATTTTTTTTAAATATTTATATAATTAAATTTGCTATTTAGAATATAGATTCCTTAATTTATTCTTTAGTTAAATTATTATTAATATATTCCCTAAACGTTTTATAGTTTATTAATTAATATTAAATAAATTAGAATGTATATAAACATTTTACCTTCCTTCAATATTATTTTATAATTTTATAATTTTATATTTTAGCAAAGTTTTATAAATTTCTAATTCTTTGAATATATATTTATATTTCTTATATTATTCTAATATTATAAGCTTTTTTATTTTAATTACGATTTCCTATTGTATTGTTAATTTCTATATTTATAAAGGAAGTATATTAACCTTTGTTTTTAATAGAAAACTTTAAATAAAATATTTTTATATCGCTGGAATTGTTTGTATTCAATTTTCTTTAGTACATATTCTATCTTGCGAATACCTTAAACGTATTTTTATAACCGTTCTTATACTAATTGAATATTACTATTTTTTATAACTAATCTATTTTAGAATTATATACCTTTAATTATAATATTCCTAAAATGATTTATTATTAGCTTAATAACATAATATCAAACTATATAATCTTTAAATATTAAATTATATTTATTTATATTAATTATATTTTTTATAAAACATTTCTATTAAATTCTATTAATTATTTATTAATTAACTACAATTAATAAAATTTTTATTTCTTCTAAAAATGAAACTTTTAAATACTTTACAATTTTTAATATAATAAAGTTTTTTATAACCCCTAAATTTTATTATAACTTACTATATTTATCTATTTATTTTAAATTTTGTAATATATCTATTTTATTTGTTTTATAACATTTATTATTAAATAATTTGTTTTTTATCTATTTTATAAATTATTAATTCCTTATCTTTCTTTTCTTAAAGAATTATTTAATTACTTTTTTATTTGATTAATAAATTCCACAGAATTTATTATAACAAATAATCTAACTTATTATTATATAATCTACTGATATCTCTTCCTTAATATATTTTTCCATTATTAATAATAATAAAATTCGATAATATTCCTATTTCCACAAATTTATTATATTTATACCCTCTTGGTTTTATAATAACTTATCCAATAATTTCCGGAATTCTTTATTAATAAAAATTTTAGTTTTTTTGATTTTAATTAAATATTCCTGAAATATAAAGATAACATTAAATTAACCTTTATTAAACTTAAATTTAAAATTGCTTTTTCTTTCTTCTACCTTTTTATTTTAATAATTCGCTATTCAATACCCTACTTTTCCATATTTAAAATATAAATTGTTTTCCTATTTTTGTTTTTTTTTTTAGATTATTATTCCTCTTTTTGTAATATATAATATTTAATTTTATAAAATCCCCATAATTTTATATATTGTAATATAATTTGCTCTTATTCTTATAATAACGCCTTTGCCTATAATTTGTTTAAAATTTATATAATTATTAAATTTGTTTGTATTTGTATAAGCGATCATTAACATTAATAAAGCTTTTAATTAATTCGTTTAAATTATTATTTTCCTCTTCCCTATCAAATTTTAAATATACTTCTGATTTAAATTTTTTATAATAATAATTTATAATAATAATCTCATCCTATTTAGTTATTCCTATATATCTTCGAAATTTTATAATATACTTTAATACTAATCCTATCTATTTAAAATTAAAGATCTTCTTTTCCATTATCTCTAATTCATTAGAATTTCTAAAGATTTTATAGATTTTTGTTTTGAATCCTTTAAAATTATTGAAAATAGTTTTTATGAATTATATACATTCTCTATCATTATATTCGAAATAATTGCATAAATATAACTAAATCCATTTATTGGCTTTATCTTTAAAGTATAATATAATTCAAATATTTTTAAATTCCTTTTCAATAAACTTATCTTAATTAAATCTAAAATAGATTTCAAATTGTAATAGAAAAATATTAAATTTCTATTAATTTCCTTAATACTTATCTAATAAAGTAATCTTAAATGTTTCGTTAATAATAATCTTTCTTAAAAGCATCAATTATTTCGATATTATTGAAGTTGTTTACTAAAACCTATTAGCTTTTAGAAAAACTATTAACTACTATATTAACAATTAATATTGAATTAATACTTAAAATAAAAAGGGTATTCAAAATATTATAAAATTTGCCTTTAGAATCATATAAAAGTATCTAAAGTTCTTTTAAAATAGTTTAAACTAAACTTTAAATAGGAATTTAATAGATTATAATTAATTGCAATTTTTATAACTATAATAATGAAACTAATGATTATTTTTAAACATAAAACTCTATATTATAATAAAACTCATTCTCTATATATAGATCTTTATTCTAAAGTTGATCAATAAATCAACTAACAAATCGATTAATAAATTAATCAATAAATCAATCAGCTTTTAATTATATAATACTTATCCTATAATTTCTATTATCCTAACTTGTTCTTTTGTTCTAAAGCTTAATCCCCCGGAATATTATTAATCCTAATAAAGCCCTTTTGCTTATTATATTCTATCTTTCTTAAAACTTATTGTTCTGAGAATTATATTCTAGGTTTTTAAGGTATCCTATAACTAATATTATATATATACCTAAGGCTTTCCTTAAATACCTAATGTCCCCCAATATACTGCAGCTGAATCACTAAGGCCTATAATACCATTATAGCCTATAAGTCAGTGATTCTACAGCCTGTTGCTAATCCGTTGTAACAAATATGATATCATTTATTTGCAACCAAATTTAATCTATAGCTTAATCTGATTATATAAGGGTAAACTATACCCCTCCCTTTTTTAATAAAGATTTAAGATATATTTAAAAAAGATAATTTTGTTTATATAACAATAATATATTAAAATTATCAATATAATATTTTTTATTTTGTTTTATAATATAAATAATATTTTGTTTAATCTAATAATGTTATTAATATAATCCGGATAGCATAAAAGGCTATTTGTAGGGTTTAATTTACCTAATTTATATTTTATTTGAAAATTGTAAGTTATCAAAGTTTCGGTTTATTATATTTATTTTCTATTAAGCTTCTTTTTTGTTATAAAATATTATAAAAAATTATAATTGATCATTATTGTTATTATATATTAATTATTAATTATATAATACTATTAATGAATAAAAATTGTATAAATAATTAAAAGTTTTTGGTTATAAATATAATACTTTTATTTAATAAAAATAAACTTTTTTAAATAAAAAGTTATTAAATACCATTTTATATAATTTTTTCTATTAATAATATTTAAAAATAATTATAATATTATATAGTTTAAAGTAAACGCCAATACATTTATTTCTATAAAAAAACGTAATAATAAATTAAAATGTTTTAGTATAAATATATTAATAAATATCTTTTTAAATGTTTTAAAAGTATTCTATATTTCTTTTATTTATTTAAAAGCTTATATTTATTTTTCTGTTTTTAATATCTTTTAATAATATTATTATTCTATTAGTTATATATAAATAAGTTTTAATAAATTATCAATAAAAATTGGTAAATCCCAAAAAAAACTCAAATTTTTATATAATAATTAATATAAACCATTTAATAATTGTTTTTATTTTTTCTAATTTTATTTGGATTTTATTATTTAATATAATAAAGTTTAAAAACTTTATTTTAGTAGTATAAAATATATATTTCTTTAATTTTATATATAGTTTATATTTGATTAAGCGTTTAAATATTTATTTTATATATAATATATATATAATTTTCTATTTTGAAAATAAATTAATATATCATTTAAATAAACTATATAAATATTATTTATTAATCCAGTTAATATTTAATTAATATATATTTAGAAAGTTGTTAAAATATTTATTAATCCGAAAAATATAATAAAATATTTAAATTATTTATATCTTATTCAAAATGCTATTTTCTATTTATTGTTTAATTGTATACGGATTTGATAGTAAACATTTTTTAAATTTAATTTTGTAAAGATTTTGCTTTACTATAAATAATCCAATAATTTATTAATAAAAGATAAAGGCGTTTTATTTTTTTTTAATAATATTATTAAAGCTTTTATAATTAATATAAAAGCAATGGCCTTCATCCTTTTTTAATATAAATATAATAAATGCTTTAATAAAATTAATAAAACAATATATTCATCCTTTCGCTTAATATTCTTTTAGATAATTTTATAGAATAATAAACTTTTTGTTAGATAAAGTATAAATAAATCTTTAAAAAAGGATTATATTAAATTGCAAATCTATATAATATTTTAAAAAATAATAATTAGATAATAGATTTATTTTCTTATTTATAAAAGCTTTTTATAAATCTTTATATTCTTTAGAAATTATAGGTTTTTTAAAAATGTTTAATATTAATAATTTATCAAAATTATTTTTCCTAAAGTTTTATAAGAAAATAATATATATTTTTATTCTTTTCTTTATTTTATTATATAATTATTAAACTAAAATATTTTTTATATTATTAATAAATTTCCTTAAAAATAATTATAAAAAAACTTTTAATTTATATTCGGATTTATAAATTATAATTAAAAAAGTTTTAGAATAGTATGAATATATAAAATATTTAATATTACTATAATAAAATTATAAATATAAATTCTAAAGATTTTTTAAATATTCATTATTTTTATAATAAAATAATGTTTTCTAAATATAAATATAAAAATTTCATTTATTAATTAAAATTATATAAATTTTATATATAAAAAAGTTTAATTCTATTTTATGTATTTAGTTTGTTATATTATATTAGTTTATACTTTTGAATTGATTAAGTAATATAACATTATAATTTGTTTGTTTATATAAAATTTCGTTATAATTATTAAAATAGTTTGTTTTAATTCTTTTGAACCTAATATTATAAAAATGCTTAAAATTTATACTAAACTTATTCTTTTTTTATTTTTTTAATAGAATTATTATATTTTTAATTTTAATATTTATTATTATATTATTAAAAAATTATATAATTTTTATAATTGGGAATTTTATATTTTGATTATTAGTATTCATAATACATTTCTTTTATTGGATTGTATTATTAATAGATTAATATATTAATATAATTATTTCTTTTTTTATTAATAATTAAAATTATTTCATTTTTATAATTATTTTTATAAAAATAAATATTCTTTTCTAAATTTTTTTTTTCTTTTAAAAATTCATCATTTTCAAAAAGTTTATATAGTTTATTTATACTTTTTAGCTAAATAGTTTAAGTAATTAGATTATTTTTATTAATAGGTTATTATATTAATTTATAAATATATTTTGTAATAAATAGAATTAAACTAATTAAAAAATATATTTTATAAATATTATTAGATTTTTTCTTTAAGTTTTTTTCAAATATATTTAAATAGAGTATAAAGTTTAAGATATTTTAATAAAAACATTATTTTATTTAAATAATCTGTTATATAATAAATTATTATTAATTTTTTTATTTATAATAATATTAAGTATATATTCTTTAAAATCTTTTTAGGATAAAAAAGGATTATTTATATCGTTTTTATATTACTATTATATTATTAATAATTGTTTTTTAAAATATTAAAATAATATAATTAATTTTTTAATTATTTTAGTTAAAATAATATTCTTAATTATTTCGAAATATTATATTAATTTAATAAAAAAATCTATTAGCTTTACTAATACTTTTTTCTATATATTTTAATAATTTTGAAAGTTTGGATAATTTTTATGGATTTATTGTAATTTTTACAATTTCTGTTTATTAAACAATAATAAATAAAAATGTAGTAAAATTTTCAAGTTTTTATATAAAAAACTTTTGTTTTTTTTAAATAATTCTTTTTAATACTTTTTTCATTCTATTTATTTAATTTTGGAATATTTGGAGTTGAAGATAAAATAATAGGATTAACCAAAGCTTTTATTCGGAAGATTATTTATAAGAATTATTATTATTATAAATAAAGTTTTTTATATTATTTTGTATTGGATTTTAAAAAAATATTAATAATATTGTTAAAACGTTGTTTTGGATGTAGCATTATTTTAATATTTATTATACTAGATTTTAATTAATAATTTGTTTTTAAAGAATGAAATAAAAAGAATTATTAGGAGATATAAACAAAAAATTAATTAATTAAAATTATATAAAGATTTTTTATTACTTTTTAAAATATGTAGATTTTAATTATATATTTATATTATAATTTATATTTAATTAATTTTTTAATTAGTTTTATAATAATATATTAAAAGAATATTTTCTAATTTTTAATATTAAATTATTAAATCTTTTATACTAAAATATTCAAGTATTTAAATATTAAAGTTTTGGATAACGATGGTGTATCTTAATTTTATTCCTTCTAAATATTGGGGTTTGAGTGTAGACGGTCCTAACAAATAACTTTACTTTTTTCGAATAATGTTAAATAAGTTATTATTTTGAAATATTGAAATTTTGATTTGTTTTAAAGTAAAGTACTTTGAAGAAAATTTTGTATGTAAGATCTATACAAAACTTTCTTTAAGGTACTTTTGTTTTAGTATAAATCAAAATTTCGATATTTAATGTGATTAATATATAGATTTTAAAAGATCAAATGGATTTTTGAATTTATTACGATGAATTATCATATAGTTCACATTAAATATAGTATAAATATACTATATTTAATGTGAATCCTGCTCCCGTAGGGTAAGTGTACTTCTATTATTGTTTTCAATTGTGGTTTGAAATATAGGACACCGTCATTTGTACTACTTTACTTATCCATAAATCAGTGGGAGTCTGCCCTATTATTACTGCAGCTACATATTGGCTTGGGAGATGGACAGCACCTTTCGCCTATGCAATAGATAATCTCAGAATGAATAGAGTGGGGCAATGATGAAAGGAAGTACAATATCTCGTTTCATGCATACTTTCATGCCCATCCTTTTGTCAAAATCCTAGCATACAGTAGTATTCTGCATGCAGTGGCGACATAGCCACTATGGGTATCACTCCCTTAATTCCATTCAGAAGTGATAGCGGCTGCATGCATCTGGCCCAGTAACATAGCCCCCGAGTCCTTAACATTTGTTTACGAAATCCGAGTTTCATCTTTTTGTACCTCATGATTCCCTGCAATTATCTATGAGCTGATCCGGAGGATTTCGGTCTTGCAACTTTCTATAAAGAGATCTGCAAGTCTGGGGTTGACATTCAATGCGTTTATCATGTACTTTCGTAGAATACAGATTTCAAATATTGAGCGTGCTTCAAGGGATAGAGAGCTCACCAATTGAACTGCTAAATACATGGTACTTTCATTACTATTGTGGTATGATACAACCACCCTCCATTGTTGGGTCCTCGCGTTGATGTTCTAAATTTGCTATGATATCTACTCTAATCTTAAAAAACTATGGAATTAGGAATTAAGTGTAAACAATATGTTCATGAGACTTCGTTGAATCGT
Source organism: Monilinia laxa (assembly GCA_009299455.1). Classification (NCBI taxonomy): domain Eukaryota; kingdom Fungi; phylum Ascomycota; class Leotiomycetes; order Helotiales; family Sclerotiniaceae; genus Monilinia; species Monilinia laxa. The sequence continues at coordinate 916,914 of VIGI01000014.1, forward strand.
GAAGCGGATGACATTCAATTTCAAGGCAGTTCTTGCAGCTCGCTGATTGGAACTGCTTTAGCTTGTAACTCGTACCGTGCGATAACTGGGACAGTTTTTGCATGCAATTCTTGTGGGATGTAATGGGGGAATTGCATCTGATCGTGATAGCTCTGTGAATATCCCGGTGGGGTTTTTTCAGACACATTGGCGGCTGTTGTAGGAGAATCGTTAATGCTGTGTTTCCGTCGCCTTTGCGAGGTATACCAAATGATAATGCCCCCGATACTTGCAATCACGGCGACAGATGCAATCGCCACACCTGCAATAACCCCCGTCGACAATACTCCTGGTTTTTGATTATCTGCAGTCAAGTTACTGGTTGGCGTCGAAGATGAAGTGGCGCTGCTAGTATTAGCCAAATTGCCATTGGCGCTATTGTTATTCGGTGTAGATGGTGAAGTGCAGAAATCGTCTATGGCATTATTCCTGCCATCAATAGACACTAGGTCTTCGTTCTCGGTAGGATTGGCTTGCCAAAGTGTGAAAGTCTTTGCATCTTGGTTTAGCATCAAGTAAGCCGCGGTAAGAAACTGGCGTCCTAGCTGGGGAAGGTCGTTGGCATTTACTGCTTGAATTGCATTGAGTACCAGTTCGGGTTCTGATGCATTTGCGACCATGGCGCCTGAAGCGTGGTCGATAGAGAGATTAGGAACCACAAGCTGATCATTTGGTATGCGGACAGAAATCCCTGAATCGAGTTCGATGGTCAAGTCACCGGCATATCTGGAGCACTCATTAGCATGTACAAGAAGTCTTTTGATGAATAAATACGTACGGTTTCGAGTCGTCAGGTCCATTGCCATACAGCATGCCATAATAGTATGTCCCAAAAGACCTTCCGCTTAAGCCTTGATCGGTAAGTACCTCAAAGTTTATGAAGTAAGGGTCCGTAGGAACAGTCAACAAAACAGGATAGCTTGGCTCAATACATGCTTGGATCGCATCAGATTCGATTCCTGCGAACATGCTAGCATCCGTTCCGTTTGGAAAGTTAAGTACCATGTCCGTGATTGTGACAAGCATTCCAGAGAAGCAAGCTGTCCTAGAGTACGTGAGGCTGCGAGTATAGTTTGTTCCAGTAACCTTTGCACGATCATAGCCCCCAAAAACAAACCCTCCATCTAGTTGAGTTGCTGCTGTTGCACCAGTTCGTCCCCAAAACATCGACCACGTCCGAGATGCGATTTGCCCTGATGAGTAGAGGGTATTCAAAATAGTAGAATTTGTACCCAGTCCTATAGCCATCTGCGGATAATAACCTTGCTCCCCCCAATCTGCTTTGGCAATCCCGATTGGGAACTCTAGTATGCTCACATTTGAACTCAGTGTAATGTTTTCCGATACCATATTAAGTTGTGGATATGGTGAGCCGTCAGAGGGGTAGGTATTGGTTGCTGGTAGCCCACGACTCTTGGATGCAAACTCATCATATGAGCCACCACGAAATGTCGTACAAGCCGCAGTAGACCAGCTAGAGCTACAGAATCCATCAGTTCCGTAGATAAAGGAGTTATTCAAAGGCCTGGATTCAGTAAGTAAAGATTCGTGATATCATGAATTAAAAGCCTACCATTGAGGTAAGAAGGCAAAATGCTGTTCCGGGTTCCCCACAGATAAATCCAAGCCTCGTGATGTCTCTCCTGTTGACAATGTCACGTTTCCAATGCGTATAGGGATCGGAGGAACACTACAAGCAGCTGATACAAACGTGGCAGAAGAAAGAATAACGCAAAACATCAACTGCAATCGACCAGCGAGAGCCATAGTGAGGTAAGCAGAAAAGGCTTTAAAGTCGAAAAGAAGGTAAAGTGAAAAACCGTGTCTTAGAGAACAAGAAGAGAGCCCTATAATGTATGCTTTTTGCGTGACCTGGGATACATATGCCAACAACCACCCTGAGCTTACTAGTGTTGGTGACGATTCGGATTATCTATTTCGATATAATGTAACGTCGTTGATTGAAATTGTGAAAGTGCACTTAGGTACCAGTGTTTGGGCAAGTCCACAACATAAACCTGGTTGAGGAATGGTAACTTCTTGAATCCTTCTATTGATATGGTATCAGAGCTGGTTAGACGGGCAATTTATGGAGCCATCTTTCTAGTTGGATGCTCCTGCATAGAAAATTAAAAAACAAAGACGAAATCTGATCCCACCAGCTTGTAGGATATTTCTTGACTATCGCCTTGGGTCATTCATCAATTGGTTGAAGCTGCCCTAACTTTTGGGCCACATCCACGTCCAGCGCTCACCCGCAATACCGGTACCCAGTAACGACGAGGCGCAAATGCATATCTTAAGCTTGTTGTATCTAAACATGTATCTTGCAGTTCCATGACCGCATAGAACATTGCTTTGGCGTTTAGATAAACAGGTAGCGTCTTTGAAGCTGAGTGTGAGTTGTCTCCTTCATTACAGAGTTATCAATAATGGGAGACCTAGCATTGAAAAGGTACTAGAGTATAACTTTGAAAGGCAGGGTTATACAACACCCCTAGCAGTTGCCTATCATTGATTTTACGAAATGAAGATCATGGCCTCAATAGGTATCAATGCCCTCCACGGCAACGGTGATAATGCAAATAGCCAAATCGAGAACCGTTAGCGAAGGCTCATGTTATTAATATCTCTGGAGAGGAAGGAGCCACATTCTGAGTGGTGCAATTCCCGCTAATCATGCATGTGACATCAAAATTAGCTTAAAGCGGCTATTTTACCGACCCGACAGTTTGGTAAATGAGCATATTGGCTCGAAGCGAGAAATAGAAGAATTCAATTGGTTGTTTGAAAAATTGGTTCTGCAGAATCTGCATTCAAGGGCTCATCCCTCATCCAATGTTGAACAAACACAAATCTTCAACACAAAATCTTCAACAATAGCTGTTGTAAACAAGATGGAGATCTAACATAACATAGTGAAAGTACTGATGCCGTCTACGTAATGTTCAAGCCACACTTAATCGCGAGCCAAGATGCGCTTCGTTGTCATTCAAACAAACACACACAATATTTTTGTCTGTTTTCTAGTTGCGCGCGGCAATGAAAGTACTGAAGCGGAACGTTTCATCTTCAACACCTCGCTGCATAATACTTGGGTGACAATGGTGGCCACACTTGTATGAAATGGACATGGGGCGGGCGGAGGGGGCGAATGGGAGGGGCTTGATACAGCTCTTCTATAGGTTCATGCAGGTCCCCATCGACATAAGTGTGGGGCCTAGTAAAATGGATCGGCTGAAAGTACAGAGATTGTCAGGAAAACGGAGGAGGATGCATAAGCAGGCGCGTAGCGCTCCGTGTACGAAGTACTGCTTACCCCCCAAGTATCTCTCGTGCCTTGAAGTCGTCTTGTGTATTATATTTCTTAAAGTTGCCGTCGACTTGAAAGATGGAAAAAGCAGACAGGAAGAAGATGGTTTCTCTTCGATTTCAAAGACAGAGGTCAACAAGCCTTCTTCCCGCAACGTTATTCCTTCTCTTTTTTACAATCTACTTCTATCACTTGCCAAGAGACGCTCAAATCCGAAACTACCTTCCAGAATGGCCATATCACCGTGAGAATGTTAAAGTCGACCTTCCAAGTTGGACACTGGATGCTCCTTCAGAGTACAATGTCCAGCCCTATCATTCTTCATTTTGCGCCGAACGTTACGACCGCACATATCTTGAGACAATGCGTGATACTGCAACTGATTACTGTATCCCTGGTTCCTTCTCCAATCTGACCTGTTTTCATACCACGAAATGGCCTGGTACAAGTAGAGATACCATGTGCCTTGCACAATCAGCAACATATGATTTTTCTGAGAAGAAATTCAAGCTTGGGTGTGATATCAGACCTTTAAATGAAAAAGAAAAAACTGAAGGCTACCCCGAATTCAACAGCTTTCGGTCTTACTGGTATAATACCGGTACTAAAGTCATTTTCGATGACTATTTTTCGAAGACTAGGCATCTGCGTCAATACCCCTCAACATACAACTATACTATTCTAATCAAACGCGAAGGGGCCTTGAACCCATGGCATTGTCTCTTGGAGATCTGGTCTACAATGATGACCATGGATGTTCTGCGCATGTCTATTAACCCCGGAACAAATGCCCCTTTCTATGTCTCCGAGGATGTTCAAAATACCCAGATAGTCATTCTAGACGACCATGTTGACGGTTTTTACATAGACCTTTGGGCCGCTGTGGCCAAAAGGCCGATCATTAGGCTAAAAGAACTTCCTGAAACGACAGAATTCGAGAACGTCATAGTACCATTGCCTGGTGCCAGCAATCCTATCTGGCAAGGAGACTGGGACATTCACGATTGCGGGCAGTCAGAATTATTGCGCACCTTTTCCGATCGCGTTCTCAGTTTCTACAATGTTGAGCCTTGGGCACCTCATGATAGTTATATCGTTGTAACTTACATCGATCGACGAAATTCACGAAGACTGGTGGGCCAAGAGTCCTACCTAGAGGAGCTCGCGTTGCAAGATCCCCGCGTCAAAATCCAAATGATCGACTTCGAATCCATACCCTTTTCCGAGCAAGTCAAAATAGTCCGCGAGACTGACATTCTGGTTGGGGTTCACGGAGCTGGTCTCACCCATGGCATATTTCTTCCCGAAGGATCGGTCATGGTTGAGATACTGCCGGAAGGACTTAGCCATAAAGGCTTTCGAAATCTTGCTGGCCTTCGATCGCATACATATCTTAGCGTACACGCCTCGAAACTGCCGGCTCCTTCACGTGGTCAAAGACGTGCCGCGTGGCATGCGCAAGATGTCACTCTAGACCGAGAGCGATTTTTGGATTTAATGCGGATCGCTGTGCGGAACATATACAACAAAGGGTTGCGTAATTTTGATGTAAATTAACGAGTGGTTCTCTCATGTTAATCACAGATACTGGAAAATGGCTTGGGCGTTTTGGGATTGTTCTTTAAGGTTATACTCAGGTTTATATGGTAAAGCACTACTAGGCGATATGTGAGGCCCATTTGTTTTTTTATGTACACAAATTAAAATAACAATTATTTGTTCACCAAGACTTCTGCCCATGAACCACAACTATTTGGACATTTTTTTATTGGAAGTCTTGTTTCAGTCAGATACAATCATCGCAAAATGTGTATCTCTTCGCTGTTTTCTGGCCCTATTTCACCAGAACACATATCGTGAGAAGTCCAACTATCGTGAAAACCACACAATGGTATACTTGACTTGAAAGGATTGAAATATCAATCAATCGAAGGCTGAACAACGATAAAAGAGACTTATCTGTAACTCTACTCAAGAACACATCATATGAAGATACGGGTCATCTGAATGAACTCATAATCTGAGATGAGGTAAAAAAATTCATATTCACTTCCCCTTTCTCACTAACATATTAATTGCCAGAAAGTTTGAACTTTATGAGATAGATTGATTTAGAAACAACACCATGAATACCCAGTATTAAATTGCGAAATTGCATACATAAACTCAACTCTCTACTCCATAGATCGCCTGTACTTTTACATAGTTTCAGAATCGAAAATCCTCCAAAAATGATCATTGCCACTTTCTTCTTCCTCTTCTGGACGATACATTGCAGCCCCAAGCACAATCAAAAGGTTAAATCCGAATACCAAGTAAATGTATACGGGCTGGCCAAGACGAACAGCGGTTACTGTGACGGTGGCATCGACAGTCTTGGTGTCATTGGCAATCATTAATTGTGCACTCGAGTATGTGACGAGAAGGTCATCTATCATTGCCGTGACAGAGTTTTGAATTCCCCCGAGATTGATATCTTGCTCGCCCAGTGGGCTACCGGTATAGTGTGAGCTCCTGACGTATTTGCGATAATCGGCGATGCTGAAGTTAAGCGCGTTACCTATCACACTCTAGTGAAAGTCAGTATTTTGATTCAGGCGTATTGGGGAAGGGATAAAATCGTACTTGATAAATATTTGACATGTCATTGGAAGAAAGCTCAAATTGCCTTTCAAGCACATGTGTCAGGGTTCCTGATGGTTCAATATCGATTGCATCTGCATTTGTTGGTGTAATAGTAATAGTTCTATCTGAAAGTGCAACGGAAATATCGAAGAGTGTTGGGATAAAGCGAGTTCTGCATTGTGCCTGATTGAGATTTCCATAATCACTTCCTGCAGCAATTCCAAGATATCTGGGATTATAACCTGTGTTGGCTGCAGCGACCCCGAAAGCAACGATTGAATTCGACGTATGTCCCAGGTAAACAGAGAACTCTGGAGATTTGCTGTCAGGCAAAGATCCCCGAGCAGCAAATAACTGTACACCATCGCTCACCAATTTGAAATCTGCACTTTGGTTATAAATGCAGCTAGTTTCAGCGTTATAGCCAACTTCCTGGAATTTGTAACCATTGACGATAGATCTATGGAAAATATAGTCATCTGCAAGGCCTACCGACGCACCAACCCCAAAGGAACGCCCAATGTATGAGAACTTCGAATTATCATACTTAGAATGTTGGCGTGGAGAGCCATCCATGGTCGTCGCTGTAGATATGGATTGGGAAAGAAGTCCTTGGTAGGCCATAGCAGGAGAATAAGTGAAGAACCCCTTGTCAGTTCGAAGAGTAGGGCCTGATAGATTGATCTCCGAGGGCCACTCGCGTACTGAGGTCATATTCGAGTACTGGGGAAGTAGAATCGTTGCGGATCGAGAAGATTGGACATCGACGGAGTAGTAATTGCCCCTGCCCATAGCGGGCATGGGACTGCACATGCAAATGCAAAAAGCAATATAAGAAGAAAGTGAACGCAGCACAACTCCCAACGCATTGAAGAAATGTTGAATTGATTCCAGAAGGTCATCAAATCATGGGGAATGGACCGTTTTATAAGACGTATTCGAGTGGCATAATTGCAAAGACGCCAAATAGCGGCAACTTGAATCAAGCCAAGTGCACCTGCAAGAATGTGAACTCCAATTTGGACTGAGGCTCGGTTCCGAATTATTGAATCGTAGAAGGCACCACCAGAGATAGACACATGACGTTGATCTGCAATTAGAAGTAGACTACTGACAATCGTGGGGGCAACAAGGCCTAGGAAAGAAATGTAGCGATTGCGTAGTATAGCAATGCGATTCTGTGAGCGGATTGGGATTTCTTGGCCTTGTAGTAGCTTCTCTCTGCTTTTGATGTCACAATCAGAAGATCCCGCCCGCGGGGATGACTCTGGGTCATACGACGTAAACATAGTTTGTGAGGAAGTGTAGGTTTTTACAAGGAAATACAAATGAGTTGTTGATACAAACGTACAAACAAGGGAGCAGCAGCGACTTTATAATGTGACACGACTGGACATGAAATGGCAGCATCGTGAAGCAGCTCGTGAGCCTTGCGAGGCACAGTGCAGCTTCATTTGCGGCTACCCGCGCGCGTGTGACTTGGGGAAAAAAACATAACCGTTTGTTCTATCAACTGTGCAGCAAAACCATACATCCAAAATCTCGACAGAAAGGCTCAAGTAAATTTTTAAGAAAATCATTGGGTAGGGCGGAAGGAGCATGGTTTCATATTGTGACATCGAGAACCGCCTTCAAGCGATAACACTTCGAGGCCACACTAAATGCGGGCAATTCGCAATAACCAACATGAAAAATTTCTTGAAATAGCTAGTACTGAAAGACAAGGAGATGGTCATATAGTGGATGTGTGTATTGTGCGTGGAAATGGACCAACAACAAGTTGTTGATCCTGGTCAACTAAATACTATTTAGAAATGTGAAACTAATGACTAAGCCTGATCACGTGAAATCCTTGCCTCACAGTACGTTGAGAAAGTATAGCCGCCCAAAGTTGTGGTATTTTACAACGTAATTGCAGTGCAGGGGTACTTCACATATACCTAGATGCTTTCCAATCTACCTGGATCTCTTCGAATCGCTGAATTGAAATTTAATATGCATCAACATGCTTTTTTGCTATTTGTTAACAAACCCAACATAACTAACATTTGTAACTAACATTTGTGTTGTGAATGTTATTCTTAGCCCTCTTCCATATCTGGCCCCGGGCTTACTAGGTATTATAGTGCTTTGGCTGTCCTAAGGTCTAACCTTGGAAAGCGACAGTATCCTAAAAATAGATTTTCAAGAAAAACTCCAAATATATTAGGTTTATTATATTGTTCAATTTTTTAATGGTCAACTTAAAAATTAATATCAATTAAGTAGAATCGATTATCTTGTTAGATGGAAATCCTATCTAGATAACATTTGGTATGAATTTTCTCCCTTGCAAGTTATGTCTTGTTATTATAATCTTCTAATTTGCTGGAGGCGTTGTCTTTAAATTTATCAACTCGACGCTGATCAAGGAATCACGATCACGATCACTCTCTGTGAAGTCGTGCCAATGCGATGTCAGATTCTGGGTATTCCGATGATGAAGTATTTCCAAGCTTGATCTCAAATAGCAGGGGTCGTTGCGGAAATGAAGGGTGGTTCGATATACAACACACAAATTTTGATTTCAAGGCACAATTCGCTTGAGGCAAGACAATTAGGTCAACAGAGTCTCTTTTCTTTGCTGTAGTCCATTGTTTTGCAAGATTTGAGAAGCTTACATCACATGAAGGGAGATAAAAACTCTCCTGTGCACGTGAGGACTTATCGAGCTCAAGTTCAAGCTTAGCCAAAAAAAAACGTCCAAGTGAATTTGAGCTCGCGCGGGTATACATAAAAACATATCAGACGGTGAAAGATGACCTTGGGTAAATCTGAGAGTGCTCCTATGTACATCCTAATCTGTTGAGTACCTATAGCTAAATCTCTGTTGGCATTCATTATGCTATTGTTTTCTTCTGATCCAATTGGATTTTTTGGTACACCCGCCTAGATCTGAATCCCTTCAGTGTGTACGTTCTAGCTGTGATAGAATCTCTTTGACCCTAGCATCCGTGGTGCATTTGAAAAGTTTCGCAAGCTCACGCAAAGCTTTCTTTGCATTGATACCAGGAGGCTTTGATTTGACTATAGGAACGACGTCTAAAAAGAGGTCCAGCAATGGTTTTTTGTAATCCGGTATCAATGCTACCTCTCCGTTCTGCCAGTCTCTTGAAACACCGAGCAAAGCATAAATCATATCGTGAGGCTTTTTAGAAATAAAGCCTCCAGATGATGTAACTATTATCCATCGACGCAATGTGTTGCTTTGTGAGGAAATATCCTTGGCAAGTCGGTGCGCAGCTACAGCACTTGTAGATATAATGCGACAATAGTCAGAACTTATATCTGTCTTGATGACACCAGCAGCGAAAGGCGCAATAGAACTTTGAAATTCGGCTCCACCAATGAATTTGCTGCCACATCGTACTTCATACGTTTTGGCAAGATGCACCTCTTGCAAAACCCAGATACGTGACCAATAAGGACGCTGGCACAATGCGACCAGGGCTTTCCAATCTTTATGACTATAGTTGTTGGATAAGTGGCCAAGCCGATTTTCATATTCTTCGTCGCTTATCTGTTCAGTGCGCTTGAGTACAACTTGAGCACTAATATCCTGAAGCATCTTTATTGCATCGTCGCTTTTGTCTTCAGCGTTCCCTAGCCAAACAATGACCTTTGAAGCACCACTATAAATATCTCCCATGATTTGGACCTGAGCATTCCTTTCTTTAACCTTTCTCTGGTTGATACACAATGCATCGATCCAGATGTATCGATCGGTCTCAGGGTGTCTAATTTGCTTCAGAGCGTGGTACAAGTTCTCCCGGATAATGATTCTTTTGTCATTGACAATAATCATAGGGCCATTTTGACTAGATTCTTTCCACTCGTAGGATAATGCTTCGTAAGCCGTTTCACCCACTTCTGTGTGTATTAGATGGCATTCCATAGGATTGTCACCGGACCCGGGGTGGATTACAACTAATCGAATCGCTGTTGTCGACTTGAGAGGCTTATATTTCAACTTGGTTTTGAAATTTAATATCCCCATTTTGAATTTGAGTGCGAAAAATAATTTTACTTCTGTCGTAATGGTTCAAGGTTATTTAGGACCTGCAATATTTATTTGCGGCTGAGTGACGCCGGATGTAACCAAAAGCGCGCCGGCACTCTATTGGTTGGTAAATGCTGGAACGAATGAGAGGTCAAGATGATATCTAAATCTTCTTCTAAGATATTGCTTCAATAACTTTGTGCTTCCAAGAGTGCCACGTCATGTTAAGTCTCTCTTGCGTTGTTGAATGCATGAAAAATTAAGAGAAATGAGATGGTATTTACGACCTGTTCTTAAGAGCAAAGCCACTGAGTGATATAAATTATTAGAGGAGCGGCCAAATTGATGAGAATATATGATACAAAAAAGAATACGAAGAAGTTGCGGATTTGGGAAGAGACAAAGCTAATTCTTCCAGATGAGGAGCAAAGCATCTAATTGAGTGCATCCTTTTTCAACGCAGGCGTACACTACGTCAATCACCTAATCAATGGTGGTAACCCCTTTTGCATGCCTAAATCATTAACTTGTATTTCATCGTACTAGGACAGCTCCTAATTAAGGCGAAATGACCTCTTGCAGTGGGAATGAAGTGATGAACGTGATGTATCTTCTTTCCATCTTATGTGGGCCAGATTATGTGGAAAGCTGTTGTCGTGTATGCATGAGTACGTAAATCTCCCATCTCTGAGGTTTGAAAATGCGAAAGACATCTTACTTTTATCCATGAGTGAGAGCGTTGTGGATATCTGCATCACAATATGCTTGGATTTGTATATTTGTGCGAGGTGACTTCACATGCATATGTCAGTGACACTCGATTAACTTTGACGCTCATCACTTGACCGGCCCTATCCAAAGGATGATATCTGTTGAACACGCCAAATATACTAAGACACCCTTAATTCCAGAAGTAATTAGAACTCTTACTCTCGCAAATAATAGAAACTTTGACCCAAAAAACCATGAAAACAAATCACGTGGTAATGATATTCATCTGATCGGCAGCCCCTCCGACTCAGATCTTGCCACCATCCCCAGCAAGACCTATGCAAACAACAATATCATGCATGACTTCATGATGTCAAAAGTATCTTATTTGTGCAGCTTCCTCGATTAAACGGACAATCTGTTACAATCAACCATCGTCGATATATATAGATACACCTAAGCGATCATCCAAACTAGCGTCGCGTCCCTCAAAAATATGGAAATAAAATCTCTGGATTCGGTCTTAAAAATGGCTACTCTTGAAGTGAGGTATCCAGGCTTTGGAGAGCCTTCTGAAATCTTCGCCAAGTCTATGAAAGACCGTTTTTCCGTTGCCATTACAAGTAGCTTACGTTGCATGAGCTGTGGCTCACTGGTCTTCTGCGGTGTCACAAATCCAGATAGTCTCCGGCGAAAATTAAGCAGGAGCCAGCCTAATGCCATTATGAATACTTGGAAATTTTGATCCAGCTTTTCCACACTTCAGAGTGTTCAAATCAATGACTACGATTAGTGGCCGAAGAAATATCAATTACATGCCTTGAAATGATATTGTTTGATCGAGTTATCTGGGCATGCCTGAGTTCATGAATATATAATTAAATTGCCTTATATTTGACAACTTCTAACGCATGGCTCTTGATACATCTACTGATGAATTTTGTGTTCTCTCAGTTGGCCGCTAGTTTGCTGGGAAATCTTGGAAATATATGGCTGTATAGAATTTTACGTCGATGAAGACTTCTAATGACTAAAGCATTCATGATCAGGAGCAAAGAGATAACGCTGCTAGTTGAAATTAGGTTTGACATTTCATCGCACTCTGTGGTGTCCATCTTCATTTAAATACCTACACCGCGGCATTCTCTTCTACCGCTTGCACACTTTGCATATACACCCTCCTCAGTGATTCTTCCCGACTCTTGAAGCATTTTGTATGTGTGTTTTTCTTTAATAAGTAATTACTGACGACTCTGTCACGTTTCAGCAGATATCTTGGCATATATCTAAGTTCGAGCATGTGGAATCAAATTCAGATTCAAGCGGAGACTTGATTGAAGGTAAAGTCACTCCGAAGTTCCGAGAGATTCTAATTCGTGTCACATTGCTATATTGCATTGATTCCAACTCTGGAAAAGATTTTCTTGTTTTGGTAGCACATTGTGATCCCTATCGCGCCTGTCCCAACGTCATGTCGACCACGAGATCGAATCGATATTTCCACATGCAACCGAAACCATGACTCCCGCTATAGCAAGCCGTTAAAAACATCAAAAATCTTACCACACTATAGTAAGACATCATACCGAATCCATTGTACCTATTTATTGCCAACTGAAAGCCCTCGGCCTATCTCACGCGCACTCGCAACGATTCAAATCATTTCCATCCACTCTAGCAGAGTCTAGATTCTCTTTTTTACCGCCATTCTACTCGGAAACGATAAAATGACAAAACCATATCAATTTCCAATAGTTGCGCAGTATAAGTTCCTAGTTCTTTTCTCTCTTTGAATGGCAAGCTGCCGTTTGTCTTCCATCCGTTTGACCCGAAGACAATTTTATAAACTGGAAATCTTTTCCATCTTCCTCGACTTTCTTTCTTAAAGCTTCAATATCCAAGCCGTCCGGAATGGTGTCACCATTTATCGTGATACTGAATTTATAGCGCTCTTTGCAAATCGGTTCGTGAGTCAACCAATTGGCCTTTTGACATTCGCGAGAACAATACGGAATCTTGCAGCGTTCACAATTGGGAAAACTTCCCGTAGATGTTTCTGTCTTGTGACAGTTCGCGCAAGCACGATGCGATTTTCGAGAGGATATCGGCGGCTCTGACATGGAAGATCTTGACGGCATCGTAATGTTTCGGCAAACGAGAACTTGGAAGACTTAGCAATGCGCACAGAAGTTTGTTACAGGGCTATTTTTAGAAGTTTGGCAATGCAATGTGATTTCTACAAAATTATTGAAGATTTTTGAAATCCAATCTTGAAAACAAACTCGCAAGTCGGAGTTTTGGGAAGTGGTAGAATTGCGAAATGCAAGTTGGCCAAGAATAAGATTTTGCAGTTGCCGTGGAGGAGAAGATTTTTATCTACATTTGTATGACAGAGTTGCCTCTATCAATATACTGTCATACAAAATCGATTCATATGGGACAATGCCTTGACTTCGGAAGACTCACAAGACAAAAGGTAAATGAACCGCCCGGTAGATTTGAGACTGCATATAGGAATCACTTTATTTATACAACCATCATTTACCCAAAGCTTTCGGTGAACCTTCCAAGCCAAGTTTGTGTAATTTTATGGTATGATCAGCCATCTGAAGTTCATTTAGCATCAAATGCAAGTGCTCATCAACAAAGTTATCAGTAAGGGAGACGATTATTCGTAATTGGAGACATTGCCCACCTTTGTGTAACCGGAAAATGATAACTAAGATTACCCTTCGGGCAGATTATCAAATCTTGCAGTGGTCGAATCTTGATCTTTACAGCAGCATCCTACTACTGTTAGTCCAGAATTGATCTGTAATCCCTGTCTAGATGATAATGCACCACAATATGAAGCAAAATTACTTGTAGATTCCGGAACATGATCAAGTCAAAAAGGAGCTTCGGAGTAGTGTAACGGGCCATAATGTAGGGGCGCATTAGTTTTGTCGATATGACCCGTCCCATCAATCTGGCTCGGCTAACGAATTTGGTAGATGTGTAGGACCCTCCGAGTTTAGTGATATGTGCTTCTGCTACATGTTTGTACACAACTTATGCAGGCTCTTTACAACCATCTTTTCATAAAATGTTCTTAGTATAAATAAATGCAAGGAGAGTTACCAACATTGCAACATAGATGTGGGTAGTACGTATATTAGATGTATTGAGATCCTGCCTGAAACCAATCGTTATCTAAATCGGCAACTGGAAGGCCAGAACCAATTCTGCCATGGAAATAAAACGCTATTCATGTAGGGCAATGTGATATTAATCGGGAATTGTCAGCCATTTCACAGATTCCCATCACGTGAAAGATAGGAATATTTCAATGGTAAATAGTTCATCTATCTATCTGCAAGATCTGCTAATCATGAGAAGTACTATCATCTTGAGCACAGTTGTAGTAAAATCTTCTGGTGACTCCCGATTGCAATTATACGGGGCGACGAAGTAAATTTGTTACTAGGGCTTCCGCAGCGTTTTTGGAGGCCCTCTTGGTACGGCACATACACACAGGAGGCATGGATACTTTTTCGGAAGTTATGAGCATCAAACACCTATGTGGTTCAGAATCTACCAATCTTGTAAGTTCTTTTTGTGAAGTTGGACTTCCAATTCTAATAGAAAATCCAAAATCAATATGGTAGGGAGATAATGAGCAGCAATTACGATTTGAGTACCATAATTTGAATGGCATACTTCAAATACTCAAGCGGTATGATGAAAAAATGACTTTCTCCGCATGGTGCCACGTGCTGGAGTGACATCACTGCTACGAGAATCGTGCAACAGTTACAGGATAAGTTTTCGGTATCACACCGTCCCTATTACTATCGTTTTTTCGCCACAAATAATCAATGTTACCGAGCCGAATTCCGGTAACATGGGCGAAATTCGGAGAGCGGGCGCATCTTCCTCGTAGGCCGCATCTAGTGATTGCTGGCAACAAGCTTCTATATTTGAGGCCGCCCTGGCAGAATTTATCACGCGGATTTTCTTCATATACAGCAGGATCACTAATGATGCTTCTCTTCCTTCTTAGTTCTTTTATGCAACCGTGATACGGTCCCAAGGTTGCAAGATTACTTCTTAAGATGTGCCATCGTATTTGACGCAAAGGTAGGAACAGGACTATTCATCTAGATCTAAAAAACTATTATTGTCCTTGAGGAGTTCCATTTAAGCCCCATCTCCGCAATGCAATCATAAGATTTCACCTATTAAGCTCTTCAATCAAGTTTTCAAACTCATCAATGAGTAAGATACACTATAGCTACCCTTTTGCATTGACGGCGGATTACAACCAATTCTGTATTCCCTGTCACCTTCAGAGGATCCAAGTTTTTCCTCGTACAGTTAAAATTTATATTGTCTAGAACATCTCTTTACATGTATGGTGCTTGAAAATCTGACCTACTTATCTGTTTGGGTGGCTCAGTACTGCAAGTCGTAGAATCTTGACTATGTTATCCAGGGATCTTCTAGCCACATACTGTGTAATATATAGCACATACTTTGCTTACATCTCTACACGAGCAAGCCTATTGTATCACTGATTTGAGAACGCATAAATTTCTACGAACCCTCCGGAGGGCCGGACATTATCAAAATCGGGCTACTTCCCGGATTAAGTAAGGAATGACAGATTGTAGAAACATAATTATTGGTCTTGCAGTGATAAATAACTAAATTTTAAAAGAAGAGTTCGAAGGAATATTGCCAGAGTAAGAAGTGCTCACTTTTTTTAGAGCCCGACAATCGCTATATATGCTAATTAACGAATAGCCTTTGTGCTTACCAGCCATCAGCAGAAGTCACACCATCATGTCATTTTAACAAAAAAAAGGTTCCATTGATGAGTTTTGCCCCATTCAAATGCCTTCTAAAAAACCTCTGGTTGTGTTGAATTGATATTAAACGTGAATGGGTGGTAATGATCACTATACTGTACTAATTTTCGTTTCAGTATCCATGTCACCGATGGAAGTAGGGTTAAATTCTAATCTTCACTTGAAGATCCCCTGATTTCCCCGCGGAATAGTATTCGAGATGAAACTCATGGTTATTGTATCACTTGACTTGGATATGATGGGATTGGACTAGGAATCGCCTCGTCTGAGTTCTTGGTTTTATATTTGAGTATGTGCAACTGGAGACACCCCATGAAAGCTTGGATAACTGAAAGGAAGGTACTACATACCAGTCATAATCAGTGAAACACATCTGACTATCTTTGAAGGAAAACTTTGCATGATAATGAGCTTGAATGCCACCACTCCTTCCTCGGAATGTTTTCGAGTTGGTTCAAATCTACCAAGGTGATTTCTAATCTTTAGTTCACAAGATAGTTTGGATACCTGAATGGGAATAGAACATTCTGTTATGTCGCCAATCCCGATGGATAACAACATTATTTGACTGATGAACAGCACTAGTCTATGAAATTTCAATGCAGAATAAACTAATTCGAAAAGGGATAACTTTCTTCTGATGGTTTATCTGAGGCTTAGCCGTTCTCAAGCTTTCGCACACTTTACTTCTTGTTCAAGGCATTCTCAACGGAATGCTGCCGCTAGGGTTTTGGAGTATGCATTGCTTGGAATAACTCATGATCATGGAAAGCAATACTGACCTTACAGGCTTGATGAAAACCTTGAGAAGGAAACCCTTTTTGTGAATGCTTCCTCGGTGTATATTTCATAGCCACATATTCACCCAAGATCTGATAACACTCGTACTTTTCACTCTTTTCCACTTAGTCAAGAAACATGAGTATTCTGCATGATCTCCACCAACGATATATCCCCTCAACACAGCATGAAAGCTCTTCTTTGTACGCGATAAACGGTGCCTGCCAGTGGTATAGGCAATGATATCTTCAGTAACAATTTCAGGCTGGTGGAATATTTTCTGCTGTTGTACGGTTCTACATACTACTAGCCTCCGCAATCTCTGTTCATGAAAAACTGCCGACATATCGCAATGTGCTCCCGCTCTGAATGCATTCTAGGCCTGATGTCATCAAGCTAATTTCCATGCTCCACGACGCGGCCTTTTCTTGGTATTTGAAATTGAAATTGCAGCTATCCCCATATCGATCAAGTATCACTGCCGTCTTGTCTGCCAAGAACTCCGGCAATAGGTGAAGGGGGGCTTTTGACTCCAACGCTCAACCCTTGAAGCCTCTTGGAGGCATTGAGACGTAATAAGAAAGAATGGCTATTGATATGAATTGATGCTAGTTACTCTCTAGACCGACTACAGCTACGCATATTCAACATCCAACAAATTCAGCACACTAGGGTTCGCTGGGTGGAGAAGCTCGCGCGTACGTGTATACCCGATAACTTCCCGAACACACAGTTAGGGGAATATGGCATCTAAAGTACAGCCAATGTTCCAGAATCAAGAAAGTCTCCCATTTACTCCATGCAATCATTTAAAATGATGTCTCGCTCTAGACCTGTCAAGTCTGGGGAATACTTTCTAATAATATGGGGCAATCTTTCGAAGAGACTTGGAATAGCCCAGCGGGGTATAGCATATATAGCACCAAATACTGCCATTATTACTTTGCACGATATAAATCCACAGATCCCATACTTGTTTCTGCTTTGATGTCAGGGCTACTTGCTTATCGCAGTAGCCGATGACCCTATTCTTTTGGAATCTAAATACATGATAACTGCATGTAGCATAACGTTAGCAAACACAAAAATTGAAAGATCCAAACCCCAACTTCCTCCTTCAAACAACTCGAAGTTGTGTCTAAACCCGACTATTAGATGTATATTGGACGAACCAGGAAACTGTAGACCGGCGAGTCGATTGTTTGAGATTTGCACATACATGTACAATCACTACCAGTAACATACGTCGTTATCATTACATCGATTTATTAAACTTGAAACCCCAGACTACCGAATCTGGATATCACTCCAAATCGACTTTTCAAACTTCAAAGTGGGAGGATTCAGCGGCAATCCCTCTAATGCCAAGGCCCACAACGCGCGTTTTGCCCCACTCTATATATCACTTAAAAAGGACTTCGCGTCAATCGTTCAATGCGGCAATGCAAGCATGATAATGTGGCTCAGGGATCCGTCATCCTGGCTCTTTTTTCCAATGAACTGTTTGCCGTTGCAAATATATCTTCACAAACCCATTGACCTTCACATGCTGCAGAACGTTTCTAAGCTACTAACTAAGGTGCCAAGAAGGACGGAGCCGTGTACCTGCGTGGAGCTATTCTATATTTGTAGTATCTCTCCTTTCCGTTCTGCCCGTGAGAATGTAAGAATTACGCACTCAGAACGTGGTTTGATTAATCATTCCTGTCGTCGACCTGCAGAAGGGGGATGAATGACGGGGAGAAGTGGCAACGGGTACGTAGAACTCGACCTAATTCATCTGATATCCTTGATATGACATGGCTGCCAGCCGATAGCTATTCGTAAGCCTCTTTCATTATTGACGATGGGACTGAAAAGAAAAGAACATGCATGAGGAGGAGAATGAAGATATATAAATCCAATGATATTTAATCGAAAGTGATCTCTTCTCATCCTCATTAACAACATCATCCTCAATCTCTATTGCCTCTTCAATCTATTCATTCCAACTCTCTCAACACAATCAAAGTTCCCAATCCCAATAATGTATTTCTCAGCAGCTGCTATTACCGCCATCTTGGCCGGCTCTGCCATGGCTCATCCTGGCCATGATATTAAACAAGAGATCGCCGAGAGAGCTTCTTTCATGTCTCAACTACAGACACGTGATCTCAGTCACTGCTCTGCTAAGTTGAAGGCTAGAGGTCTTGAACAAGCAGCTGTCGCAAGACGTTCTGCCATCGCTAAAAGCGAGAGAAAGAAGAGGGGCATCAGCTCTGGTAAGCTCTAATCCATCATCTTGAGATAACTCACACAAGAAACTAACCAGTTTTATAAACAGGGGCACCTTATTTGAAAGCAAGAGATGAAGCAACCGTTCTCAATACTACCCATTTGTCTACTGTGAATTACAATGCTTCCACCGATGAGTCGATTATTTTCTCCGGAAACAACTCCTGCATTCTCAGCCCAGAAGTCACCCAAGGTCCTTACTGTAAGTCTTCACATACTGTCTCCATTGATCGATATCAATTTAATTCTAATATGTAAATTTAGACGTATCTGGAGAATACGTCCGAACAGACATCGTTGAAGATCAAGAAGGAGTAGATCTCATCCTCGACACCCAAGTAATCGACATGGCTACTTGCGATCCAGTCACCAACGCATTTGTTGAGATCTGGCACTGCAACTCGACCGGTGTTTACAGTGGTATTGTTGCTGGATCTAACGGCAACTCAGCGGACGCCACCAACATCAACTCAACATTCCTCCGCGGTCTTCAAGCAACTGACGACGAAGGTGTCGCTCAATTCCAAACCCTCTTCCCCGGTCATTATACCTCCCGCTCAAACCACATTCACGTCCTCGTTCACTTCAATGGAACGACCTATGCTAATGGTACCTATGGTGGTGGTGTCATCTCCCACGTTGGACAAATGTTCTTTGATCAAGATCTTATTACTCAAGTCGAGGCTGTTTTTCCTTACAGCGATAACAAGCAACCAGTCACTTGGAACTCTGAAGATAGCGTTCTCTCTGATGAGGCTGTCTCATCTGATCCAGTTATCGAGTATTCTCTTTTGGGCGAGACTGTTGCCGATGGTATCTTCGGATGGTTGGCTTTTGGTGTTAATGTTTCGGAATCTTACAGCGTCAAGCCTGCCGCTAGCTTGTATGCCAGTGGAGGTGTAGAGAACTAAGAAGGCAGCGCTGTGGAGACAGTGGAAGTTTTGTTTGAAGCGGGAGAGTGATCTATCAGCGATGGCATATTCTTATTCTAAGCATTTTTTTCAATGCAACTGTGGCGATTTAGCGATGTTGTTACATAAAAATAAAAGGAAGTTCCAATCATGAATTCAACCAAAACATTTCATTTCTAACCAAAAACTTTATTCGTGAGCCTGAAAGTTTCTTCACTTCAATTTACGGTATGTTTCTTTATGCTTATTTTAACTTCGTGCTTTCTTTCGGTTGATTTTAACTTTGTCCTTTTAGCTGATTGAGTTTTTCTTGGCGTATATAACATACCTGAAATGATATGCATGGATCCTATATTATTCCAGCCATACATTTAATTTTTCTATACCGTTGAGATAGATCATCATGTTGATTTATTGTCTTTAATTTAGTCACATAGCTTTTTTGGTGAAGCTGTTAAAGTATGCCGAAAAGAAGGAGAGAGACAATGGCGGGATATCGCCGGGGAAACGTAGAGGAGAGTTGTAGGAATAGATACGAGTAGTGAACGATTCCTAGAGAGAAAAGATATTCTAAATATAATATTAAACTGTGATGCACTTTTATTACAGATTTATGGAACTGGTTTGGTGATGGCAGTACATTAAAATAAATCCCCGGCCCCATCTTCGCATACTTGTATACTCTATCTTGTGCGGAAGGGATTACAGATATGCCAATGGACATCGAGGATTCGACTCGGCATTTTTGGGCATGAGCTTGTGGCTCAATTGGTACCAAGGCGGAATTCAAGCTATTAAACTACTCATCCAGTCACTACCATCCCCCGTCGTGCCCCGCTATGATCCGCAGACAATGCTGTATCCGTATCAAACAATTGTCCGACTTGAAAATTTGCTTGCAGCAGCTTAATTGGACATAATTAATATGCTGTTATTGGTTTCACTGCTAAGTTGATCAAGGAAAAATAACGACGATGGTAAACGCTAACGTTGACAACCATAAGGCAGTGAAACACTTGATTCTAAATGATAGAAAATTAAACCTACGCTGGTTTCTGCAACGTGTAGCTACTTTCAACAGCATATGCTTACTGAGTTTCAGCAAAGAAGTTGAATCTATAGATTGTTGTATCACTTCAACATTGGGCTTCGGAAGCTGTTCCGTAAAACAGCAATAGTGGATCAGGTGCAACCAACACCTGTCAGAGATAAATTGGAAGAGGAAAATGCCGCACATTTGAACGGTACTATAATGAAGTACTGGTAAGGTAGGGGTCTCTAATAAGATTATACAATTTCTAAGTATCAGTATCCTAATAGTTTCTTTTCCCTCATCCGACCAGCAGACGTTGAAATCAACACAATCTCCAAACTTGAGCATCAACTCTCCAGCCCCAATAATCATCCATCGTCTTCTCCGCCGGCATTAGAAAAGGCCAGCGAGTTTTACCCAACACATAGTTCTCTAATAGTTTTGCAAACGTTATCTCCGTTCCCGGAACCGTGTTCCAATTCCAATCATATATGTTTCCCCTATCATCATACGTTAAGAGTTCAAATTTTTCCAGCAAGAGATCATCTTTTAGTGAGGTGAGGATATCTTTCCATTGAAATCGTGTTAGATAATTCCAACCACTACCCGGTCCACATCCGTATCCTCCACTAAGGTGCAAATTTTTGAGAGTGTAACGATGCCGCTTAAGGAACGAGACGAGAAGTGGGCCTGGAACGTCGGTCTGATGGAGACGTAGACTCTCTAGACGAGGGATTGTGATATTGTAGAAAGAATCTTGCCATGCTATCTGGAATTCTGGAGTCATATTTGTAGCAAGATTCATTACAAACATCAAATCCAATCTTCGGAGATGCTGTGCTGAAAGTAAAAGATCGGTTATTCTCTGGGCGACGAGGGAGTCCTGCCAAGAGGTAAATCCATAATCCCAGAATCCAATTGACAATTGCTTCAGGGGAGAAATGAGTCCAGTAAGCGATTTATATGGATGCCCAGGATACTTGGATAACAGGCAAAGTCTATGAAGAGAAGGTTGCAAGGGAATAAAAGGGGGAGATCCAAGCTCCTGGGATGATAAACAATCCATGGGTAGACAGTCAAACTCAACGGATGAAAGTGGCACGTTGGCTGCATTAATAGCCGCTACAATTGAAGTGTAATACCATTGAGGCAGATCATCAGCCATGAACTGTGTTCTTTGTTCTTCAATTGTCGAGTTCCAATTGGGAACCCATGTTGATGTTGATTGAAACATGTCTTCCGAAAGTGGATAACTGAGGGAAGTAATGGTGAGATTTCTAAAATTTGGAAGATTCCCGAAAGCATGTGCCAAGTAAACTGGGTCACAAAACCCGGGCTCATTTGCGATTCGTCGTCGAAGGATTTCCCTTGCATCTGAGAAGTAAAAAGTCCATTTCCTCGCATCACTTGAGTCCAGGAATATCACTATCGACTTGATTGTTTGAGCTAGATGTGGGCATTCGGACACTTCGCGCAATCTATCCATGTCCGTTGGTTGACAATGAGGGTGAAGTATAAAGCCATCTCGAAACAATCTTTCTGTCCCAGTTATAGCCCAAGCTCGAGATGTTAACCGTAGGGACCCTGCATCTTTAACCGTAAGATAATCGAAGATGTTTGCTTTAATTTCGGAGGGGAGACCGTGACTGAGACCTGAAGCATCGAGTATTTCTTCGTTTTAGGGCAGTTCTGGTGAGGTTGACTTTCGGACTTGTGATTCTTTCATCGGGGCAGACATTTGTTAGGATCGAAGCACAAATAATGAAAATTGACGTTGATGCAACAAGAGATGAGAGGAGTAAAGCAAGCATAAGCATAACCAAAAGTGGGACATAAAGGATTGTCTAGTTTCTAGGAATGTTGTCGATAATGAACGAGGGAAATAATCCTAGATATGAAAAGGGAAGAAATCACCAAAGACAAGAACGATCCATGAAGTAACCTACTTCGAAGGAATACGAACTCAACTCGAAGGATCTACGATAGGTTCACAAAATCCATCAAAAATCCAACTACTGATTAAATGAAATCAATTACTCAAGAGGGGAGATCTTGAGCTCACAGCACTACTGATATCTTAATTGTGGAATACCCATACGTCAATTATCGACGTCTTTAATATCCAAAGGGTCATACCTCCGCGCAAAATTATACAAAAAGAACAGTGTACCAGTGGTAACTGGAAGAAATCCCAAGAGCCCATGAATAAAAGCTTTTGACAAAGTGGAATGTTTGTGAAAATCTCATCTCAAAAACCCAACGCCAATGCTCATTACAACCAAACGTCAAGTCCGTGTCCGTAGTATCAGTACTGTTTCCCATTATGTCCCACAGTGGCTCATCTTATAGAGATGCGTTCTCCATGCCATCCAGAACCCTAATTAAATCCAATATCCAGAGAATCCATTACCCTCCAACATTAAGAGAATTAATCATTCCGCGGCAGTATCTATCACCCATAGGTTGACCCACAACTTCACATAACAGAACACTGACAACATCCCGAAGCGACATCATCTTCGTTATTTTTTCTTTCATTTTGTTGTTTCTGCGCATATACCGCCTTCTGTTTTTCACTCCCATCATTTACTGCGTTTGCTGGTTGTGGTCGCGATTGAGGTTGGGACGACACCCTGTTGTCATATTCTTGAGTATAGACCGGTGGCATATTTGCGATATCTGATGGTTCGCGGTCCCATAGACTTCGATGAGGTTTTTGGGGTTCCTGTGCCATTCTCGATCGCAAAAAATAGTATTGGAACCGTTTGATTTTGCGGTGGTGAATGAGTTAATGAAAAGGGTTCGCGGCTCTACACTCAATAATCTAAGGTCTGTATTGAGTCTGTATTGAGTCGGTTTCTTTCCCCTGCCTTAAGTCTTCAAGATTCACTTTGAACCTCCCTAGCTGTAGGTTGTATCGTACGTGTGCGAATTAATTGAGCTTCCAGTCTTCCTTCATTTCCAGCACGAAAACCAAAGGAGCGATAACAAGGAGATAAATACTTATTTATTTGATTTCGCATGATCACCCAACAATAGGCGGAGAAGTAACCTGACCTCTGTTCCCGCCCACCACCTCAGCCTCTTGTAATATCCAATCATGAAGGATGATAATGGAAGATGAGGTTGCACGTTGGAGGCGGTGCCAAGCAATTTTAGGAAAAGGATCGGTCCACATGTGGTTCATTGCAGGGTTTTATGTAAGCCGATGATGCTAATTGTTAGTTAGGGCCACGATATGACAAGGAGATGATCTTTCTTCATCCAGGACTATACGACAACAAATCCTTTATAGAACAAGTTCAGTTGGTCTTTGATTCTTCTGTAATACTTGAATAGGGGGGAGGATTCGTCTAGGCCTTTTAAACTGTCGACGCGGGGTTCCCGAGAATCACCCATCAACCATCACGATTCCACCTCCAACTCCTGGTTGTCGACCAATACAGCCCTGTTTATTTGAGGCTCCAGCTTCAGAGCCTTCCCTTACACTCCAAATCTTTTTAGATCAACGTCTCACCATTCACATACAATCATGGCTCCTCGAGGTCCTCGAATACAGTTCAAACCTCTCTTTTTTCTGATTGCCTTCCCCTTGCTTATACTGAATACTCGAAGACCTTATATACCTTCACGCAAGAGGGAATAAGCCTCATGATCCGAGTCATCAACAGATCTCATATACGAATACCAAAATAGATCCCGCTCAGTCCGAGGCGGCGGTCTCTGGATCAGGATGAGGTTGATGAGTGTGTAAGATGTGTTTTGGATGGGACCACTTTTGGACCCAAACATAAGGTGGATCAGTCACAGCCTTGTGACTCCACAACTTCGGAATTAAGTTATTTTCTGGATCAAGCACAAGAACTAGTCTGAAACTGTATCCAATAGCTCGATACAGATCATCAGCAGTCAATTTTGACCTTGCCTCCAGTTCTGCTTTTCCTTCTAGTCTGCCCTATAGATAAGCGTACTGAGAAGATGAACACATACTCTGACAGAAGCTGAGTATAAAACGACGATCCTATCCGGCTTCCAACATCCGTTTTACCCATTCCAAAATGCCATGGCGGTACTCATGCTGTGAGGCGTATCATGAACGCCTTGCGGCCTGCTGGATCCCCTGCAAGCCGCAAAACACTATTATAAGCGGGGATCACTCCGGCGTTATATCCACGGTACTGAAAGACAAGGTACCGCCCGTCCTATCCGATGTTGACCTGTCATACGTCATAGAACAATACATCTCGGGCTCTACTTTAAATTTCACTTACTATCAAGTACTTTGATAGCGTTGAGGGTGGGTTCACTATTGCGAAACACGGTGAATTCTCCAAGGTTAGATAAACTAGCATGGCCAACATGGAAAATTATGGTGGGGATGCATATTCTTACTAGGAAAATGATATTCAATCCACTAATTAGTGCACTACGATTGATATTATTCCAATCTCAGTTATGGAACAAAAAGACTAGTCCTTATGTCAATCCTGTTTTACAACTATAATTTTCTGTTTATCTGTGATAAACTCTCAAATCACTCTCGCCTTTTCTCTTTCTTGTTTCTGACCATAACTTCCGTTATCACTATCATAAACTGGATGATTCCAACTTGGTTAATAAATGGAGGAAATATGTTTTGAAATATTAATTATAAGCTGCTGCGTTTTCATCCCACTGTTTCGGGATCTTTTCTATCGTTGAATTTCGAGCAATAAACCTAGCTCTGTTAGTGTATTCCTGCGGCTCTTATAGTGGCTCAGTCTTAAACTTGTTTGTGTGTAAATAGGCACATTTCTCTCCGATTACATCCCTCTGTTTTAGACATCTCTGTGTTTGGCATTACTGCTTCGACTGCAAATACAAATTCCCCATAGAAATCCATTCACTATCTTCTATAAATCTTAAACATCTCGAGTGAATAGAGAGAACATAAACAAGTGAGTGTAAACAGTAGTTCAGTTCAAAGAAGACAAAAGGCTATCTCTCAGATTTGGGGTGAATAGTAGAATTTCCATAAAGGTAACCATTATTAGACACCTCACATCTATACTAAACCTCTTTTTCCCGTCCCTTTTCTATACCGAATGGCACCTCGGTTCTCAAGTCCCCATAATATATATTCTTCCCGCCTCGCTTCGCCTCCCCTCCATCAACACCGGCTGATATACCCAAGAACCAGAAAACAAACAAAAGCTCATCGAACTCCTGGATACGCTTTTAATACTTCACATATATATATATATATACCAAAAATAACTAAAAAAGAGCTGACTGGCAAAACCTTGCCGCCCCTCGAGGGGCGGGAGGAGAACCCTCTCTGAAATAAGGATTTTTTCCGAACCAGGCGACTGTACCACTCCACCAGACAGCGCATTTGTCCTGAACAAATAAGTCTGTTTGCATGCCTTTGCGCTGTCGATGGAAACTCTGATTTAACACACCTTATATAGTAGAGCGACTTGATGAATTATATATAGTACTGTGTAAACATTCTGGGTCACTCACATCATTCTTTTTGATATAATGATATCTCTTATATACTTACAAAGATCTTAATACTGTTAGAGGTCTTAATTTGGAAAATTAGATTGATGTTGTACAAGATTCATGGTATTATCTCATCAACTTCTCGGTCATCTCTGTCACTTAGAATAATTTTCTGTCCTTTGTTATTCTCTGACTAAGTAAAGTGCTTTGCAACCTCATTGATATGGCCCAGGGTCTTCTTACTGGCATAAGTCAATTCACGCTCTTGCCAAAATCCAAGTCAATTAAATGGGTTCGCTTCTTTCAGAATATCCTAATGTTGCTTGGATTTATAAATTTCTTTCCAAGCTGATATGTACTCATCTTTTAATCTAAGGGAAAAGCTAATTCTATAAGTATAAGGGAGGGGAAGGTAGTCATCACTGATCTCCATGTAGGCATTTACGATACCACCTTAGGAATACTAACATCCCGTGCAGATTAACGTATATCTGTTTCCATTATCTCGTGTTATATTTTCTTACTATGGCATAATTACTTCTTCCGTTGCTTTGGTTTCCTACAATTATTTCTGTCAGTTTTGCATTTTCTTGGACAAAGTTATGCCAGTGCTGTCGAAATGTAACGATTGTTATCTTTTTTAGTTTATTTACCATTATTTGTGCATAAATCAAGAGAATTCCTTTGAAGATTTCCAGAGCAAATCAAACAAAGCGTGTGAGAAAGGCAAATCTAATGCGCGACAGGATCACTATCGCTCATAATCATCTGTAGAACTTAATTCGCACAGAAGCAGCATATGATAAAGAAATGTTTTCATATAAAAGGCCATTGGCTTCTTTGAAATTATGGAAGCCATTCAGAGATGATGGAACTGCAAGGTGAAGAATACAGCCCCTCACCTCCAGCACTTCGATCTAATGCCATTCTTATATATACCTTCAAGCAATCTTGCCCAGAATTACTACCTTTTACCCGAGACGCTCATTCCGTAACAGACCTAGATAATGACTTGGGAGGCAGGAGTACCAGTTTTAGCGTCTTAAGGGAGTTGATCATTTCTCGCAACTCATACTATATAGTATCGCTCTAAATTCATGGACTGAGATTACATATCGACCGTCATAACATTGCAATTTTTATCATTCTATTACTGGCAGTATCGAGAACTATGGGAACAGGAAGTGTCGAACCCAGGCCAGTAACTGAGAGAACACATTCTGACAAGCTTAACACCTAGATCTCTTGCTCAACTCTGTTGAATCTTGAATTTCTTGAATGCTTTTCTCAGGCGGCTTGCTCCTAAGTTGTCGTGACTGGAAATACACGATTTTATGTAAACATCTTCTAAGAAAATTTCACAGGGGGAGCTATCCGGGATGATTTTTATACGCAGCAAAAAATGCACCATACGATTGTCTTTACATTCGGTATATATCTTGACAATGACAAAACCCAACAAGGCAAGGCGATGCAATGCGATGAAAGAGCCAACTACTCACAACACATTTCTCTAGCCTTCCCCCCCCTGAGGCATTTTCCCCGACCCTTCATAGTTTCACTAAAGTGAACATCTGTATGTTCATCTAACGTAAAGGCAAGAAGAAAATATCTCAGACGCTCGGTTAATTGTCATGAGCACGTGACGTACCCCTGGTCAAAAACTATGCCCAAGATACTTGGTAAGATCTTGAGAACTCAAGCTTCGCCGAGCTGAAAAATCCTGATTAAAATGTTCCAAATCAAACACTGAACTATATGAAGAAGGTTTAAGCTTGCGAAGTTGGAGGTTTATACTTGCTTCGAAGGAGGCACGAGGAGAGTGCAGATTGTAGGCTGGAAGGATGGATGGCATCTTGGCGATATGGTGAGAGTACTGAAAGAGAGTATTTAAGAGCGCAAGTTGAGTCATTTGCAGAGCTATGGAATGATATATATATGTTGTGGTAAAAGGAACTGAAGATATCAAGTGAGGTGAAACTTGTTGGTGTGAAGGATGAAGAGATACTAGGGAATACTTTGAATGCTACCTATTTAGTGGTCGTCAATTATGTACCCGAAACTCAACAACTTGCCATGGAGTTCACCAACCAAAGCTCTGAAAGTTGATTACTATCTCCATCAGAACTGTTGATTTGGACTGCAAATCAGGAAGCAAGAGTTGGAAGTTAGATGCGCTGCACATGATGGTATTTTGTTACATGCTATGTCTACACATGATCTATATCATCTCAACTACTCTGTTCTTGAAAAGATGGAATTTAATCGACCATCTTTCCGTAAAAAGGAACACCCATAGCGCTAAGTAGAAGTCTAGCATGACGGTCCGATGTTGCGGTTGTCTTGACTGTGACGTGAAATCCAGGGATCAACCTAGGTGGATACATCTGGGAAATATTGTTAGATTTTTGAACAAAAAATCAAAGAGCATTCATAAAATAAGTAGAGTTCTTACATCATAGTTGACCTGAACTTCGGGGAACAGAATAGTTCCTTCTCTGTTGAAACCAAATGATAAGTTTCCACTGCTATCTCCGGTTGTACCTAGCTCAGTTAGCCGTCTTGCTTTCCACTAAATGATTTCAGGTAAATTACCCTCTACACCTTGCCAATCCTTGATTCTTGGGAATACCACATTAATACACTTATCAAGAAACTCCAAAGCATCATTATTCCTCATAGTACAAGTCAACGAAACTGGCATGCCTCTTCGAATACCAAATTGTGCGACGTTATGTGATGCCTTGTGAATTTCTGGTCTGACACCTGTGATTGCTTGTAATAAAATACCGGCCACATGTAGATATGCGGAATCTCCAAGTGCACCCTTGACCATAGAATGCACTGTGACTTCTTCGATTTTAGGAATGTTGCGCCAAGTGATGTCTTGTTCGATGAGACGTAAAACATCTCCTCCACGAGGACCTCTCTTTGGTCTACCTTTATGATATGGTGAGGAATCATCCCATGTTCGTAAACGATCAGCTTTAGGAATTGTGACGGTTCCAGGAGGTTTATGAACATATGCCATAGTCATGATATCATGGGAGATGGTAGATTTGTAGGTTTGTTCGAGACGATTAGGACCGAATGGACCAGGGACGAATTCTCGAGAGGAGGGATCGGATTTCGGTGGAGGTTGGTGAGGATGGAGGGGACCTCGATAATATCTGGGTGATCGATATTGGTATCTGGAGTAATTGTAAGCATTGTCCATTCGTTTCTTCTTTAATCTCAGTCGCGGTCATACCGACTGGCAGGAAGTTCCCTCTTCCTCCCTTGAGCCCTCTTTATAGGGTCGAAACTATCAATCACTTCATTTGGCACGGTCGTTGAAGTAAATGAAGATTGCGATTCGAGATCTTGGAAATCTTGTGGAATTTCTTTTGCGGCAACAGCCTCTCCGGATGCATATCTGCGACAATCCCTCCCTACTGATAATGGCGTTGATCTTATTTCCCTCCTCGACAATCGACAAAATGCCGACGGTATTTCTCGTAACGCCATGTTGCTCAGTATATCTGGGTAATTTTGATTTAACTCTCCAGATGGCACTATCAAAAAATATCTCCATGATTGCCTTAATTTACGTATCAGGCAATAAGATGTCTTGCTTACCTAAGTCGTCAAGCCACTCACTCACCAGTAGGCCATGTGGATTGATTGGTTGATGAGGCGTCAATTGGGAAAACGCCTCATGCGGCAAGGATTACTGGATTGTTATTTTAGAACGTTCGGAGAAAGTTCATCCTG
Source organism: Monilinia laxa (assembly GCA_009299455.1). Taxonomy (NCBI): domain Eukaryota; kingdom Fungi; phylum Ascomycota; class Leotiomycetes; order Helotiales; family Sclerotiniaceae; genus Monilinia; species Monilinia laxa. The sequence continues at coordinate 946,729 of VIGI01000014.1, forward strand.
TACCGAGATAGGATCATCATATTCTGCAGATGAAGTGGAGTCAAATCTACTATCTATCTCTGTCAGTCAATACATCCACCATATCCATCCTCTCTCTCTCTCCCCATGAAGGAAGGAAAAGAATAACAACACACAACAACAACAATAATAACCACAATAGTGAGAGCCATTTCAACAATCTGCGCTGCCTCTTCAAACTTGCTACACATATGCAAATCTACGAATTTAAAGTACTCGACGATCACAAACCTTGAATCCATTTAGCGAAGCTACAGAAGACCAACAATTCCTCATTAATTGGCCCTTCAAGATATCTATCCATGGAGTACAGCAACTATCCCAAGCAACGCTGAACTTTACATCCGTTATACACGGTTCAAGCCTCGCCATTCCAACTGAAGGCTCCCAGCTATTCTATCGATCCCTCTACCACAATAACATTTTACCTCCAGTCTTTCCGAGGGAACTTTACAAACTTATTATTCGTCATGAATGGAATGGGGAAGAGGTTTGCCAGCAAGAAGGATAAAGATGGGGGAAGCTCACACAAACGGGACAAATCAAGAGAAAATAAACCTGTTGAAAAGTCCGCCGAGAAGAAGGTAATATATTCACAAAGCTCATGTCTCAATATGTTTGCCTCTTTGTTATGTGAGGAAGTGTTCAGTGTCTCATACAATCTCAATTTCCATGAGGCAATTCCAAGATGTACTTCTATTAAGGAATTAATTTATTATCACAAACACTAACTGGATGCCTTCATTTGCTACAGACCCGATCAAAGTCCGATATTTGGAACTGGATATTTCGCGACACCAACAAAAACATAGACAAGTCGGAAAAGGAAGAAGATGAAGAGAAGGAGAAGGTTGGATTACTCGAAAAAGACTTGAGAAATCTCGCTGATAGAACAATAGGTTGACAACCTTAGACAGTTATTGCAAAAAGAAGGACGAAATGACGTGAATGATGAGCAAATTTCATTTTGTTTGAATTCCAAATTCGCAAATGGGGATACAGACAAAGCGCATCGTTTCTTGGTGGTTATCCAGGAATCACTTTGTGGAGTTGTCTATCCATATGATCCTCTTACGAAGATGTTAGGGGCAGAGAACACATCTGTTACCTGTTGGCTGGACTCGTTTTTGAGTTCCTTGTTTTCAGTCCCTACACAATTCCAAGACCTACTCAACAACTCTTACGAAGATCCTTCCAAGCAAAAACTAATTCAATTAATTCGCTTATGGGTAAACCTTATGAGAAAGGGCATTTTGATTGAAGTTGCTATTGTTGGTTATTCCTTTCTATATCTAAAACACTTACTAATATAAATTAGACTGAACGCATTTTGGATAGTTTGCAAGAATGTGGTTGGAAGGACCTCGATAGGACCTCGCAACAAGATCCAACAGAAGCTCACATGAAGATTGGGGATATCCTTGATTGGCCTATGCTTAACTTAAGAGTTGATTTTCAACATGGTGGTATCGAAAATAAACAGGATGATCATAAAACCTCACAAGAGCGAACAGTCCCAATTTCGATTTTGACAAACCATCCAGGGCCAGACCCTGTGACCCTCGAAAAGTGTATTGAAGAGTCTTTGAACTCTTATGTTCAGATCAATAGACGCATAGAACCATTTCTACCAGGGACAACTCTAGATGATGACGAAAAGCCTCTCCAAGAGCATGTCGAAACCATAGAAGCCGAATCTGCTACTGCACCTTCAAGTCCTACAGAGATGGTTGATTCAACAAGTTTTCAAAACCAACTTGTCAGAGAGGTCACACATGAGCAAAGGTCATTGTACCGTAGTATCAGTCATGCTTCTACTCGCAAAGGAGTCGATAGGGAGGTTACAGTACCTGCATTTCTAATGCACAGATTTATGTGTCCGTCCTCAATCTCTTACCATCTCAATTCATCTATTATCTCACCTAAGACTGTACCTGTACTAATTGGTAACATAGTTTGGCCTTCCAAACCTGCTCCTGCAAACAATCAAGAACTCGCTCAACACATTCAGAAACATAAACCCATGATAGGGTTTGATCTGAAAAGATATGGCGTGGGATCAGACGGCAGAACAAGGCGTATAAACACCCCAGTTGATATTCCTGAGGAGATGTCACTACCACATTTCGTTGATGAAGATGGAATGCAGACCAACGTACCATTTTCAGATCGTTTCAAATTGGTACTTCGATCAATGATCTGCCACCGGGGAGAATCTCTCAATTCTGGGCACTATACTTCTGTAGTTCGCCTGAGCATCGAGACTGATGGTGACTGGGATTCTACACGGCCCAACAATAGTCAACAACCACCAGATTATGCCGAAGATCGCTGGATGGTCCATGATGATATCGCAGATGACAGAGTAAAACCCGCTGATATTAACGCGGCTCTTAAATACGATAAGTACGGCATGCCAGTTACCTTGTGGTATGAACTTGTTCCTACCTATGAGGGCTTTCTCTACGAAGAGTTGCAGGAAAATTTCATGGACAACTCGACGCCTCCCTCTTATACGGTTTCCTCCGTTCCTAGTATAGATGTGCAGGTTTACAAATCAAGCCCCGATTCGAAGCATGGCTACGGTAATGATGAAGGATATTTTACCTCTCCCTCGAATGATAACAATACTTCAACCGTTAGATTTTCATCCGAAATAGATCGACCGCGTGCAAGTCTCCATCTTCCGGAGGAAGATAGACGAGCAAGTGTTGCCGCCACGGATACCAGCAGTATAAGCGTGGAAAAGTCAGATTATGAATCAGCTCCTGTCACGCCTGGTGAGGAGCCACCAAGTAACAGAATGTCGCGAACATTCAGAAGAAGCAAAACATCACGAAGTCGGCCACAAAGTGCCTCAAACGATAACCGTAACGCTTTTGGATACATCAAGAACTTGGTATCAAGGACAAGTAAAGAGTCTTTGCAGAAGCAGGATCTGAGCAAAGAATCTATACCTCCTGTACCCGCTATACCCGGATTAGATGGTTTTGCCGACCCTCACTCCAACGGGGAATCCACAAAATCAGTCGAATCGAATGCTACGATATCTCGCAAAGGGAGTAAAAAGGGAAAGAAGCGAACTCAAAGCAAAGGGACCATTGAAATTGAACCTAAAGATAAGGAATCGAATGACCCTGATAGGGTTTGTAATATTATGTAAAAATTGTTGGAATAAGGGCATCAAATGTCTGGATACAGACTTGTGTCTAAATTATGGGATGAGACTTGCATTGTGCTTGGTTGCTATGCATTGGTTGGCGTTTGGGAATTTCATATAAATATCTTCTGGGTGATGGGCATAAACATGGATAAGATATGGATATGATTATCATGTTGTCCAGGTATGGGTGGCATATGAGATTCGGTTTTACATGGTGATCAGAGATCATGAGATAATGGGCTTGGATAGGGTACTATGTTGTAGAATAGTACAGGGGAGCTGGATTAGATGCGATGCATCTAGTGGAACGGATGTCAGCAGACATTGTTTTCTTATAACTGTTTTCTTACTTTATCTTGTTGACATAGCGTATATACCTTGGTGGGGAGAACGAAGTGTTTAGCGTTGGCTGGATGAACGAGGCCGGTGGGATGTTTATAGAATTCGCCTTCACTGTGAAAATGATACCAACGTACTAGTATAGGGCCAAGCATAGGCATTTAGGTTTTAGGAATGGGAGAGAGTTTATACTATTTAACCCGTTATACATCATAATTATCTGATTTGTTGAATGGTTGGATTGCACCGTGAGATTAGATGATATGAACTGAAGTAAATTTCCCAGCATTGAACATTTAGCTCGAGGTGATTTAGTGACACTCTTAGCATTTGATTACATCCAGAATTATGATAGCTCTTATCTTTATTGGTCGATGTCATGTGCTGAAAAATGTTTTGTTGCATATCAGGAGCATATCTATATATATAGATCTTCTTAGAACTGCTCGTAAATTTTTCCTGAATCGGCTCTATTTCTTTTTAATGGCCATAAATCACCCAGTAAGGATTTAATGCCATATCAGGACATGAGCATCTAGATCCTTTCCTCTGAAGTTCGGTCAATTGATACTTTGATTTATGCTACTTCTCTTTCTATCTAGATTCACCTTCACTTTTGTTAGCTTTACTACACTTGACTGTGGGTCCGGGAGGTCCCTGCATGTTATGACACTGACAAGTCGATTTTTTGCTTCGTAGACCATTTGAACCTTTTGCTCCTATTGGCTTGATGTCAAGCGTGTGGGGGAGGCTCTGTTGCGTATCTATTGGTTAATGGTTAGACTGTTGTTGGATTCAATGTGGGAAATAAATACTAAGTAGGCGTTTGTGTTAGATCGTTTTGGTGAGTGGATATTTGACTGAATAGGTTATGGATTTTGGATACCAGCAGGTGGATGAGGTTGTGATGTGATTGGATGAGATCAGGATGATTAAGTGGCAGTTCACTAGGATATTGGATGTTGAAATTATTTGGGGTATTGCTGGAGGAAAGGTAGGGAATGTAGTTATCGATCAAGAGAAGCGGTGCTCGGTTAGTCTCCTTTAAGTTTCGCTAATATTATCTAGCGATGACTAGTGCGGGTTAGTCAATGCTGTTTGATGGATTATGTGGGGTGATTTCCATTTAGCCCACCTGCGAAGCAGTATTTAAGGTCTGTTAACTTTTAGCAAGTACGTCATTTTTCAACGGCCGTTAATGAATGGTGCTACTCGCTATCGCCCATCCGTGAAGGAAAGGTAAGCTATAAGTAATGGTCTCTCAACAATTCTCCGGAGACGTGCAACAAACTGGAAATTTCTGGTCTAAGACGCAGAAAGTTTTAGCTAGATCGCTATATTGTTCACTGACTCTTGATGTTACTCTCTCTAGGTTATGAACGTAATAGTAATAGTCTTGGTCTTGGAATCTGAGCTTTCAAATATTCTCCGGCGGTGTGCAACATAATGACGGATTTCATAGCAACTCGTGATTTAGTTCCAAAAAGTGACATTGGAAGCTTTGAAAAGAGATCATAGTCTTCACTTTAGTTCGCTACAAGTCAAGTGTTCTTGATTTTGAGTTCAACAACCGGAAACATTTCTCCGGAGACATGCAACAGAATGCACAGAATGCTTATAGTAGTTTGTACTACAAGCCATGTTTACCGGAGACGTGCAACAAAATGTACTATTAAGTCTATCTCGTGATATAGTATGGAGGCAGAAGAAGATAGATCCTGAATTTCTTGTGGGTGGGGGTGGATACGTCCTATCTCGATATGCATTCATACACGAGTCAGTGTTATAGGCCTGAGCATTGCCATGGATTGGTTTTGATTTTCAGAGAGTGGGAACGGTGGATAGGAGTCGGAATAACGGTTCTTATTAACAGTTTATTATGTAGAGACTTTGCAGTTGCATGTCGAACTGGGCTGAAATATATTGTTGTAGTAGATGGGGTTCTGGCGTTTCTTTGAGATCTGTGGATATTATGGAAGTCAGATGAGGAAGTGATGTATGTACTTTCATCTTATTATTTGTCTTCGTCATCAGATCCTGAATACTTGCTTTGGCTCCAAGTTGCATCTAGCAACAAGGGGAGGCAGTGGAAGGAATACAAGGCAGACTTGTCGACTTATAGCGTTGGATGAGTAGGTGAGTGATGAAGGGTGGTCACGTCTCTCAGAAGTTAGAAGATCCTTGATTATTGTGCTATTTGATAATGTTTCTCCAATCACTGTCCATGGGGGGAACAGAATAAATATGTTGCACATCTGATTCTCATGCATAGTGATGTAATAGTCTGTTAAGATGTACCTTTGACATGTATTCTTCCAATAAGAGCTGGAAGAATAACAGAACGTTATGTGTTGCACATCTGAATTTTATGCACAATGACATAATCGGCCGTTTAGATATATTTTAGCTTTGCTTTCTAGAACTGATCCAGGAAGTATGAGGGATTGTTGAATAATCTGGGCTGTACCATGAATGGACGAATTGACTAGGGGATAAAGATCTACGAGGTGGTGGATATTTCATATAAATCCACCATAGTTATTAGTTAAGAAACAAGAGCATTCCTCTTCTAGCCTGCCATGATTTGGTACGTGCCGGGGCATTAGGGCTACATTCTGTATACCATTTAGCACGGGTAAAAAGCTATATAAAAGTGTGAACCATCAATGCTACGATGGGGAATGTGCGGCCAGGTTCTTGTTCAATCTTTAACTGAGGTCTCAATAAATAAACTCCTCTGAAGATTCGCTAACTATAACTCAATATCTCTCTTCTTTATATCAGCCAGAGAGTTCAGAATATTAAAAGCTCATATCCAGATCAAAGAATCCTAAAACTGTCCATCTGATTCTCGAACGTATCTACATTGCAATACTCCTAATACCCCATGGTCTGACTTCGGATCCAATGACTACCCCACCCACCTCAAGGTTTATTCCTAGTGCTTCCTTTCTCATTACATGAATCGTATCTTTGACTTTAAAATTAGGTTCGTTACTTGACTTGTGTTTCTGACGTATGTTCAGTAACTGAAGTTATTTTAGAGTCCGTTTTCCCTCACTTCACTTCTCATGATTTGGGGTCACAAATTCACAATTACCTGTTTCATGATTTCATTTATATATTGAAGTAATTCGGTATAAGTCAGCATTCGATATAAAATGATTTTCGCCAGGAGAATTTAATGACCATCTTCCAGTAAATTTTCACTCCAGAAGCGAGACTCCGTTGGTTCGTTCGAACTCGATTTAACGTTTCAGCTACCGAAAGCACCATGAAATTGGCTGATTCATGTTTAGGGAACAGAAACTAAGCATCATTGATTAGTCCTTTTGTTGAGAATGTGGATACTCTCCTAGTTCTCCATGGAAGAAGACTAGTTCCATTCAATATTCTCGATGACAGCTCCCTTCCTAGGAAGCGAGGAATTTTACCATCATCATATCAACCATTCTCTTCATTCATCATATGTTCATCAAATCATTTTACTTTCGTATCTTTTCGACCATTATACCAGGAACGTTGCCAATCTACGTGATATTACCAAGTCTCGGCATTAGAATGCATTGGATAGTGTTTAGTGCCTGATCGAGATAATATGGATGTATCGATCTATAGGCCTAAGTATTTGTAAAAGCTATCTATAAATTAGCAAAGTTGGGCCACTGAGAGCATCAAGTAAAGTTCAAGTGGCTGGATTATCTGCAATAGAAGTCCCAGTTATATTATCCCAGTTTGATATGTTAGCTAATCGATTGTACTTATTGTGCAATCCCGCAATCTACTTATCCCATACACTCCCAATACCAGCCTTCAAGTGGCACAATGTTTTCGCTGAAATGGGTTTCCACCGGTGTATTATCCAATTCGCCTCCCTACACATCGCAGCCATAGTAGCAAGATACACCTAAACTTCCCTAATCGTCGACGCAAATAACTGATTGGAACGAACCGTTGAACTCCGTCCTTCAATGTGCCAATCCGCAAGGATCTATTGTTTCTTCTGTTAGAACTGTGGTAGATATGCAAAAATCAAAGACCTTTGCAGCGAGCCATTGTTTCAAGTTGCTCCAAAGGATTGCAGCAGGGGGATTAAAAGCTTGCTCACATTCCAAAGTCAGGACGACGTTCAGTAGGTCTGACGATACATCTTCGACATATATTCAGACCATTCCTAAAATCTTCTTCAACTTCACTTTGCCAAGCTCCCGGTACATTTTACGGTCGGCAGGGGTCTACAAGCTCTCATTCAATACGTTCGAAATATCCCCAGTATCTTCAATCTGAACAAAGCGTATGTACTTGACGTCAGTCTTTTGAAAAGGGAATTGGAACAGCTCGTTGGGTGGGTGCAAGTATGACTCACGTTTTAAGTACTTTTGCAAGTCGTAATTGGCCTTTCTAAATTGCTGGAACCATATCATAAGAGCTTATGCCGTGTCCAATGCATCTGATGAGCTGCAGCAGAGGTCAAGCTCTCCAAATTATTGGGCGAAAGGGGTAGCTCCCGATCCATCGAGACTGTGTGCGTCAATATTCCCTTGAAACAGAAGAGAAGCCATGGAGGTAGCAGCTTCCAATTCACTTTTACTTTTGGAAACAGGCAAGCAGAAAGTATCTTGGATAACGTAGAATGTAGAGCCCTTGGGAAATCTGCAAATCCATCCTTTGAATCTAGAAAACTTTTGAAATTCTCATCTTTTGTGGCCGCGATGGCCGCCAATTCATTGGCGAACGGCGAAAACAGTCCCAATTTCCTTTCCATCATGCCATTCCAATGTAGAGAGTCAGGTGAGACAACAAATTCATCTTGTTCCAGTAGGTATCTAAACGCTTCCGGTGGACCAGAGTATATATCAAGTACTACAAGTGTACGGCAGCACAGCAATGATTTAGGTTTGCTAACTCTCCTCCCATCTTTTAATAACTGGGCCTGTTGCCATTGGGTCGCACTGGCCGAATTCTACCAGAACTCGTATCGTATCTAAAACTTCTGCAGCCGGACGGATCAACATTTCTTGATATCGGGTCAAGTCCTGAGGTTGATAATCCTTTCCGTAATTCTCAATTGTGGGAGTGAGCCTGCCGCTATACTCAACCGCGACATGTAAGGCAGTCCTGAGATTATATTAGTTGTGTAGAAACCTACAGCGGGGGCTCTCTATATTACCATCCGATTCTTATATCCATACCACTACCACGGGCTCCATTCAACATCAACCATCAGAATAGCTCGTGTCTCATGTTATGTCAGCAGCTGCAATCTTTTTGCACAACGTGGTTAATATAGTTTTTGTCAATGGAAAAATAGTATAACTCACATGGAGTAAAGTCTAACAATCTTCATTAACATCAACAACACTTCCTTTCTTTGCTTTAATCAAACGAAGGATCTCATTTTGATCCCCATTGCTGCAAGCGGCAAAAATTGGAGAATCATTTGGCATGATAAAAACTGATTGATAGGAATGTTTCCACTGACCAAACCGTTGACTTTGCATCCTCAGGGAGGGTTTTATTTTCAACCATGGCCTCGGTAGAAATGTTATCTCAATTTTCATGCTGGCAAGTTCATTGTCAAGGGTACTATCATCTTCATTTGAGGGTCGTCTGGCTCTATTGTAATCCCGCAGAGCGTAGGTAAGAGAGCGATAGATTCCGGCTGTGCAACCCCTTGTGTTGCTCTTAATCACAGTACGTGTACTTTTGTGTGTATTGTGGACTGCAGGTACCTCTGATAATGCGATAACATCAGTTTGTGCTGGATGGGGAGGCGAGGTTTGTTGACTTATGGACTCGAGAAACTTGATCATCATGTCGATCGATCTTATGACGATATTACATAATATTAGTTTAGAAACTCATTATTCTCACCACACAGACTCACTCAGGATGGAAGCTTCTTGCCAATATCAACAATGACTTTGCTCTCTCCAATCTATTGGTTAGATCTTGCATGATATGGCCTTTCAAAGCCACCTTCGCCCCTGTCCATTGCCTGGCCGCTTTCTATTTAGAATTTCCCCTACCTTCTTCCATCTTTCGGAGTGTTTCATCAAGCTCTTTCATCACATCGCGAAAGTGCTTCACTATCGTCCCCATAACGGCAGAATTATTCTGCCCACTATTACTATATTTATCATAGAATTCTAGCAATAATGCCCCAACAAGCTCGACCTCTGTGATCAAATCCGTCAGGTCCTTAGGGGCATCCTTGAAGTTCGCCCAAAAAATGTGTATCTTCTAGAGCTGACCACAATAGAGCCTGCCAACTGAGCCACAGCAATACCGCTCGAAAATACACCTAGAACCTCGGCCATTGGTGAATTGGTGAATTGGTAATATCAATTCAAATATATAGATAAGTTGATAAGATGTGCTTTTCATGTTTCCACCGAAGAAATCATATTAAGAGGACCAAAGTCTAGAAACCCGTATGGGGAATGGTATTCTCTCAGAACGCCCTGCGCAGTATTACAAAAAGCGTGAGAAGGCTAAATACGAGCATGACCATAAGTGTGATTGGAGATATGCATACGGACTGGACAATAGTATAAGCTGCCCTGCTATGCATACGGGATTCAACATAAGCCCCACGAGTTTGTGTAGCCTTTTGACCCTATCTGATCAGTCTCCTTGCTAGCTATAACATAGGCAGCGTGAATTGAAAACTTGAAGGTTGTGCAGCAGTATGCAGTAGTGACTCACGTATTATCCAATAAAATATAGCGGCGACATATTCTTTTGGAAACTGAGCTGTTCTGTACATATGTTTCTTCTCATATTATCAACTACTCTCGATTGACGATCTCGTAAAGTTATCCAAAGATCCAAATATCCCTCATCTACTACTCAAAATAAGGGTACGCAGACTGTAGGTAGAGTTTGGCTGCTTTAAAGCGTGAAAATGCCGGCTCTTCGCATTTCCAAAATTCGCTCCCTCCCTCACTCGCACCAGCCTCGGCAGCCCGGCAGATCTTCAACAGACTTCTGCCAATATGCTTAGATAGATACACTTGTATGGCGAACTTCCACTATCTTAAGTGTCTATCTTTTGGTGTCATGACCGCACTGAAGCCAATTATACTCACATTTGGTACGTTGGATAATAAACAGCGCTAGCCGAAGTAAAACCCTTAACGCCATATCTTCATCGGCTAATCTGAAGCCTGGTGTTACTTGAGACTTTATACCATACTGCCAAGTTTCTTGGTAAAGTTACTCTTCACAATTGAATTTTCCATCAATAGTGAGGCATACAGTACCCCAAGACTTTCTATCAGGAAATGAATCATGTGAAATTGATGGAGCTGTACGAATAATACGTACCAATAGTTCTAGACGCACAGCTCCTCGAGAACTACCATATAACACTCCATTACATAGATTTCATAAGAAGTAATAACCGTGATGATAATGAAGATTTAAGTAAGAGTTTGCGCCACAGAGTAGACACAGTGATCCTCAATTCCACGTTCGAATCCCGAGTTGCCCTCCCAACTGACCTCCCAACATTTCTTCTCGCGCTCATGGCAGCCAAAATTTTCGTCACTCCCCTTAATATCACCAATTTTGTTTGACTTATAATCACATCTATCGACGCTGAATTCCTCCAAACATAAACATAGACCCAACCCACCAGTATCAACACCCCATCTTACGTACTGAAGCTCGTAAAGCCATCGCACTCGAACACCATTCACAAGCCCATACTCGCAATATAAAGTCTAAAATTCCACATTATTGTTTTCCGATTACTAAGGATTCTATCGAAAATTCGAAAACTACCATCCTCTTAGATTTCACAATATCAACTAACCAGATACTAATCCAAAAAAGTCCATCTCCATCCCTATCCTCCCAAACTTCTGGAATTTTCCATTTCTCTCTAGATCACTGGAATCTACCATCCCATCTACCATCTGTAATATCCTAAATAAATATACAAGCTTCTCAGACTCCAGTTCTGAGATATGCATTTACGCGCATAAAATTCCACTTTCCAACACCAAACACAAACCCAAACCCAAACCCCAACTTCCACCCAGCCCTAAACAAAATCTAGAAACACAAGCAGAGATATCCTCAATACATTACATATACCAGCAAGACAGTGAGAATTAGAAAATCTCGCATCATACTCTGATTTCCCCCCCTCCCCCAGATTCCACCAACCCTTCCAATAGCTTAACACAACGTGAGATCAAACACTCACTCGTAGACTCCACACATCTAATACCACCCAAAAATAGAGAAAAAATAACAATCCTCATAATCACGCACGAGCTTCCCAACTACGAGATACTTGTATCATAGTATCAATATGATTATCAGCTGGATATTAGCTCAGATACTAGTCTGAGAGGAAGGAATACCGATACCGATACGCACATTGGCAAAGTTTCACTTCGTTTGATTCATCCCTAAGAGTAGGGGCCATCTGCGCATTTATTTATTTATTCATTCATTCATTCCCATCTTCACCATTCCATCGTATTCTGTATGAACCATCTTAAAACCCTAACGCAATGCAATGTTAAAGAAACCTCTCCTATTATCCATTGTCGCTCATCTGATATCCGCATTTGTCATCTTGTATCTCGCATCTTGAATCTCAAAAGAAAAGCAACCAACCGCAAAAATCAATCTTTCCCTTCCACTCAGTTTCGAGTACGCAATCTAGTCCTGTGCCAATGGATTAAGCACCTTCAATTGCTCACCACCAGCCTTGACTTTCTCATCAAGCGACGGCGTAGCAACTCCACTTCCACCAACCAATGCAGGCGTACCAAGGCCCGAGAATGGACTTTGAATACCAGAAGAAGGAACAGGGATTCTGATATCTTCTGGGGAGCCAGGGATGATTTCTGGAGCGAGACCTTCGATATGGATGCGTTTTGCTTCGTTTTGGTAGGATGCGGGGATGATCTGTGGGAGAGAGAGTATTAGAATAGGGGCAATAGAGAAAATCAGATAGAGGAGAGTGTATAAAAGGATGTAAGGAATAAGATGAGGTTGAAAGGATAATTACCTCGATAATTTCATTTCTAGGAAATTTAAGTGTAGGAATATTCATAGCATCACAAGCCATAAGATACCCATAAAGAACTCTCAAAACTGATTCATGAGCGATGATTAAAAGATCATTTTGTTCTCTCTCGAGTTCCAAAATGATAGGTTCCATACGGACTGCTAGATCATGGTATGACTATTTTTACATTAGTATTCAGTCATTCAAAACAGGTGGTCAAATTGTGAAAAGGATGGAAACATGAAGATTGAGAAGGAAGAAAAGACATACCTCAGCACGAGGATACCTATGATGATAAGGATCCAACTCGTGCATTCGAACTTCTTCTGGGTACAATCTTCTCAAAGCTCTCTCACTCATCTTCTCACAAATACCAGGATTCAACTGGCTCATCTGACTTCTCTGTCTAACTCTAAATCCCTTTCCTTTTAGGTATTCTGCCGTCTCAACAGTTCTCTTTCTGGTAGAAGACCACACAGTTAATGGTTTAAGTGGTGCATCACTACCGCCTGCTGCAATAGAAGCTGCTCTTTCCTCTTCACGGTGTTTGAGTAATGCATCTGACATCTTCTTGGCGTATTCTCGACCTTCATCTGATAGTGATGCATCGGCTTTGTAGGAATCATCTAAGCTGGATGTACCGGCGCGAGCGAAGAATGTTTGACGGGATTTAATATGAAGATTCATGAGGTAGAAAACGATTCGATGGGATAGATAACCAAAGCTGACGTTGTTGTACTCGATGCGCTCGCCTGCATTGATCATTTTGACGTAATTGAGATCAGTCTCGGTCATGGTTTCGAAGTGGGGGATTTTCATGTCAATTCTTTTGAGATAGAGCTTGGCTGCATCTTCAGGATCCATACCAACAAACTGTGATTGAAGTAATTTAGTATCATCCTGGTACTTCCAACGCTCTGAAGGGAGGCAATTTACATCAGGGGATGAAATCTTCACGCTTCGAGCATTCTCTTGTAGAATCTTCTCGTCTGTGACATATGATTCGAGGAACAAGGTCTAAAATATTTATTAGCTACCGGTCCAAAATTAATCAACGTGCATGTCACATACCTGCACATCATGCTTGGCAAACTCTTTCGCAAGGGATCCACGTCCACCAGAAAGAGGGTTAACAGCATCATAGATGGCAACTTGACCATTCTCATGATTGAGCCAAGCATAGATATCTTCACGACATTTTTTGAGTATTTTCTGTCGAAGCATCACTGAAGCAGCAGATGCGTTGATGAAGAAATAATCATCAGGAACTTCTTGACCTGGGCCCATCGTTGCGCGTCGATAATCTCCCAAGTGAAAGATTCTTGTCTTCACACCCAACCTAGAGAAATCAGCAAAAAGACAGATCATAGCGAAGATCGAATCTTACCATTGTAAATAACGAGAAAGGGATACAGAGATATGGCTGCCCAAGAGTCAATTAGTGTCATCAGATCTAACACATCAATCTGGAGAAAATAACTTACGTTTTTCCGCGCGCAGGAAGACCAACTAAAACAATAGCGATCTTTCCAGAATGAAAGAGTCTCCCCGATTCAGTTGAGTACAACTGAGCCGGTGCCATAGTTGCCTTCTCATCTGGCAAATCATGAACGCCATCGATGAATGTTGAAGATCTTCGACGAAAGCGAGGAGAATTCGCCGCGATCTCCGCTGTCCTAAGTTCTTCGTTAGATTCTGTAAACAGTGATTCAACAAGTTCCAGCCCTCTCATAATGGTACTAATTGACCGCCGTGGGCCGAATGAAGGGAATTGCGGTGAGCTGGACTTTGAAGAAGCCATGATGTAACTTTTGATTATTGTTGAAAGAGAATTTAGATTTAATATGAAAAGATCACCATGCCTCGATGTCTAGAGTTAAACGAAGGGGTAAAAGTGAATAACCAAAAAAAATTATAATCACTCACAATAAAGTATCCATCTTCCTCAATTTCCCAACAAGGTTGTTTTCAGAAAAGCAATTCTTCACCAGAAATTCCTTATGATTGTTCTGAACTCCAACCCTCTTGATTATTTCCAAATCTCACAATGATGTGAATTCACTGAATTCTCACCACGACCCGTGGCTGCTGCTTACTTGCTTACTTCAACTTGCTTTTCCTTTGATGATCTCGTGACTTTGAGGTTCTATCCTTTGTATGGTATAGTATCGAGGTACCCGTCCTTACCGTTACTTTGTTCGAATCCTTTTTAATATCTTATGGTGATGGGAGAAGAGAAGAAGGTAAGTGGGATGAGTCGTAGATGGATGAGGGAGGAGTAAAGTATTGAGTATCGAGGTGGAGTTAACTTTGTTCTGTTTCACAAAGGCTCAATCAAAATAAACCCTGGCTCCCCTCCAAAACTTTCTCGGAGCTTGGTAGTTTCAAGTATGGAATGGATACCAAAGTCAAAAACTCTTTACTCTTTACTCTTTGCGCCCTGTCACGTCTGCTGGCAAGATCAACAACCAAGTCTCGTAGTTTTCAAGTGTTGTGTAAAGATTCTTGAAAGGTTGAGGATAAAAATGCAGTTTTGATGTTGTGCTTGGCTTAATATTGTTAGATGAAGCTAAGATTATCAAGATAAGTACGAAAGTACGAAAGTGGTGATAAAATGTTTAGTCAATCAATAATTTTGATTTGACCAATCAAAATGGTTGATTGTTGAGAAAATTCGTTCAGGTGCACGGGTTGAAGTGGGTTTAAAGTTTTGAGTGCGGATGCCTCGAGTTGATTATGTAATGATTGCCTCATTAGATATTTGTTCAACTCATAAAGGAGTAGTAGATCTTCGAATTTCACTTCACCTATACAAGTAATATCATAGTACAACAGCACAAACACTTTCGTTTTCATGGACATTCAATCATATCCTTTCTTTTATACACAGTTAGGTATCTACAGTAACAATACTATCATGCCCTTCTCCCGTCATCATCGCTGCAAAATCGATTCACTATAATACATAAGCACCCATCCTCATATAAAATCTTCTTCATGATATCTCATGCATCGTCCAAGCCCATTTCCATGTCAAACTAACCGCTATCATAAACAAAAGCACTCGCAATGCCTTTCCACTCCAAGGCACATCCCAGATATGCTGTTCCGACACACGCAAATCCCCGAGAACAAGAGGTATAAAGAAAGTCTATGATATGGTAGAAGAAAAGGAAAAAAGGTTGGATCATCATATTTTTTGACTCGGATATGTATGCAGAAATGTACCTCTTTTCTTTGGTGGTAGGAAGAAACGAGGTTCATGATGGTAGTAAGACATCTCGAAAGAAAATGAAGAGGTAGCTCTTTGTATAGGCCTGGCATAGCAGAGTGAGTCCGTTATGTAGATGAGTTAGGTGACTAGTCGGTATACAGGTTCTTGTTCGTAAGGGTTTTATGTTATGGCATTAAATTTCGATTAGTTTTGGGAGTGGAGGATGCGCTTTGAGAAGCATTGCGTCGAATCACATATCTTTTAAAATGGGATTTGAGGTGGGGCACCACCGACAGCCATTGCTTGTTTGTTCGACCTCTTCGTCACCGGATTCAATAGAAACTGCTACTCCAATCTTTGCTGCTTGCTATGGAATTTATTAGTAAAGAAGGTAAATTTGGGAATGAAAGACTATATACCTTGTAGTGATCCATCTCAGCGGCAAAGGTAAGTTGCACAGGTGGTGCAACTCTCTTCTCTAGTAAGCAGCTCAACTTTCCAGTCGAGTCAACCTGAGCTCTGAAAGTAGACATTCTGAAGTCATACTTGGCACCAACAGTTGTGACACCCTCCTTTCTGATAGGTCCTCCCATCATACCAGCTCCAGACAATCCCGCGAATTGCAAGTTAAGGTCTACACCAGCTTCAACCTTATCTGTCAATCTTCTCCAGAAAGATGTGTTAACAGCTCCTTGTGCTTGCAATTGAGCGCTGGCAATCCAATCGCTACCCTTGTATTTGGCGCAGTATGACACAGCAGTTTCTGGACCTTGGTTCATAGCTGCTCGCTGCCAGACAGCCTCCAAACCCAAAGCAAGGTTTGGGGTAACAGATTGTAAGTATTGACCAATAAAAATACCTGTGAATCCTCCATCAAGTATCGAGGGGTTAAGGGATTTGATTGAGGCTGTAAAGTCTTGTCCGGTATACTCGTTGTCTAATTGCATCATAGCTTGACCAGGGGCGACTTGAAGCTGAGTCTTGGTAACGAATGATGGGGTCCATCGGTAGTTGAATCGAGTGGTGAGTTGCCCTTCATTGTCCATGTTTCCTTGCATGAAGATCTAGCAATCGCACTATCAGCTTCAATTCTTGTATTCATGACTAAAGCCTCGGATAAAATGGTGAGAACATTTTTATCAAGCCGTTACTCACCTTGTTTGTGCCGAACAACGCTCCGAATGTGTACGGTGGCAGACCTTGAGACCCCATAGAGAATGCATGGGAGACTTGGAATAAAGGTGCCATACTGAATGGCTTGGTAAGATCCGCCCTCAGTCCAGAGAATGTGTAGTTGTTAAGGAAAACATCGCGTTGAACCTCTCTAGCAATGTTCTCGACTGTTCCAGGATTTGCAAGACCCAGCGCTTCCCTCTTCTCTTGGAAAGTGTTATATGAATTTGACAAAGCCCCGGCTACAGCATTGTTGAAAAGGAAGCCCAAAGGCGATTCCTTATCCAGCGCAATCAACGACATTTTTTTCTATAAAATGATAACACTGAGAGGATGAAGTGGTATCAGTGTGGGCGAAAGAATGAATGTCGGATCAGAAGGAATTGGTGGTTGATGATTGCAAGCCTTCAAAATGATGGTCAAAAATACTTTCGAGGTTGATGCGACTGAACTTTTTCTTGAAAGAGCTCTAATCTTGATAAGGCAGAACTTCAGGCATCAACAATGACGGAGTACTGTGCTGACGTAATAAAGTCATGTGGTAGCCCCTCCTCAAGCTCGGCTCGGATCACGTTCTGGCATGTTAGATCACGGTGGATTTTAATTTGGCATCTGGAGGATGTCAACTCCATCTACGTGTTGAATTATAATATGGCTCTTCTTGTTTAAGCTTAGAATAGAACAACTGTGTTGACTCAGCAACTTAACTCTAGCTAACTGAATTCTGAAAAAGCCAATCACATAAATAGTCTATATAAACAAGGGGTTATAATCTGGGAAATCCAGCCGAAGATGATTGGCTGCATACTTAAAGATATGGAGTCCACAGGAGGATTCATATGAGTATGTATAGGAGTATACATGGTGATAGTAGTACACACATGTGTATACATGGAGCCAAATTCAACCGCCTACCAGCTCCATGAAACCCAAACCCAAGTCACAACAGTCAATTATCCCAAACCCTGCCCCTAATATCTAACATTCCATTCCGTACTCCATCCGCAAAACCATGAGCCAGCCATCTCTCACTAATCGTCTTTCAACAGCTATGGAAACACATCAAACCACTTCCTTAAGCTTCCACATCTAGATCCAACTAGCAACCTCCCTTAGAACTCTGCAAATCAACATCTCCGATCTCAACACCCAACTAGCACCCTACAATCCTTTCAACTCATCCAATCTTCAATCCATCATTTCAACACCAGCCACACCATAGATCGCATCACATCATATCACCCCAAGACCCTAAACACTCTCGCTAATCGCAAACCTATCCAAGGACTAAGAATCCCCTAATTATTCTAACATTCCCCCTCTATCTCTATCTCTATCTCTATTTCAGATTCGATCTCCTTCCCATGCCTCCCGTAACCCTAAGCGTTAGCCCTAAGATATTAGATACCCATAGACACGACCCTTTAGACTTGAAGTCAACTCCCCATCCTCAAATTAAGCATCACTTCCAGCTCATTTCCCCATTTCCCCATTTCCCCAGATTCTCACAAGTATAAGCATGTTCTATAAAGATCTAAGAGCAAGAACCTTTAGAGTCCCAAAGGCCTACCATTCCCATTTTCTATTTCCCATTTCCCATTTCCTATTTTCCATCTCTATATACAACCTAAAACATATGCATACATTGATCCTTATTACCCAAAAGTATCTAAATTAACAAAAAATCATGATAATATCATATTAAAGAAAGGAGACGATAATCCAACAATCAATATATCTAAATAACAAATCAACTGCAACCCCAAACTTGAAATTTGAAGTTTAAAGATTCTGATGAACAAACCGTCATGAGCAATCCGGTAAGAGTGTTGAGAGGTACTTGCGGATGCCGGACTTCGGGCTTCTGACTTCTGACTTCTAGTTTTAATACTTTATGACACGTTATTCATTGCGTGTATCGTATCTATCCGAATCGAACTCAAATCGAATTCTACCACCATCCCTTTGCTAACAATAACCACCCCTTAATCTAAACCCAAACTTAAACCCCAAACTCCAACCAAGATTCCCATCAAACATTCCATCCGAACCTCCAAGTTCCAACTCAACTCCAAAACCATCCCTTAACCTTTAACCTCCCACCCAAAATCCCACCAACCCTCTAAATCTCCAAGCTTTCCACCCCAGCAACTCCAAAAACCCCAGGTCATCACCAGCAACCACAAACTCACAAACCAACCCACCCATCCATATCCATATTCATATCCAACAAATACAACGACGATACCCAACAAAAAGTACAGCACAACAGAATACAACATCGCCTAATACAGCAATACAACACAACAAATACACAGTCCCATTCCTACCCTGTCCCTTCCTCCCCCCCAAACAAACCGCCCCCCACCACTCCCCCTCCCCCAAGCGAAAAAAAAGTATACCCCTATCCTCTCATCTATCCAAAATAACAACAGATACAATAACGAAAACGAGAACTAGAAAAGAAAAAACACATCCAACTTCCGCATCAATCTCCTGATATACAGATACCCAACCCCTCACCTTCTTCTCTCCTCTTATTCCCCTAAAACCCAAACCCAAACCCAACCCCTCTAACCAATAACTAGTGACTACCCCTCCAACCACCCCAAAACACAAATTTTCCAAATCCCCCAAACTCCACAACCGGATAAAGAACCCACGATCCAATCCGCGTTGTCTTTGTGCGTACATGCATGCATTCATACATACATACCTAATTTTGATTTTGATATTACTTAGTTCATACTCAGTTGGTTCATAGTTCATAGTCCTACATATAATTCTATAGACGACGGATGCTGGGCGCAGAACACAGGACGTAGGATACAGAGTATAAGTATGAATACAAAATTCAAGAAGAATATTGTGCTGATGGTCTAAGATAGGTAGGTAGGTAGGTAGTGACCAAGTTCTATATACCCGAAAGGAAGAGTGATGATAATGATAATGATGATGATGATAAATCGAAGCGTCACGTTCCTGCGATATAGAGAGGGGGGGAAGAACTTGGGGATTGGATTATATTAGGGGGAAGATTATGGATTTACTGATTAGCGAGGGTTTGTCCATTACTCTAACTTTCTAGCTTTCTACCTATCTATCGTTATGATATAACCATTTACTATAGATATATGCACAAGGACACCGTATCTTGAAATCATAATGCAATGCGTGAGGTAAGTTAAGGAGAGGAGGTGTACGGTAGCACTATGCCACTAGCGATGGGGTTGTCCGCAAAACACTAGGTGTGAGCGAAGAACCCAAGATTGAGGTTCTAGTTTGGTCTAACTTTCATACTAGACGAGTATGCAGACCGTATGTGAAATTCCTGCCGAGAGTGCAGTGACACACGAGGTTTCCTCCAAACATCACCACAAGCTAACCGTTCCCCTTTGCATGATCCTGACATCTAAATACTAAAGTGTGTGACGCGAGCTATAATATATACATGATTGTGTAGCATTATATCTCAGAATCGAAATCGTTCACATGCCAGATGGTCGAAACACCATCAAGGTGATACGTAAGCAACGGCAACGAAACCAGGATCGACTCAACGCAACGAAACCAGGATCGACTCGCGATCGAATTCGCAACACAGCAAGGGGCGGCACAGCACAGCAGTCGGGTGGAATGGTGCGACGATAAGTCCCAGATGAAGCAGAGCGAGAAGAGAGGTGAGGGTACGGCACGGCACCCAGTCGCATGGCTCTTCGATCATGTGATGAACGGTTTGGATATTAGGGAGAGAGGCGAGTGGAGTACCGGGAGACGAGGTGAAACTTTCGTTGAAGGCTTGACCTTGACAAGCCTCGAGGGAGAGCGTGGCACGATAACGATAAGCTTATAGACGGTGGAGTATAGTGGAGCATGCCCTAATCTCGGGACATGGATAATAACGACAGGTCCATCAGCGTTTGAGAGAGACTTCTCTAAAGAGGCAGGCCCAACGGCGGTTGGTTCAAATTGGTATGGTAGATAAATGAGGGCAGGCACCAGGGACAAGGGAAAAATCCGCATACAAGGGATGCGCAGGCGCGAAGATAAAATAGTCAAGTCTTAACGATCTCTGGACTGGAATATGCCGGCATGAAAGATATCTTTTATGGCGTGCTTACTGAAGTGACCAAGTCGATATGGATCAGTTGCCCCGATACAATTGGTAGGCTAATCATGTGGCAGTATCGAGAAGTGGAGGACAAGATACGCCATCGACACTTAATGCAGTGAAGAAAACCCACAATCTCAAATAGACAACTCCCCACGTGATATATATCTGGGTTGTTTGCAGCCACATAGCTTGAAAGAGGAAGCCAGAGGCGCGGCAAGCGAAGAGAAAACATATGCTAACAAAGGCATAAATTCTTGGACTGCAATAAGACTAATCCTTGTGCCTTATTGCAGAGATTGCAGATTCGTACAACTTGTACGGAACGCTGAAGCATTTTACCGGTACGGAAAGTCTGGTAAGGTATGCGGGAGGGTAGAGGATGAACCCGATGAAGGAGTTGTACGGGATCCATGAATGTGCACGGTCTTTCTCATCTATGGATAGATCTTCCTGTGGCAGATGCAGGGCACTATATTAGGATACAAGGTGAGGATGATTACCGCTTGATATAGGCGACCTCGGATACAGATGCGATCTTTGTGTTTTTTTCAAGAGGAGCTCGGGTTTGAGATGTAGAAAGATTTTGATTGGAAAATTGAAGTGTGGCGATGCTGATTATAGATACAGTAATACAGTGCTGGATGTGAGGATATATGTAACTGTGGTGGCGAGGTAGACGACAACGTTAACGTTAACGTCAAACAAAAAAAGTTTATCTCAACCCAAGGTTCATATTGGTTGTATAATATCATACTATAATAATGTAAAGAAGTTTAATATAATAGTAATGAAAAAGGAAGGTTGTGATAAATAGAACTACTCTGTATATTTGATAAAGAATATTAACCAATCGGAGATAGAGTATATGGAAAAGGATTTCTATTTTCCTGCATCTAATTCTATCGAATTATGATATATGATAACTTCAAGTTTCAATTAGTAAAGACTAGATATCAACAATAGAAGAGAATCAACTTTAACCAAGATCTACTTTAGGTAAATGCTAGATAGGTTAATACTTGCAATGATGAATAGTATCGTCACAATACTTTTTTGTTTGTATGTATGTATGTATGTTTATTTGTTTTTTAAGGGCATTTACTAATGATCAGCAGAGAGAGGGAGAGAGAGATATAGAGAGGATTAATACATTTCTACTATTCTACTATTCTATATTGTAAACGGTTGGCTTTCTTTCATTGACGAGGTTTTAACCTCCTTTACCCCGCTCATCACCATGGAGATGAAGGGGTCAACCTGTTCCAAAAAGAAAGAAAATGATGTTCCCTCCATCCATCCATCCATCCATCCATCCACACACACCTTTTAAATTTATTTACCTACAATACAGTAAATCCATCCATCGTTCTTTTCCGCTTTCAACCCTGAACTGACGAAACCGTTAACATTAACGTCCAGTTGATTCGGAAAAAAAATGTATGATGTCGTCACCACCCGCCACTCACCAGTATCTACTTGTAGATATTCTGCCGTAATATAATAAACCGTTCAACTAGGTACCTCAATATCAAGCCCCTCTAATCGCGCCTGTACACAGTTAACTTGACTTAATTGATGGCCGTCAGTTGCAAGATGGATGGTAGATCTTGATCATGAAGCCCAAATCATCCCATCCTGATTGGATATACGTGAGAAGTTTGTGGCCATGCAATAAAACAACTCATCTCAAGCATGGTACTTTGAATGGCCATGGCTTAATCCATACATACCCCATCGAACCCATCTTCACAGAAGGAAGCATTTATTCATGCCGTCTATTCGTCGACGCTGTGCGAGGCAAGGTTGTGAGTTGCACAAATATCCTCTGCTCAGAGTTCGTCAAGTAATCATCGCGATATATCTGCAGCTGTAATGCATTCTCTCCATCACTGGACCCATACCTTCATGTGCTCTCGTCTTGGATGTGTCGCTTTTCTTGCCCCTGATGGTATCACGACAGTTGCCTGTCAGCTCTAAATTCATGGACACCTGCATACCCTTTTCCTGTGTAGTTAGAGTCGCACACACATACATCTACACACACACTCACACACATACATTCACACACACGGCAATCTGCTTTTCAGGGCTTAAATAGTTGGTTAGTTAGTTAGCTACTGTACTTGAATAGCTTTGTGATCTCCGTCCTGGGAGGGATCCAAGAAAGATACAAGGAACAGTTCACAGTTCACGGTTTCATTTCCCGAGCCTTTTTGCTGAGTACCTACTAAGTACGGAGTACAGTATACTGTAGCAAGTCATGAATGAAATGTTCCGTGATCAACCACAGAAGGAACATGTTCTAGTTGAATCTAGATCTAGATCTTTTGACATGAAGAGTGATTTGAATGATACGATTCTTAACCCTACTAATCTACAATTCCAACTTTTCGACTTTGACTTTCTCGTTCTCATCCTCTTACCCTTACTCCCGTAGCGTGCCAAGCCGTTGTAATCACTTGGTGATTGATAATGATGGCTTTCGACTACAACACTCACTTCGACGATGTCAAAGATGGACCAGGATCTCGGTAGTATGATTGAATTGGTGGAGTGATGTCAGGATTAATAAATTGGAAATTTTATGGAGTCTTCACTCTGTGAAGCTTTGAAGACAGGCATTAAGAGGGGAACCTCGGAAAAAAGGTCACGAGGCCAACGCTCGAACGCGCTAGTGTTTTTTCGGACATGGTTAATAACCTTAGTAGTGGGGAACAAGGGCAAGGCAAGTCAATGAATGAATGAATGAGGAAAGAAGAGGAAATGAAAAGTAAACGAAACCTTGGATAGGAAAGGTAAAAAAAAAGGGGAAACCTGTATGTGTGTGTGTATGCGTGTGTATGCGTGCTTGTATCTATCTGGATATGTGTGTATGTGTGTATATATGTGTATGTGTGTGTATATGTGTGTATATGTATGTATATGTGTGTATATGTGGTGTGTTATATGGTGTGTTACTGTAAACTGGTTCGATGAAGTTTGAAGCTTTCAAGATTCCCAATTGATATGTACCTGGATTTGAGTAACCTTTGGTGACCAGCTATCGATATTTCTCATCACCATCACTCATCATCCATCCATCGCTCACTCATCCCTCACCCCTCATCCTTCTCCCCTCTTCCCTCATCCTTCCTTCATTGACATGTCATCCAAATCTCTTTCGATTTGCCGGGTAGATGTAAGAAGTATGGCGCGAGTGGCTGGGAAGCTTTCATGTATTGATAAAGTATTTGATATTGCCAAATGCGCTGTACTGTGTCCATTACTCTATTCCTCTCGTATCAGGAATCCTTTCGTCCCGGTGATTATTCTCCTTTGGAGATTTTTCCTGGACCCGTGACCGATAAAAGTATAAAACGGGTCCCACATCGGCGTTGCGTTGGTGGTTTGTTGGCTTCACCTTTCTAACTCCTCTCGGTTCGGGAAGAAACGCAAGAAATTGACTAGGTTCAACGGGAAACCCTGGATTTAGACATTACCATATTGGCGGTATTTACTTTTATTGGGTCTCGGGAAGAAATTGATGTTGGATTTTCATATTGATGCCATGAGCGACACGAGTCTTGACAAAACGTCGGGATAAGGGGTGTGTTGATTAGTGTTCTAGTAACCTTTCTGTAGATATCTGGAATTGGTTGGTAATAATTGGTATGGTACATGGCAACCTTTTGAGGATATGTTAGAGGCTAACGAGTATGTATGTATGTCTGTCCGTCTGTGTGTCCGTCTGTGCCGCATTCAATGAAGCCATTGATACTTTAACCAAGGGAGCGAAGGGTCATAACTCTAACAAGTCATTCTTCATTGATAAAGGTAAAGAAAGGTAAATCTAATATATCTACTAGATATACACTAATGATGAGACAGCCACCAGTAATGCCTTTGAATACCTCCCTACCTAGCCACCTACCTAGCACTTGAAGAGGGCTTCTTGAGATCTTGGCTAAGCCAGGGACCGGGTTGCCAGTACTTGGTGACTTGATTGAGATAAACAGAATCAATTCATGATTCGTGCTTTTCATATAGTCCTACCTGAATGTAACTATGTCTAAATTACATGCAGTTCGCTTTGTATTTCCCGTACTGAATAGGTACCGAGTACGACTTTCAATGAAGAGATTCGAAGCCAATCCTGACCGGAGTCTTTGTCACTTGGTCCGTGCATCGTACTCCAAGAATGACCATATGCGTCCCAAAGCATTCAACCCGACTGGTGAAGGAGACTTTTAGCGTAGGGCAAAGAGTAACCACTCTTAGGTGAATTACATGGCATCAGATATAGTAGGCGACGAACGACGACGAGGTAAAATAGATTGTTCTGTACTTCATACCACAAATTCGAGCCCTCTTTCCATCAAGGAATGTCCTGGATTGTTTCCCGGGAGAGGGGGCTCACGAGGCAAATGGATCTTACTCTTTCGTCTCACTAGGAGGTCGATGGACTCGAAAAGGATGCAAAGTACCCGTCATTTCAGCGCCAAGAACCGGGTACCCATACTGACTACGACATCCAGATGAAGCAGTGTATTCTCTGTACGGGTGTAACTCGTACCGTTAATATATCAATACGGCAGGCTGCCGACGGCGGAAAGACACAAGATACCCTGAGACACCATTTTCAATGAGACGGGATGATGGGAATCGACATTCCCATGTAGTATCGTGGCTATGAGGCTCCTCTAAGATGCTCTCATCAAGCCATTATGGATACCTGGGGCGCTTGGGGTGATCTGATATCCTCCACGAAGGCACCTTTCAGAATGCAGACGAACGATCATGACATGTTCTTTTTTTTCCCCCATGAAATCACACGGAAGACGGAGCAGACGGAGAGAGCGACATATGATTCTCATGTACTGGTACACTATCATGCTGTACCTTCATCTCTCTACTCACTGGATGGGACTTCTTGTCTTTCTTTATATATGTGCTCCCATGATATCTCCATGCACGATGCACTCAAAGAGACAACAAGCTTCAGCTCCTTTCCCAGGAGTTCCACCATCAACTTATTGAAAGGACGACGTCTAGGGCGATCTTTCAAGTAACGTATCGAATGGCGATACGCTTATGCATTTTGAACTGTTTTGGGACATGTCACGGGTCCTTTTTGACACTAATTTTCTGCCATGGAGGGAGATGCAGGACTGGCATGAATACGCTACTACATAATAAATAAGATGACTGTATTTTACTGTATGTACTCCTCGTCAATGTAATTATGGAGTTATGGAATTGTGGAATTGTGGAATTGTGGAATTATGGAATTATGGAATTATGGAATTATGGAATTATGGATTTACTAAAGAAATGCTCAGACTTTATAATGGCGCGTGCTAGAGGCATTAGAAGTGATCCCATGATTCCTTTTAAATGGATCTCTATTATTATTATTACTATTATTATTATTAGGATTATATATTATTATTTTGATTATATTTTATCTTATTTTATTTTATTTTTATTCTTATTATATATTATTATTTTTATTATATATTATTATTTTATTTATTTTTATTCTTATTATATATTACTATTTTAATTATATATTATTACTTTTATTATATTTTATCTTATCTTGTTTATTTTTATTTTTATTTTTATCCTTATTATTTTACTACTATTATTAATACTATATTAAATGAAGTTTTATTATAAGGTTTCAAGGTTCCCTTAAATGTTCCCTTTAAGGGTTCCAACCGGCCAAAAATTGAATCATCATGTGTTCTTGACTTTGTCCATATGTATACGGAGTACGGAGTACAGAATACCCAAATAACAAGATAGATAAACTCCCTTTCATCTTCCCCAAAGTTCACAAAGAAATACCAAGTACCTACCACTAGACACCCACCTACGTCCCGACAGATTAATGCACTCGACTAAAATTGATCGAGGCACTCACAGTATACTAAGTACCGGGTTGAAGGAATAGCTTGATCTCGTCCAACCTTACCTTACCTTACCTCACGCGCTCCCAATCCAACTCATAAACCCAAAGAACCTTAACGTTCGATTCCCGCCCATTATTGCCCGCCAGAGAAGCAAGATACGATACCTGGAATCATGAATAGCATCGTCCAAGTGGCAGGAACCTGACCAATCACATGGGGTTCGCGATCCCAGGTCGTACATGCCTCCCTACGTACATTCATCCTGCGGGCAGAGAGCGCTGGGTGGTATGTATGTATCTACGTTGTTTATTACCTGAAAGAAAAGGGCTTTCGGGAATACATGCCCACTCGTATGTAGGCTGGGTTGGTGGTGATGGCAGATATCATTCGTTCATTTGTTCGTTCGTTGGTTTGTTGACTGGCTTTTCCTTCATATCTAAAGCGTTCATGACATCAATCATGGTGTATTATATTGTATCGTCATATCATATTTCAAATATTATTAATACAACCTCGATCAATACTCACTCAGTCATCAAACAAATAAATATCAAATAACCGAATAAGGGAAAGGGAAACTTCTTTTCTTTTCTTCTCTTTGTTCATTGTTTTCTTCTTCTTCTTCTTCTTCTTCTTCTTCTTCAATTCTGATGTATCCAATCCAACCCGATATTCATCTTTCGACAAAAGTACCACGGAGATACAGAGTACAGTAGTTACTCGTTTATATACATCCCCATTTCCCTAGGTAGGTAAATATAATCAGTAGTAGCAGATATACAGATGTGCTTTGAATTGCACTGCACATCCAACATGAAACAATGATACCTGCATAACATCACAATCCACCTCTGCACCAAATTACCACCAGCTTGGAAGGATCATCTATTAATCAGTATTTGAAATTTGACAGATAGATCTCGAGGTGTATTTGTACCATGCTCGATTTATACTCTTGTTGGTAGTGGGTATAATTAAATAGCAGATTAAAAATAATCGACGCAAGTCTTTTGAGCGTGCCCCTTCGACCCTCTAGGTCTTCTGGGTCTTCTGGGTGACTTGAAATATGGCTTGGAATTGAAGATACTTGGGGCGCAGAACCGTCAACCCCTCATTCTTGTCCCGCATTAAGCTTGTCGTTCATCATCATCATCATCATCATCATCATCATCATCATCATCATCATCATCATCATCATCATCATCATCATCATCATCATCATCATCATTGTTATCTTCATAATCAACACCACCACCATCATCATCATCACTTATCGAACAGAAGGATTTACCTCACTACGAAAAATTCCTTTGGAACGTTGCAGTTTATTTCTTGAAGATGTGTTTTTGAGTATTTGCATTTGGCAATACTGATACTAATACTGTATTACGATATTGCACGGCTGGTCTACGTCAAAGTCCCTATTCGCTTAGTTAGTAATTCTTATTTATTAGCTACCCAGCTAGTATATCCTTGATTTTCAATACCTCTTGTAAGTTTTACCTCATCATCATCATCATCATCATCATTTCTTCTTCAACCATCTCTGCCCCCTCATCCTCTATTCCTCATCCTCTCGCCTCCTCTCGCCTCCTCCTTTAATCCCTGTCTTCCCATCTTCCTTTCCCCATGACTTCACGCATCCTATAAAAATAACCCCCTCTTACCCTCCCTGCCATTCCCCCTGTCAAAATTGGCGGCAGTACCGAAAGTCAAAAGCCAAAAGCAAAAGCCAAATGCCAAATGATAAAAAGAGCAACACAGTAATACCGCACACTAGCAACACCAGCAAAACAGAAAAGTGACTGCCACCAACCAACGCTAACACGACACCTAGAAGAATTAAGCGACGCGATGGCCTGCCCCGCTTTTCAATTTCTTCCTTTCCTGTCTTGTACAGTAAGTACATTAAGTAAGTACAGTAGTACAGTACAGTACAGTACAGTACAGTATGTACTCCGTAACCTAGGGACCCCTCGCCCAACCTCGCATCCAACGCATCCATCCATTCACCAGCCCAGCACCACCCAACCCGCCCACCTTTTGCATGGGCTCCCAGCAACAGACCCGGTTCTTTCGTCGTGGATCGCAGAGCCAGGGAACGTTATTCGTTCAGGGCCTCAAGAGCTCCACCTTTCAAACTTCAACGCATGCTGCTGCCAGTGTGCGCGCGCTCTGTATCTTCTGCTCGTCTGCTGCTGGGCTGGGGTTGGGGTGCACTGGCTGGTGGTGCACTGGTGGTGGGGTGGGTGTTTGGTTGTGGCTTTGGGTACGGTATGTATGGTGGCGGGTATGTCTCGAGGAGAGGATGGTGGGATGGTGGGATGGAGGAGGGGATGTTGGTAGGGAGGGAGGAGGGGAGGGGAGGGGAGGGGATGGGATGGGAGTAGATGGAGAACATAAAATACCAATACCAATATAAATAACAAAGACTTCGAGAAAAGAGACAAGAAGAAAGAAGAACTCCTAAACACAGTATTAGATACAATAATAACATTTGAATCACCCGCCCTCCTCTCCCGAGTCTCCCCCCTTTACTGCAACCCTTCCTCGTCCGTTTCATCGGGATATATCAGAAACTTTATTTCTGTCCTCACACTACGCTTCTCACCTAGGAGGGGCCATCATCTTATCTCCCATCTACTCGGTACTGTCGGTACTGGATTACTGGATTTATTATCCATCAGCCAAATATCTACCTACCTACCTCGCCGTCCTCTTTCTTCCTATTTATTTTGCAATCCCTTTATTATATATATATATATATATATATATATATACCTATGTAGTTACTATAATATATTATAATATATTATAACATATTATAACATACCTACTATAAAAAGAACATTACCACTTCCCCTTCCCCTTCCCCTTCCCCTTCCCCTTCCCTTGCCCCAACTCAATTCCCAACTTCCATCTGCCCACCTCACACACCACCTTCAAAACACAACACCCTGGACACATCCACGCCCCATTCAAAATATACAAGTACCTGCCAGCGTCCAATACCCTTGAAAGACGAAACGTGAGACTAGCTAAACCCCATATCATCCATATATGCCATACCATACAGCGTACTATACTATACTATACTATACCCATGCCATACGCCTTAAACCAACAAGGCCCTTGAAGAAGAAAAGCCGGTTGGAAAATTTGATGGTATGGAGGATTGTTGATTTGTTTGTTTGTTTATGATTAGTAGTTGTTTTGTATAGCGAATTATAATTATAATTATAAGCTTGTTGTGATTGATTGATTGATTGATTTATCCATCTAACATTTAGATAAATCTTCTTCATCTCTGTAGATTTCCCAAACACAACACAACCAAACCAAGCTATTGATCTCCTCATCAGCCTTACCAGTTAATCAGTTACGTGGTCGAAATTTGAAACATCGGGTTAGATGAATGGATGATGTTTGTGATTTTATATATATATATATATATGAATTATTTTTGGGATATCTTATATCTTCAGCTGGATTAAATAGTTGGATTGGATTTAAGATTTGTTTTTATGCTTATTTGTTTATATATCTTTAGTTAATGTAATGTTATGTATTTATAATTATAATTATTAGCTAAAATTAACGTTTTCTTTTTTTCTTTTTATAGTTATAATATAATACAGAGAAATACGATTATTTAATTTATGTTTTTATTATTATTATTATTATTATTATTATTTTAAATATTAATTAATTAATGCCTTTTATTATAATTTAATCTTTATTTTCTTTAATATAAAGAGATGAAAATATAATAATATAATAATATTATAATATAATATTATAATAATATAATAATATAATAATATAAATATCATAATATTATATACATCTAACCTTTTTTCCCTTCTCGTTTTTTACTCATCTTACCTAATCTAACCTTGCTTTACCTCCTACATTTCTACACATACACATACACTTACATTTACACTTATTACACTTACATTCACATTCATCACACTCACACTCACATTCACACTCACACTCACACTCACATTCACACTCACCCTCACATTCACATTCACACTCACCCTCACCCTCACCCTCATCCATCCAACGCACCTGCACCATCTTTTTTATTAGTTGATTCCCTTGTTTACCTTATTTGCTTACTATACTATACTACACAACACTACACAACACTATTCTATACACTATCACAACTTTATTGATTCTTCCTATTCCTCTTCCTCTTCCTCTTCCTCTTCCTCACCCACTCACCCACTCACCCACTCACCCACTCATCCACTCACCCACTCACCCACTCACCCACTCCTTCACACAAACCAAAGGACCAACAAACTACCACCATATAATCATACAATCATACAACCATACATCATACATCATACAACCATACAACCATACATACATACCCCATTCATCCCCATCCCATCCCCTCCCATTCTATCCATCAAATCAATCAATCGATCAATTAAACAATTAAACAATTGAACAATTAAACAATCAATCAATCAATCAATACATCAATCCATCCATCCATCCATCCATCCATCCATCCAATCCACTCAACAAATACTCCATTTTACCTTGGTCACCTTACCTTACCTAACATTACCTTACCTTACCTTGCCTTACCCTTACTACCTTGTTACCTTGTTATTTGTCTGTATTAAGAAAAGAAACAAAAACAAAATCATCAAGAATCAAATTCACACTCACACTCACACTCGCACTCACACTCACACTCACACTCGCACTCACACTCACACTCACACTCGCACTCACACTCACACTCACACTCGCATTCACAAATCATGCCAACCTTTTGATTTCATTGTGATTTGATTAATTCTTTTAATCTTCTTCCTTCTCTCTTTCATACAATCCAATCACAATATCAATCCATCCATCAACACCTACCTAAGTACGGAGTATACAAATACATAAACATAGATTCATAACTTGAATTAAGTACGTACGCGCCTTGACCAATTCTTTTTCTCTTTCTCTCATTCACACACACACACACTCTCTCTCTCTCTCTCTCTCTCTCTCTCTCTTACCCTCTTCCTTCCTCTCTTCCTCTCTCCCTCTCTCTTGTCTTGATCCCTTCATAACCCTTACCATTACCATCCATTACCATCATCACACTATACCTATCTAGTCCTCATTACCTATTCCATTACCCATACCACTCTCATTCAATACACACACGCACACACACTCATACAAACTCACACATCTTATCATTGTTATACATACACACACACACATACATACGCTCACCCTCGCATACCCCATCCCACCGCCTTTCACACCAACCCCTCTCAACCATTAAATGATCACAACCACTAACTCAAAACTCTCATCAATCAGCCGCAGTCTCACTTTCGATCAATAGTCTCCCCATATACCATTCTCGAATTCAAGAAATCATAAAAAAAATTCCAAGCAGACGCAGAGAGAGAAAGTGAACAATACTTCGACTGGTCACCTCGTCACGTTATTGAAGAAAATTCACTTAATCATTGCCGATTCATTGTTTCGTCGCACACTTGGTGTTCAATTGCCCAACACGGACTTCATCAGGTCATCAACCAGTCTCCTCACAACTCTCCTCGTTTACAGCCCACCTCAATCACGATAGTAAACGGTATTTTGGACTTCAAGATGTCGCAAAATCGGCCTGCTGCCTTTTCGAGCTTAAGAATGGGAGGTAAGATACATACAGATTCCATACATATCCCTCTTTTTCTCCTTCCCCCCCCCCCCCCCCCCCCCATGCTCATCCTGCCTTAAATACCACGTCTCCGATCTACTGCTGACCCTTTTAATTTATTCCAGAGGTAATCCGCGAAAAGGTACAAGATGGAGTGACTGGCGAAACTCGAGATATGCAATATACACAATGCAAGATCGTTGGAAATGGTTCCTTTGGTGTCGTCTTTCAAACCAAGCTGTCACCTTCGGGCGAAGATGCTGCCATCAAACGTGTTTTGCAAGACAAGAGGTTCAAGGTTTGCGACGTCATCTCGAGTACATGAATCATTAATTACTAACTGGTATTCAGAACCGTGAATTGCAAATCATGCGCATTGTTCGTCATCCCAACATTGTTGAATTGAAAGCATTCTATTACTCGAATGGAGAGCGAGTAGGTTTTTTTTTTTTTTTTCCTTTCTTCCCCTTTCTACTTCTCTCACCCCTTCTTCCCCAAACATATCGATCAATTCTAATGACATTCGTGTAGAAGGATGAAGTATATCTTAATCTAGTGCAAGAATTTGTCCCCGAGACCGTCTACCGCGCATCAAGATATTTCAACAAGATGAAGACCACCATGCCTATCATCGAAGTCAAGCTCTACATCTATCAACTCTTCCGTGCCCTCGCCTATATTCATTCCCAAGGAATCTGCCATCGTGATATCAAGCCACAAAATCTTCTCCTCGATCCTGGCAGTGGTATCCTCAAGTTGTGTGATTTTGGTAGTGCAAAGATACTCGTAGAGAATGAGCCAAACGTTTCCTACATTTGCTCTCGTTACTACAGAGCACCAGAGTTGATTTTCGGTGCTACTAACTATACCACCAAGATTGGTAAGGACATTTACACTTGGCAGGGTGTGAGTGATTGATGCTGACTGTGTGTTGTCATATAGATGTTTGGTCAACTGGTTGCGTCATGGCGGAATTGATGCTCGGACAACCTCTCTTCCCGGGTGAATCTGGCATTGATCAACTGGTCGAGATTATCAAAGTTCTAGGCACACCAACACGAGACCAAATTCGTACCATGAACCCCAATTATATGGAGCACAAGTTCCCGCAGATCAAGCCACACCCATTCAACAAGGTTTTCCGCGCAAGGCTGATGCTAGTGCCATCGAACTCATCTCCAAGCTGCTAGAGTACACTCCGACCGAGAGACTTTCAGCTATTGAAGCTATGGTGCACCCGTTCTTTGATGAGTTACGTGAACCCGACAAGACATTCCCAGATTCACGTCACCCTGGCAATGCAGCAAAGAACCTCCCAACTTTGTTTGATTTCTCCCTTCATGGTATGCTGAGATTTCTCTCCCCCCCCCCCCCCCCCCCCCATTCTACCCGTGGACAATATTGATATATGAATAGAATTATCCATCGCCCCTGAACACAACCAACGCTTGGTACCACAATACATTCGACCAGGTTTAGTGGCACGCGATAACAAACTCGATATTGATAGCCCAGATTTCAAACCATTGACGAAAGATGTGATGATGGCAAGATTAGATTGAGGGTGAGGAGTGCAAGCAAATGACTGATGAATGAATGCTTTCCTGTCGCTCGACTTATGAACTCTCCAATAGAGTCGAATCTTTTTTCGAGCGATATAACCCGGCTATAACAACCCCCAGCATATTACAGGTTCTGCATATCTCGTCTGCAATATTGGCAGGCTAAAAAAATAAGTTTGTGGAAGTCCGGGCGATGCATGGCAGGAATACGAAGTTAGTCTATGATGATGGTATGCGTTATTTGGTTTGATAGGAATACCCATAAGGTGGAATTTTCGTTGAGCACGAGTTTTCAGTTTAGCTAAGGATACTCCCTTGGGACTCGAAACGCGGTCATTGGGAAAGAGAGGTGCATATGATCGATATTGGTTCATGAAAGGGGGGTATGGAAAGGGGGGGGGGGGATTGGGAGGTTGGTAGTTTATGGGATTCAACGAATACTTCTATCGGCACCTCGTTACTAGACTTTCTTGCATGAGGAGAAAAAATATGGCCTTTTGCTCTTCCTTTTTTTTTTCATTTTCCAGTGTTCCCACGTTGTGTGCCCTCGTGTGTGATGAGGAGACTGCTGGGTGGCTGGACCTCTTACATCTTCGACATTTCTATCTTTTTTTTTTTTTTTTTGTTTTCTTCCAAGTATTCCACACTCCAACAAAGATTCAGGCGTATTTTAAATTTGATTATGGCTATGGCAATGGCAATGGCAATGGCAACTGGCATGAAACTTTTTGTGTTGAATGATTGATATTGCATGGAATGGACTAATAAGATATAAGTTTTTTTTTTCCCCCTTTTTGATTTTTTAATGATATGATGGTGGTATGTGAATTATGAGGTATGGTTATTGAATATGATAAGTAGGTAGGTAGGTAGGTAGGTAGGTAGGTGTGATGATGATGATGAGTAAAAGACTTCTCTCTTTTATTATTTTTATTCTTTTTGTTTTTGTTTTTGTGTTAATATTTCAAGGTAAGGTGGAAGGGTAGGGAAGGAGGGAGGTATTATGTTGTAATGTTGGGGGTTGGGGGTGGGACGTTAAGGGTTGGAATGAGATGAAGAGGATGGTAGGTAGGGTTAGGGTTAGGGTTGTGATTAGGGTTTGTGGTTGTGGTTGTGAACTTAATGAAGGGTTAGAGGAAGAGGAGAGGGGGATTTGGTGGGTGGGGGTGGATGGAGATGAGAGTGGGGATGGGGAGAGAGGGGGGGGTGAAGAAGGGAATACGGGTTGTGGTTTTTATTGTGGTTTTTGTTATGGTTTTTATTATTGATTTATATTTATATTTATATTTTTATAATATTTATTTATATAATCCTTTTTCTTTTTTTTTTTTGTTTTCATTATTCTTTTAATTATTCTTTTAATTATTCTTTTAATTATTCTTTTAATTATTCTTTTTTTTTCTTTTTTTTTCTTTTTTTTAATTAATTAATCGATTCTTTTTTTATTATTTATTTTTTTTATAATTTTTAATTAGGTTTTTTTTTTTTGATTTGGGGTTTGGGGGTTGGAGTTTGGGAATGTTGTATTGGGGGAAGGAGAAGGGGGGAGAAGAAAGGGGGGGAGAGGGGAGAGGGGAGAGAGAGATGCGGATGCGGATGCGGATGCGGATGCGAATGGGGATGGGGATGGTTTATTAATTCATTCTTCTTCTTCTTTTATAGCTATATATATATACATGTGTGTGTGTGTGTGTGTGTGTGTGTGTGTGTGTGTGTATATCTCACACACACTCTCTTTTTTTTTCTCTTTCTTCATCTTCTTTACCTTGAAGTATTTATAATTTACTTGGTTATTTGTTTATTCGTTTATTTGTTTATTTGTTTACATATTCACATATTCACATATTCACATAGTAGGATTATAGAAATCATCTAATTCCTCGGGACTCGGGACTCGGGACTCGGAAATGTCGTTTCATCTTCTATTCTAGATTGGTTGGTTGTTGATTGATTGAGCACTGATTGTTGATTATTGGATGGGGGTGAGGGGTGAGGTTTGAAGGTTTTGAAATGGGGGGTAAGGGGGAGGAAGGGAGGTATGGAGTAAGAGGTTGTGGATTATGATTATGATGATGCTTTTTGGGTCATGATAGGTATGGATAATGTGTTATAGTATGTTGCAAGTAAATGAATGGATGGAGGGATGGATAAAGAAAGGAAGGAATTGGATTTCCTTTCTAGGTTTTAGACTTTAATAATGGGTGGGTAGATTTTTTGTTGTGTTGTATTGTGTTGAGAGGTTCATCTTAACAATATTCATGCTTGCAGTTTGGAATAATCAAATAGTAATTCATGAGCGGGATTAAAATCTATTCCGTAGATCTATAGCTCAAACCGGGCTTTTCTCGCTCGTTAGAAATTACTTGCTCTTTATCAAGATCTTTGAATTCGAATCTTAAATCTTTTATTGGACGGTATTGATGCAACATTGTTATTAGTATACGCGTGTGAAACGGGAGTTGATGTTGAATCTTTAGTTGCTAGTTTGGTGTGTATGATATACATTTATATTTCTATGTACTTCGATATTGTTGAAGATATTTTGAGATGCTGAAATCGGATCTCAAATGCTTTTTTTTGACTTGAATCGGAATCTGCAATGTTCTTTTGAATGCTGATTAGAATTTGAAATGCTTTTTCTAACCTGATCAGCATTTGCAATGAGCATACTTTGGTATACTTCTTATTCCGGTGTAGTTCTAATAGATCTGGAGTATCCAATGATATTAAAGTATTATAATACTGAATACTTTGAGTCATAAGAATTAATACCGCCTAGATAAGTATAGATGCATGTTCCAAAACCATTATGGGTACTGTTTTAAGTCTACTTACCATACTAGTCCGTATCCTGAATACAGGAATACTCATGACAACTTGGAATACTGGGTTACCGAACCTGGGAGTTGGACATTGTGAGATTCGATACTGCCGTCTTTTATGATAATTAATGAGTGCTCTATTTACGAATAGTGCCCTGGATGTTGAGCGGACTTGCGGGAATGGATGGGTGATGTAGGTTGTGGTTGATGGAGCTGGGGAGTAGTTAGCTGGGGATTTGGTAATTAAGGAGAGGAGGTGATGTTAGTTTTTGGATGAGGGTAATGGATGTTGAGGATGTTGGGAAGGTGTGAAGGGTGAGTTGTGTGGTAAGATTTAAGATCTTAATTATTTCAAATGTAAGGTATAATTAATTAAATAAGTGTCGAACTTGGGATATTAGTGTAGATAGATATAAACAAAAAACATAATAAACAGGGAAAAGATATTTTAATCTAGGATGCGATAATTACTATAAGGAAGGGTAATTAATGCAAATGAGTTGATGTTGTTACGCTATAAAATACTATATCTAATATCATATAAGTATAACACTTATATAATTCATACATTTAGGTTATTCTCCTATAATATGTTTATTGAGTAATGTAGTTTTCGTATACAATCCGAGCTACAGGTCGTTGCTCTAGAGTTTAAGATTTTTGCATCTTGGATATTTTTATACTAAGTATCAGGAAGTAGGGCGGTGTTTTTGAGATGTACGTTGTTAATTGATACCTGCAAGACAAAGTCTATGTATTTATTGATGTATCTATATCTTGGAGAAATAGCTTGACTAAATCCACAACCGCCTTAGCCCCTTTTATACCTTCTCATTAAAACAAAAGCGATATATAACTTAGTCTCGATAGGATTTTTATAGGATTAAGCTCTTGTCAAATTCTGATTTTATGCTCAATGATCTATATTTCAGCAAACCATTAAACTTAATAATAGCAAGATTGTGAAAATCGGGTTCATATTACATACATCCTATCCTTAATTATTGATGGGTATTGATTATATACATAGGCTACGCTATGTATATCGTTCTTCTCGATCACTAAGTACATCGTCGAGAACCTCGCTTATGGGCAAATCGATAACATCTTTAGTGTAAAAGTTAGAGTAACAAATTTGGCTAATGACCAGTTCTTTGTATCATGCTGTGTGGAAGGAGTTGGTGATATTGATATTTTTTCGTGCTAATTACTTGTTGAAAATGTCGTGGTTGAAAGTCAAGTTGTATTGGACTTCATTACAATGAAGCGTTTTTTAAACTTCTCATCTGCTCTTTGAGATGGTGATTGTGTGTTCTTGCGGCCATATGCTTTGTTTTTTAGGCTGGAGGGTGCTTTTGATTTATAGCCGTGATTAAAGCCTAATTAGATATCTGGTATTTGGTGGGATTGATGTTGAGAATGGGGTTCTTGGTTGAAGGTATTGGGATATGAATTTAGTAGGGGGTTGGCTTTAGGTTGATCTTATAGTTGCTTTATTAGGTGGGTGATGTGTAATGTAATAATGTTACAGGCTGTAGTAGCTTTTCCTTTTCTGTATATTCTCTGGATGTTTCTAGTTCCAGGAGCTTTGATTGCTTATATGTAAGGTGATTAGAGTAGATGCTAGGATTGTAAAATCTGTAACTTTTAGAATAGCTGTTTGGATATGGTTAGTATGTATTGGCTTTGATGTTTCTATTATAGGATTCTAATTGCTGAGAAACGAGAACGGCCCCCTTTTCTAGTTAGAATAGAAAGGTTAAGCGAGATGTCGGTTAAATTGAAACATCGGTTACTTTCAAATCGTAATCTGATTTAACATACGTTAAGATATATTTTAGATCCAATTCTATATTAACGCAAATGCATTCTAAAGTGATTGATAGGTTAGTTAATAAATAGCTAGACTGATTGTTTTGATAGTGTTAGTATCTGCGTTAAGAGCCCATCTAAAACTATTCGGTTCTCTATTAATAAGCTATGGAGAACAAGCTACTGATAAATGCCGCAGATTATTGTGACGGCTGAGCCGAGTGATCTCTTGCGCCACATAAGTATAGTGTATATAGATTGATATAGTAAATAGAAATTCGTCAACGCGCTCCAATAAGACTGCCAGCACTTATAGCTCTTTCCCTTCCTTCTGGCCAATAGGCTCCAATCTCCTGTATCTAAACCTAGCTAGTTATTCATCTGCAGTGATTATTTACTTGTAGATCTTAAGAATTAGTAATAGGTTATCTGTATAAGACTGTATTCTTTTGGTAACTGTTATCTAGAGATAGCGCGGGCTACTAAGTAAAACACGAAACCTAATATTGATTAATTATGATTCTAATCTCGAACAGCCGATCTTAGTATTTTAAGCGTAAGCAGATATACAATTTTTAATGCTTTTATGTTCTACAAAACTTGTCTTATTCGATGTGTGAGTCTGATCCTACCAAGTTCTAGTGTTGTGATTAGTTTCGTCGTATTCCGTATATTGGTTCGCATCGTGATGCATGAATTGTTTTGAATATACATTCGTATATAGTATTGAATTATATATCACTGATTCACTGAAAGTACTTGTCACTAGTTGATATTAGTATACCACTGAATACTACTAGAGATAATTATAATAAATGCTGGGGTTTAGTCTAGAATGGGTATCCTATGCTTGATTACGATCTGGAATGAGCATTTCATACTGAATTAATATTCTGAATGGATACTCTAAATCTAATCAGGATTTGCAATGCCCATTCCAGATTCGATTCCGATATTTCAATATATCTTCAATGGTATGGAACTCTATTATATTATTAAATATATATAAACCCATAATTATACGTACGGAAATAGTAATTAGAGTTTCTATATCAATTAGCGTCTCATTGGCATATTCTTTTAATTACAACACTGCCAAGTTCTATAAATCAAATTGCCACTCACCCAAAGCTGAAACAAACCATCATTCTCTCCACTGCTTTCCATGAATTTTATTTCTTAGCTAAAATAGCTTTCGGTCCATCGATGGGAGTGGTGTAAGTTAGTGCAATTGCTTAGCATGAAGCAGCATGTTCGCGTAAGATACGCCAATACTAAATACGAGACGCGAAACACATGACACACCTGCATCAAAGACACAGATCCCAGCTTCGTTCCATCAAAATCAGCTTTTTGTCAAGGGAGAGCATGATAGCCTTCGTCTGATACCTCTACTTGACCTCATATCATGGCATACACCATAGTTAATGCACCGCAACTTTCAATGAAGCCCTGATCCCCGTATTCCGAAGACTCGGTTAGGTAACGCTGCCGCAAGTCCAACTTTGTGCATTGAGTATCGTAGGCGCCGTTGTAAGTTTCTGGGTACTTATACGAGACTATGCGGCAACGGTGGGACAATAACGGTCGTGCTGGTTGTCAATGAGCTATGCGACCAGCGGCTACTATTTGGTAGCTGACTGCTGGCGCTAGGTGTACAGCACATTTATATGCTCGACCGTGGCACACTCCATTGCTAGGGATGAATAGCAGTTTCTGCCCTATAACACTAAAAATTCGTGGAAGACGAAGATTGACCGAGCAGACTAGATTGACGCAGGTACGACATCATGTAGAACTACCAAACTATAGTAGTATGGACTGTTTTCATAGTAACCCGGGAATTTTCTGTCTCTTGTAAAGGGTAGTCAACAATTGATGTCATATAAAGCCCATGATAATATGGCCAGTAGCTCTCTCAGAGAGAACTTTTGCTGTACTTTCTAGCTGATATATATAGTGATGATTGATATACGGCTTGTCCTACATACATATATATATATAAGACCGCACTATGTAGCTACTGGAAAACTACATACAAAAGTTCTAAGTGATTCTATTCTCAAATCTATAGCTAGCAGATCGCTACACTGTAATTTGTCATTTTAATCTGCTGAACCTCTTGATTTTCGATTATACAGATTTCTATATATATATCACCTAATTATATTTATATTACTTTTAAACTTAAATCGTGATATTGTAACGATTGTAAACAGTACTAAAAGAGACACAAAGTTAACTCCCCAGTCTTATACTGTCGTTAGGTGTTTTAGCTGTTCTATTTAGATGAAAGGCGTTTAAATTTGCAATTGATTAGCTTAGAGTATAGAAACCGGCGTAGTAATCAATATTAAGCGAATGGAAAAGCCGTATAAAATAGCGGCAGGAAATTCTAGGTGCCTAGATAGTTGGTAATAATATTTCCAAGACTAATACCACGATAAAACATCGATGGTTCTCACAAGATTATAATTTTTACAATTTAAGAATAAATATCATTTCAATGTTATTTTATCTTACCTTTAAAAATAAATTCATAAGTTGAAGGACTGGCTTTTGGTAAGGCAATAAGGCTGACATATAGAGAGAGCTTCACTTGGCTACTTGATTGGTCACTATTGCTAGTGCGAAAATTCGAAGCTCGGTCCAGCTTGGATCTTTGTTTTGGCAGGGCTGGTGGTTAAATATTTGTCGAGCTTTGGATTTTCGATCGGATTGCGAAAGCTTGGATTGTGACGCGCGATTTCTCGACATTGATCTCTGGTCTTGGTTCGATTCAATTCGATTTGATTTAATTCGTTGAATTGGTTGATTGATGAATGGTTGGTGGGATTGAGCATTAAGGATTGTGACAAAGATTTGAGGGTTGGAATTTGAGAGTCGCGACTTTGAAGGAAGTGGGAAGTGAGAATTGAGGATTGAGAATTGAGGAGCGCAATTGCGAAAGTCTAAAGGGAAAAGGGAAAACGAAAAGCAAATATTCAAGAAGTGAAGATGGCGGATTATGAGAGAAGTGGTGAGAGAGGAGGTGGCGACAGAGGTGACAGAGGTGATAGAAATGATAGAGGTGAGAGGGAAGAGAGAGGTGGGAGAGGAGGTTATAGAGGAAGATATAATGGGGGTGGTGGAAGAGGTGGTGGGGGGAGGAAGAGATATAGAGGTCAGTTCTTTGATTTCTTTTCAGTTTGTTGGTTGTTCATGCGAAGGATGGAATCTTGATGGAGGAGATGGGATGGAATTGGAGGTAACTGGGCGACGTATGGAAATGGATGATATGGCATTGACTGAGCTTCAAATT
Organism: Monilinia laxa; assembly: GCA_009299455.1. NCBI lineage: Eukaryota > Fungi > Ascomycota > Leotiomycetes > Helotiales > Sclerotiniaceae > Monilinia > Monilinia laxa. The sequence continues at coordinate 988,870 of VIGI01000014.1, forward strand.
GAGCTTGGAGAGTTGAATCTGTTGAATCTCGACATTTCAATGATTACAACTCAGGAAACAAGGCTGACAACTTTCTTCATACCACAGATGAAGATGATTATGATCGACGACCTCAAAGACGCCGTTATGAAGAACCTCTCATCGTTAGAGTCCGCAAACAACTTCTTTCAATCGCAGAATCACCCTTGAAGCGCGTCGAAACAGAAGTAGCGGAAATAGCTAAAGTTGTGTGCGACAACTATGATGATATCGAATTGCGCGATTCTTTCTACGATTTATCATTACAATTGGTGGTGGAACAACCATTCAAGATTCCTTTTGTCGCGGCCGTGGTCATGGTATTGAATACGCTCAAAGAAGAGATGGTTGGAGAATTGTTGGAGAGGGCTACGAGAGGCCTGAATAGGTCAATTGCAATTGGGGATTGGAGGCAGGTTAAGTTATACATGAAGTTTCTGGGAAGCTTACAGGGTTTGTTGGAGGGTGATGGTGTTTTCCCTGTTTTGCAGGATTTCTTGACCAAAGCATTGGATTTGCAGACTGAGAATAACGAAGAGGTGAGAATTTTACATGATTAGGAATTTATTAAGGGAGTGATTAGCTAACGTGAATTTATAGACAATTGGACCTGAATTGGTCAAGATTATCCTTTTTACAATTCCATATGTTATGGCTTCTTCGGCAACAGATACTCATGAGAAGGCTGCAGCTATGATTGAAAATACTGATATCATTGCTTCTGAACCACATGTTCTACAAGCATTGGTTGAGCCATATCCTGGAAATAACAAGGAAGATTCCATTGCTCCAGTTGGTGTTTTGAGTCTTTTGCAAAAGCAATTGCAGGCCGAGTCACAAAATGGATGGGAACTCTTTTGCTTACCTAGACCCTGGAAGATGATTGAGCCTGAACAACAAGAAGCTTTGGGTTCCGCTTCGAAACACGCTTTGCCGCCAATTAATCTTCCTGAGATTGTCAGCTCTGGCCCAAGACCTTTGTTTCCTGAGCTTTACTTTTCGGTTTATGCCAATCAGGATGTTGAGACTGTACCACCTATTACAGATATTTCATCATGTTTGTTGAGAGATGCATTAGTTGATACGATCAATATCTTAGACTACAACAGAAATGCAACAGCGAAATTCTTGATCGATATCGATTGTTATTTCGCTCCAGATACTTTCGTCAAGAGAGCTACTCCATTCGATAGACTTCGAGATGTTGAGGGAGATAGATCAACATGGAAGCCTGAAGATGTTGCAGTTGATGCTGTCTTTTCTCAATTATTCCAACTTCCAGTTCCAGAACACAAGCTCGTCTATTATCATGCTGTTTTGACGGAATCTTGCAAGATTGCTCCAGCTGCTATTGCTCCATCTCTTGGTCGTGCAATCCGTTTCTTATATAGAAATGTGGATTGTATGGATCTTGAATTGAGTTATAGATTTATGGATTGGTTTTCTCATCATTTGAGTAACTTTGGTTTCACATGGAAATGGACTGAATGGATTGATGATGTAGAGCTTACAGATTTAGATCCAAAGAAAGCTTTTATTATTGGTTCTTTGGATAAGGAAATTCGATTGAGTTTTGCTCAAAGAATTAAGGGCACCTTACCACCACCATACCAACAGTTGATTACGGAGGAGAAAGAAAAAGATACTCCTGATTTGAAATTCAACGATCCGAGTAAGTAAAATGTTCGTACAGTTGTGAATGATTCTAATGGTTCATAGGCACACCGTTCAGTGCTGAAGGTCAAGAAATCCTTGCTCTTCTCCGTAAGAAGGCTCCAGAAGAGGAGATTCAACCTGTCGTCGATAGAATTCATACCTTGGCTGTCGAACAAGCTCTTCCAGATCCTCTTGTCCCATCCACTGATGCGTACGTAACAGCAATTTGCTATATTGGGTCGAAATCCCTCAGTCACGTTCTTTCCTGCATTGAACGTTGCAAAGATCGCCTTCTAGCCATTGGTCCTGCTTCACCTGTTGCCCGTCGCCAAATTATCACTTCCGTTATGGAATACTGGAAAGATCAACCTGGAATCGGTGTAAACATTATCGATAAACTCTTGAACTATACAATCCTCAGTCCACAAAGTGTGGTACAATGGGCATTGGGTAGCGAGGGTAAGAAATTGAGCCAATCTTTCGTTTATGAAATGGTCGGAGCCACAGTAGGAAAAGTCACAGGCAGAATTCGTCAAGTCCAACTTAATCTTCGAGTCCCTGGATTACTTGAAGAACAAAAAGCCCTCATCAACCAAACAATTGAGATTGAAAGAATCAACATGCGTGAATTAGGAGCGGAAATGGACGATATTCTCAGTAGCTGGGCCAACGGAACCAAAGATCAAGAAATACAGGATGGGGATGGCACTAGTGGAAATGAGGAATTGCTTAGAAGCTGGGGTGAAAGATGGATGAGGGTTTTTAGGAGAAAGTTTGCAGTTGAGGAGGCCTGGTGTACGGAAGCTGCTAAATGGGTTGAACCACCTGTTGAGGAGGAGGTGAAGGTTGAAGTCCCGGCGGTTAATAATCCCGAGGAAATGAAACTTGATGTGGAGGGTGTGGAGGGTGTGGAGGGAATCGAGTAGAGGAATTGAGAGGGTTTGGTTCGCTTGAAAGGGGGTTAGCATAGGGACCCAAAAGACCGTGGAGTGTAAGCTTTAGAATGAATGAAAAACAGACAAGGGGAGAAGGAAATATGTGAGGGAGTGAAAAATTTGCAAAAGCACTGCACTGCGTGCATGATAACATTCATATCGGGTGCGGGAAAGGAATTCTCGTTTTCGATTTATACTTTTTTTTTCTCATTGTACGATAGACGCTGTGATGCAGAGAGACAGAAAGGAACAAAATGAAGCAGATGTTATAAGATGAGAATCAAAGGGCATATGAATAAATCAAACAGTTTATTTACTTCAATGCAGGTGTTTTATTTCAGTTTGTGGGAAAAATACCTTCTAAATGGGGACCTGGATATAAGTTGATAATGTGGTTGTGTGATCCTGTAGATTTGGTTGTGGTGTGATATATTTGTCATTAGACTATATGATGTTATGTCTTTTTATCAAAAATCTACGTGACTTCATTATTTTCTTTTGAATTTGTGATATGCAGTTGCAGCGTATCATACAGAGACAATGTGATCTCATCCGAGCTGTGAAAGATGTTATTGCTAGGTCCTAAATCTTGCATCAGATGAATATGTAATGTAACTCACCCCTTTGAACGCCAATGTGAACGCCTGATATATCCATTGCCATCGCTGATTCGTGGTATTTTTTCTCTTCTCATGATACTGCCAAACGCGTCTAGCATATGCCTACCCCCGTTCTCAATCTTACACGTAATAAGACCTTTCAATGTTTAGAATACACTCATTCCAAGCTCCTCTTCACCTTCTTCCATATCCAGGTGGCGCCCCGTGACCTTGTGGTCCTGTAGGCGGCATCCCCATCGGCATTCCCTGCGCGCCGTTAAATCCAGGAGGTGCTTGCATGCCTCCAAAACCGGGTGGAGGAACCATACCACCTGGTGGCGCAAATCCAGGTGGAAACTGAGGCATTCCTCTTCCAGGCCCAGTAGGAGGTCCACCATATCCACTTGGTCCAGTTGGTGGCACATGCTGGTTGTGGAAATCCATTTGTGGACCTCCGTAGCCAGCGTGAGATGGAGGTGGTCGTTGAGGAAGACCGGAAGGGGGTGGTGGAAGATGTTGAGCTGGTCCTCCTGGTACACCGCGAGGACCACCAGGTGGTGGGACAGAGTTGTAGGATGGTCGTTGAGATGGGAATCCAGGAGGTGCAGCGGGAATTGGAGATTCGTTTAACATTGCCGCTGGAGCTTGTGGGATTCCATTCATACCCAATAATAATCCCGGTGGCATAGCTTGTAGATCTGGAAGAACATTATGCTTCTTTGCTTGAGCTGCCAAAGCTCTCTCGGCTGCATCTCCGTGTCTTTCTCCCTTTCCATCTTTCTTGTATGCGTATTGTACGGAAATATCTTTATTCATTAAGTATTGACCATTCATGTTTGCGATAGCATCATCTGAAGCTTCGAAACTGGCATAAGAAACGAAGCCGTAACCTTTGGAAAGTGAGGACTCGTCGCGAGCGATTTTAGGAGGGGAGATGAGGGATCCAAAGCGCGAGAAGGTATCGTATAGGGTCTTTTCGTCAACCATAGGATCGAGATTACCAATGAAGAGCTCAGCGCCAACTTCGACTGTCTTTTGTTTATCGGCAGAAGCCTAGATTTCTCCAATTAGCTTACTTCTTCCTTTTTGACAACTTGGAAGAAGGGTAGAGCAAACCTTGTTGACACGAATTGGTTTTCCATATAATCGCACTTGATTCATAATACGCGCCGCATATTCAGCGTCTTCCTCTGATATAAATTCCACAAACCCATAGCCTTGATGAATTTGGGTGACGCGATCTTTGGGTAAATGTACATTAACAATCCGACCAGCTTGCAACATTAATTCCCATATTAGACTATCGGTAACTCGCTCATCAATATTGCCAATATAGACGGTGGCCTCCTTGTCTTGTTCCCTATGATGAGGAGCCATTGTTAGCTTTGTGTCTTGGAGATGAATAAATTTGAGAGCTTGAAATAAAGATATATTTACCAATGTCTTGCGCCTGACATGTTGTTGTTATTTTCGGAACTCGGAGGTCAATATCCCGTCTTGAAGAGTTGTTGAAGTGAAGATGAGAAAGAAAAGAGCTGTGGTGAATATACATGGAGCTTGACAGTGAAGCTTGAAATGCGACAGAAAAATAATAGTGGATTAGTCAGCAACCTTGTTGATTGTGAGAACCTTGAACATTTTTTAGGATGGCAGCAAGACTGGAGAAGACAAGTTATAACACTTGATTTTACAACAAACTGTAAGTCTATTCTTTGATCCCATATCTGCTTGTTTGCTGGATTCTAATTCTAAATAGCTCCGAAATACGAGATTATCAAAATGCAACTTTCCGAAGAATCCAAGGTTCGCATACAGTCCATGATATGATGGATGGGAATGGTTTTGTTAACTAAAGAATAGGAGCGCATTGGCAAGCTCATTGACTATTCCCGTGTTGCTATTCATTAGTGAGTATACTTAATTCTCATGTATTAGGTCTATGCTAACAAATGTAGTGGCTATCTCCCATTGATCCTCTACCTTGGTATGATTTACCTGCATGGAGCACAAAGACATGCATGCTAACAATAGCAGGATATACCCGCAGTGAACCTCGCCCTTCCATCGTCAGGTTAGTTGCTTTGCAGATATTGAAAACTCCAAGGCATTTTCTAATTGCCCATCTACAGACTTCTTTCTCCTCTCGCATAAGCTTTCGACGATAAGCAACTACACGGGAATGTTTAACTAGTCAATATTGAGGTCGATATTAAGGAACAGGGAAAAGATACTGAGCTATAGACGGATCGCTGGCATTAACCAGAGGATGTGACGGTTGTAGTATACGAGGCGTTCATGAAATAATGAAATGCTCAGGGAGCTGATGTTTATGGTGAATACATACCATACGAAGATAATTGTACAATAGCGCAAGCAAGAAGCGCAATCACCACTACGAAATCATACCAAGTCTCGATCTCCTATTGATATTTTGAAGACTAGAGTTTTTGCCATCTGTACAAAGTGAAACTGTTACCAAAAATAAAATTCCCTTTCCCCCGCCTCGGCAAACCCCAGAAAAAGATGAAGCTTCATTTTCGTCATCGGGTGTAAATATTTTTGCTCCTCGCAACACCAACGTTCTCACAATGATAAACATAAATCCTCCCTTATGACCGAAAACCATGCGCGCATCTCTCCCGCGCTGGTCGAGACAATTGCTGGCCTCTCGGCCGGTACAATGTCCACCTTAGCCGTCCATCCCCTTGATGTGATCAAAACGCGATTACAAAGTAATTTTATAGCCCTCCTCTCGATCAATGAAGTGCTAACGCACCTAGTTCACCGCAGTACATCCCATACTCCAGCCAGCGGCCTCACCATCTTTCGCAGTCTCACTAATCAACCTCAACCTCTGCAAAGTCTCTATCGTGGATTAACCCCCAATCTCTTTGGAAATGCTAGCAGTTGGGCCCTCTTCTTTTACTTCAAAAATATCTTTGAATCTTCACTTCGCTCCTTCCATAACCAACCTTCCAATTCCAACCATGTATCACTTTCACCCCTCGACTATTTTCTCGCGTCTGGTTCTGCGGGTATCATGATCACTATCTCTACAAACCCAATATGGGTCCTCAAGACAAGAATGCTGAGTTCAGATCGCAGTAGTGCAGGGGCATATCAGAGTATGTGGCATGGCGCAAAACATGTGTGGCAATATGAGGGGTTACAAGGGTTTTATAGAGGGGTAGGTGTTAGTCTGTTGGGAAATAGTCATGGTGCTGTGCAATTTGCAGTCTATGAGCCACTGAAGAATTTTTGGCGTAATCATATTTTGGGACAAACTCTGAGAAGTGATAGAGAAAGTTCTCAGGTAAAGCTGGGGAATACGGCTACGCTTCTTTTGAGTAGCTCTGCGAAAATTATTGCCGGGACAGCTACATATCCGTATCAAGTTGTGAGGAGTAGGTTGCAGACATATGATGCGGAAGAGAGGTTTGGAAAGGGCATTAGAGGTGTGATGGGGAAGGTTTGGAGGGAAGAAGGATGGAAGGGGTTTTACAGAGGATTGGGAACGAATATTGTGAGGGTTTTACCGGCGACTTGGGTTACATTCTTGGTGTATGAGAATGTAAGGTTTTATTTACCACGATGGTGGAGTGAAACCGAGAGAGAATAGGGATGAACTGTGAAAGTATATTCGCCAGGATTATCGTAGTTATCTTCATCATTGTTTTTATTGTGCGCTGCAATACAGGATGAAGCTTTAGCTAGATCCGTGTACAATAGATGCCTTGTGAGCATACATTATCATCTGTTTTTGAATAGATCATCTTTTCTCTCCCATCACGTTTTCCAACAGACAACTTCACCACATCCCGTCTTCCACCAGCATCCCTCAGTTTTCTCCCAAACATCCCACTCGCCAATCATCTCCTCCAGTTCATCTCTACTCTTCACAACCCCTAACCTCAACGCGTTCTCACCAATATCACCCGTCATCAAAGACTCTTTCCAACTGGGCTGCATCAAATGACTATAACTTTCCACAATCTTCTCCTTTTCAAATCCTGCTTCTCTCTAACCCATCTTCTCAAAAGTTTCCCGGCTTGAGGCTCGGATCCTTTCTCTCTAATCATTGCCTCCATAATCTGAACAGACCTTTTAAGACTATGTGTCGAGGGATAGAATACAGCATCATCCATATCACTCTCCCTACACGCCACGAACCCGCCAACTTTACAAACTCTTTTCATTTCTTTGATGGCTGCAACTGGGTCCGGTAAGTGGATAAGTAGTTGATGCGTATATACTACATCGAACGTCTCATCATCAAAAGGCAATTTCATCACATCACCAACTTGGAAAGAACAATTACTCAGCCCCAATTCCTTAGCTTTCGCATTGGCAATATCAACGACAGTAGGTCCAGCATCAAGACCGATGATAGAACCTCGAGAAATAAGTAATGCGACGTCGGTTGTAATGGAGCCGGGACCACAGCCGAGATCCAGGATGCATGAAGTTGGGTTGAGGTGGGGAAGGAAATAGGAACAGCAAGTTGATGCACGGCGGAGGGAGTGACGATCAACTACTGCGGGACTATAGCCGAGGGAGTATGTTGGTTCTTTTGATGTCATGGTTTTTGCGTTGGATACTGTCCTTGATGGTTAAGGAGGAAAAGGAAGAGGGAATATTTGAAAGATTGTCATCACGGAGATAAGATGGAGGGGTAACAAGTGTATATCGTGATTTCATGATTACGTCATCGTACTTCTTTTGGAAGCTTAATGAACTGTATACGCGAGTAGGGGTTCTATTCATGCACGGCCATATATTACTCGTACAAGGCTCTATATCTTCACTCCCGCATACTGCAACCTCACATGTTCAAGTATTGAGATCTAAATCCATCGAGGACGAAGAGAAAGGAAAACATGAGATGTGTCTATACGCTAGTAGATCCGTATATGGTGTAACTAATCCTACATATCAAGTAGAAGAAGCACGTCAAATTGATATCAAGAGAAAGCGATGAAAAAAAGGCATATTGCAAGGTAACTCCATAGCTAATGAGAATTATAAATAATGCTGGACGGTATCGAGCATGCCATATAGAGGTAGGAAGACGACCTAAACTGCTCAAAACAATAAGAAGTTGGGAAGGTTATCGCCTCTTTTTAAAGAAAAAGGGTCATTGATGTGTATTGGGCTCATAGGTCAGCAATGATATCCATAAGTGAAGTGTTATACAGACAAGAAAGAAGGGAGAGTAAGCCACACCTTTCTCTTCCACGATAACTTGACATGCGACTACGCATGTCATTCCTCAAAGTATCCTTTCTTTTACCCTAACCTCAGACTGTATGAGATGTGAAGGTTCCATATCACTTTAGATTTCACACACGATATCTAATCCGGTACGTCGCGACTAATGTATTATAGTCTTTTGTCTCCTGAAACATCCATTTCACAGTATTGAGTGTTATCTACTGCCAGCAGAATTGAAAATGGCGGATCATTGGCTATCACACCTGCAATCGCAAGTGATCGATATGGAGGGTAGGATCCATACACCTCACGATTTGTTCCATATTACTCTGGGGTTTTATTTGGTAACGACCAATACCCAAGCTCTTCCATAGCCAAGTCACATTGGCAGATATTAAACGTATTATTTTTTGGAATTTTGAGGTTCGCAATATATATTAAAGACAATTGTGAAGCTTGGCCGCTGAGTTGAATGCAATATTAGAACTACAACCTCATCGATGGTGCCGGTCCTATTAGCCACACTAACCTTAAATCTACTAGCCACATCACATGAATTACGGATGATAAACTTGTGCAGTAATTTCGGTATGAATGCAGCTCCGTGACTGTACTTTGTTACGAAATGGGTTGTATATTGGTATCAAGCTTTCAAGAAACCCAACGCATATTGGATTACCTTATCGCTTCAAACACAACTCTAACACAAAACACAGCCTTTCCAAGCTCTTTCTCTGCGGTTAAACTAGGCAATCGTATCACCTCCTTTGGCTCCCAATTAAAGCTTGCCATCTTCACTGTTAATATTCTCGCTAGAAGATGATAGCTTTTCAGCAGACTTTGGTTTCTTTTCCCAAGATACCCAAGAAAAATTCCTTTGGCCAAAGCAATATCTGGATGAAGAGTAACAGATAAGGTGACTCTGAAAGTGCAAGCAAGCTATCCTGGATGTCCTTATGCTTCCCCAGCCTTGTAACGTCTATCTGATGTTCCGCATCTTGCTCATCGACTAGTGTAGTAGTGTCTGATTGAAAATATGAAGAGCCTTTTTCTGACAGTGATCCATCCTGTGGATCGGCTGCTGGCTCTGATGGTTTCAATGATTTGTCCTTTGGAAGCACTTCAGAGGTCGCGATCCTTGCTCCCTCTTGAGACGTGTCTGTAAAGACTAGCAGATCTAGAGCCTTGGAAAGCTTTTCGACAGAAGTGTAAGTTGGATCCGTCAAGGCCAAATTGGATATCCTCGGGTCACTGGGTACAGAATGAAGCGTAGCTCGCTCCGTAAAATTTGAAATTATGGAAGATCGTCTTGATCTGGAGGATGGCGCAGCTGCAGAACTTATCACACCAAACTCTTCTCATTGGGGGCCTTTCGCAATACCTCCCATATGTACCGATCCAGGCAATGCATCTGGTACTTCTGTTGGTACTGCTTCCAAGTTTTCCATCTCCATCTGTCTTGGCAGCGAGTCGGCGAGAGAATCGAGATGAGTGCTGTCACGGCACCCGCGCGGTAGGTGAACAAAAGTTGACGCAGAACCTTTGCTTTTGCCTTGGTTCGAAAAGAACTTCATATATCTTAAGAAGTTGTCCTTCGTGCTTTTCAGCTTCCCTTTAACATTGACTTCCATATAAAAGGGCTCGTCATCATCTTCGAAAGCAAAGCCAGTATATATGATGTTGGTATGCGCCATATGTAGCTCGAAATCACTTTCTGTAAGCTCCCATTCCAATGTTCTATATACTGCCGTATGCCGACCTTTCTGAGTTGGGTGTGCTGCAGGCTTTAGCCTTCCATTGAAAACCCATCTGCTAGTTAAAAGAACTTCTTTTGCCGTGTCTATACCGATTCCACCAGCACCATTTCCGAAAATGTTAATGTTTAGAGTTAAATGAACATTTTTCTTAACGGAAACCAACCTCTCTTTACCAAAGAGTTGCTTGGGACCATATCGGTCAGTAATACGAAGGGTATGTGAAACCGGTTTATTCCCAAGTCTTCCCCTATCATCTCCTGGATCGTACTCCTCCAAGGTAATTGAGACCGTGGCATTTGATAACTTGCAATCCCTCGGTTGATCAAATCCAAGACTCATATATATCACACCGCCTGGATTTTCAGCCTCTCCTAGAACACTTCACTTGGATTTAGAGAGCTTGAATTGACAGCTTACTCCGACTTTTCCAAGTTTTTGATATTTCAAACATACATCGGGAAGATGCTCAATTTTTTCGAAGGGACGTCCGAATTTGCGTGCAATAATTGGATTTGTACCCAAGGTATCGAGAGCCATTGTGAAGTTGAATGTGATTTATTATGGGTGAAGATGAATCAAGTTGGAAAATTATAAAACGATTGAACTGATGATCTGTCGAGTGGTGGTCATTGGCTTCTTACAGCTGATGGTAGTACTTTTCAGCTGAATATAATGTGATTGGGGCGTTGAGGCAGTGCTAGAATACAGGCGACCTTCATGTATGACATATGATTTGGGAAAGATGTAACAAAGGTGCCTCCTATCTAACAAATTTTAGTCAAAATCTACCTATAATCACTCGAAATCGCCAATTTTGTATGGGAACAGAAGCTTTAAAAAGTCCAGTAAAGACAGATAACTTTGGGATGTCTCTTCCTTACGCTTCTCATTCAGCCGCGTCAATGCCGGTATCATCGCGCGGTGATTCTCAATGGGCAGATCATACTCGTGCTTCATATTCAACTCCCCTAACCTCCACTTCTCCAGATATTTTGGAACCTTCTACAGAGAGACGAAGTGTATCTTTCAAGGAGCCCTCACAAATTCCAAAATATGATCCTCATTCAGGGAGGTATGCTGATCTGGAAAGCGATTACGGCCGCCATTGGACCAATTGTTACTCTCGTGATAAGAAATCATCTTCCGTGAGAGACTATACTTCATGGACCGAAGCCTCAATGCAGGATACAACGATCCAGCTTGAGTTCAATTTCAGTGAAGACATCGAAAGTTACTTGGAGGAACTTTCTCGTTTGAGGAGAATTGGCAGATATAATGATGCTAGACAATATTACAACACTTGTCGAACCTATTGTGGCGATCACCCAGAACTCGTTATTGACTATGTTGACACCTTGTTGGCTCAAGGGGCATTCAAAGATGTTCTCAATCTTGCTACAGATAAAAACAATCCAATCTTATCGCAAGAGTGTGACAAAATTTACCATCACTACTTGCACTCTTCACTATGCGTAGCAAGGGCTACCACTTTAGGTTGGTTGGAAGAGGCAGTTTGGGAGTGGACAAAGGCAAGAGCGGAGATGCTTTCAGAGTTTGAGAGAGATTTTACCAAACTGAGTCCACTTCAGGTAAAGTACACCATTACATTATTGTCCCCTTTTAGATTGTACCTAGTTTTCTATAGATCAGGTTTCTGTGCCATTTGATATATCTAGAAACTTCATATACTACTATCATGGCATCACCTTGTCGTAGACCCGAGTTTTAATTCTTCTGGAGATCGTGCTGGGATGGGTTATATACAAATCTCTTCCGCGAAAATCGTGTTTGGGATATGCACGACATTTTCTATCATATTTTAGGGTTTTCCGGTGTCAAAAAGGCGATAGTAATATTTTTTGGTACTGAAATAAGTCTAGACAGCTCCATCGATAAACTCGTCGTTAAATGGACACCAGGTGGTGATGAATCTACACTTCTCGCTATTCTCGACATATTAGTCACGATATCTCTTCACATGATTCCACCGAAGGGATGTCTCAATAGAGCAGACAAACAGACCATCCATCTGTGTATGAATCATGCCCGAGAAATTGCGATTTCCATTAGAGACAACCATCTTGCAAGCATCAAGTCTAGTCCTTATTTGCGATGGATCTTGGCCGAAGTAAGAGTGGCTGATATACTGGGAGAAAATATAGAGCTCTCACGCTATTCATACCTAGACAATTCTGGTGAAGCTTTAGTTTACGAAGGCCGTCTTCCTATTTACGTGCCTATTGGATCAGAAAACCCAGGTTGGGTGATCTCAACTTATTCAGCACAATACAATGAGCTACTACATCTTGGGTTGAATACTGCACGGGACCTTGGCCACTATGGTCTCGGAGTTTGCTATCTAGAAGAGCTTTTATTGGTGTCAGAATCCCCCCAAACTTATCTTACTGATTTGACAAAACTACAGAAAGATGTAATAGGCGATAACTCTGGCTATCTCAGGACATGTTTAGCCAAATATCTTTTTATAATGGAGCAAGAAGAACAGAAAAATTTGAGCAATGAACTGAAAGAATTTGATAGGGAAGAAACTAATGCCGGTCAAAGTAGCAATCCTACCCTAAAGTGGTACCAAAGAAAGATTCAACGAGCATTGTGCTCTTCCTTGAGTTTGTCTGAAGAGCAGCAAGATCTGTTTTCATGGATGGAAAAGTCAGCCTATCATGAACTTCCTCGGGACTTCAGCAACCGATACAAGTTACTACATTCTAAATCACGTAACGACAGCTACTATTGGTGCGAAGGGAGTATTGCAGCATACACCAGAGACGATAGAGCTTCAAAACCCTACATTCCGGGCAATCCTTTTGCTCCGAATCCCAGCTCTGGTCTATCATTCTTTCCAGATAGAGAGGACTTCATAGAATACTCTAGTTATATCAGGCCTTTTATGCCGCAACCGTATAACATTAGGCCCAACCAAACAGAACCCATTAGGCGCAACTATTCTCCTCATAGAGAGCATAGACCATTGAATATAAGATCAAGAGAAAGTATCCCTCCTGAACCACCAATCACAAGGGAAGAATTAGTTAAATTGAAAAAGCCCAACAGTTGGCTAAGGAGGCAGAGGAGCGTGATAGATTATTGGCTTGAGAGGCAAACCGTGATAGTAAGTACATTGAGCTTTTTCACTTGGGTATAGATTGCTAACAACTACAGGCTCGCAGATAAGCAGTGTTGACGATCAGTAGTAAAATTCGGGTCGGAAACACTTATTGAAGGCTACTGGGACAGAATTTCAGTTAAATGAAGCAGTATAGTATGTGACGTCAATATGATTCGAAGTTGTGACGTAGTTGGCAACTTGTTCATGGAAATCTCAAGAACACCTTGCTTGCAAGAAGTTGAGAAACCTCCTACTTGGATGTTAAAACTCAAAACAATAGTCTTTGTTTTATTCGACACCTATTTTCTATTTGAGGGGTTCCGTGACTCTCTGTAGTTTCTCTGTGCTCTTGGATATTTATGGGATAAGCAACAAAACAAATGACAGGGCTTAAACACGAAACGGAATGTTTTATTTTATGTTTCTTTCTGATCAACAACTCAGTATTTGTTGGCTAGAACTGTGGAAAACCATCCAGTCAATGTTTCATTGTGATTACCAAAAAAAAATATTTTTCGAATCTATTCATCCAGACGATGATATTTCTTAAGTTGGAAGCTCTTTGTCTTTATTATACCAAAATAAGCAGCTCGATATAAGCTTTATCCCCTTTGAAATCTTTTGGAAATTAATTATTCTCCTTTGACAAAGAACATGCATGACACAGGCAATGGATCTCTTTGGTGTTTTGTCTTGTATTGGCTCACTCATAAATCTCAAATCTCTATGTTCTACCATAAATATCAAGTAGATGCATTGAAAATAAACCTCTTCTTATATGAATACTCTCATCTCATAGATGCAAAAGCAGTGATCGTAACATCATAGGCCTCTCGCTATGTCTGGCACATTTCACCGAAGCGATGATGATCATATCTGTAGATCCAGAGCTGCAGAAAGTGAAATTACCCACCACGACGGTAAACCCCCCACCCCAATCCAAGAACAAGGTGAACCAATAGCATTCAACAACCCAGAAAAGCCGCCCGAGACCGAAAATTCAAAATCAACAACCACATCAAACCAAGGAGACGCAGATTCAATCGTAACCCCAGACTCGACCGGAAGCATGGAGGTAACATTCGACGTGACCTATGATCTCGAAGCCTACCTAGAAGAGTTTCCCCGACTCGCGAGAAAAGTTAAATTCGATGCGGCCATCGAGCTTTTCCACGCGTGTCCGCTGGATCTGAAGAATTACCCGGAGTTTATTCTCGATTTTGTGGATACGTTGTTGAGACAGGGGGCTTATAGGACGTTGGCAGATTTTGCTGCGAGGGGAGAATCGGGATTGATGACGAGGTTGAGTGATTTTGGGGTTATGCCGATGCATTACCTGTGGTCTGTGTTTGAGCTGGGTAGATGGCGTGTTTTTGGTTCTTTGGATGGTAGCTTGCGTCAATGATTTGAGGGCTGGTGAAGTGCGGGCGGGGTTAAGGTCGAATTTTGAGAAGCTGAATTCGGTTCAGGTAAGCTTTCCGTCTTTGTGAGGATTGGACGATTTTATTGATGGACAGGTAGGTACAATTGATGTGTGTAATTTGATGCAGCTGGATTCGGAAATAGAAAAATTCACAAAGCGAGATCAAAATGCAAATACCAGAAAGAAAACAGAAATTATCATGGGCAGCTCTTCGAGTTGGCACGGCTTATATAAGCACCTACTTTCCACAAATAGAATCTGGGATATGCGGGATCTTTTCCACGCTTTATATTCAAGATATGGAGTCGCAGATACCATCAAACTATTTCTCAACCAGAAGCGAGTGATCCCAAGCAGAGTTCTGCAATCAGATAACTCACATCTCAGAGGGTAGTTCCGTTTCGTTCTCGACTGGACACAATGTTCTCCCAGTGACGAATCAACCGACTTCGCCCTTCTCGACCTACTAGTAACCATGTCCCTCCAGCTCCTTTCGCACAGCAACAGAAACGAAGAACCCATCAAGAAAATCATAACCCAAGTCATGACCCATGCAAACCACTTCGCAATCTCTCTCAGTCTCAGCAATTCCGAAAATGTCCAAACGAGCCCCTATCTGAAGTGGGTCCTAGCCAACCAAAGATTAGCGAGAGAATTACCGATCAACGTTCGTCAAACCCCTAATCACACGTACCTGATGCGAGCCAAAGGCGTCGTAATATGGACCTGCAATCTTCCGATCTTCGTCCCAGTTGACGCTATTCACGATCGGGATCGCGTCACCTGGAATAAGCAATCGCGCCCAACTTCAGACAATCTACTCCACCTCGGATTGAAGACTGCTCGCAGAAATGGAGACTATGTCCTGGTAGCTCAGTACTTGGAAGAGATATTCTACACGTCTGATGCGCCGTTGGATGTACTGGGCGAATTGGCACGTTTGCAGAGAGATGTACAAGGTGATGGGGTTGGGTATTTAAGAACATGCTTGGCGAAATATCTTTGTGTGGGTGATGAAACTAGAATGGAGGAGTTGAGTAACGAGTTGGAAGAGCTGGAACACAGGGATTCGGAGTCGGAGTTGACGTGGAATATTGATCCGGTAACAAGATGGTGTCAGAGAGTGATATAGAGCGCGTTATCTCATCGTTTAGGACGCCCATTACAGATGGGTGTGTTTCTGGAAGAGAAAGAAAAGGCTTATGAGGAGCTACCTTGCGATTTCAAACGTTTGTTGGCAGAGTTGGGAACGGGGGATAATGATCGGGGCAGCAGATTTGACGCTGATAATCTTGATGAAAACCGCTCAGAGGGATCGGCTGAATCTGGTAAATGGACACTATATCGGGATCGTAACTTCATCATCTGCGATTCATCTGGGTATTTTAGCAAGATTTCTTCGGCGAAGGATTTTGAGAGAATTGTTGAAGCATGACCTCGAAATTTCAACGCGGTTGGTTGATTGGTATATTGAGTTATCGAGTAGAAATCAATCCTTTGTGAAAGAAACGTTGGGATTTAATATCATCACGGTGCTAACGATTCATATCTCATGAAAACCAATTCCGAATACTTGAGTCCTGATGCATACATCAGAATAAATTAACCCTTCGATTGTCATTCTTCATACCAACTTCTCATAACAAATCCTGACTCTTCCAGTAAGATGAGCCGAGAACGAAAACTAAATGGGATTAGACCCAACATCTAGAAGCTTCCAGATGAGATAAACACTGTATCTTCGATCATTTTATGGGCCAGAGTGTAACTGCATACACATATCCCATCCACAATACCCCCATCCTCACTCCAGCCATCACAGTATACAAAGAACTCACGCTCAGCCCAGCAAAGAAATAAAGCGATTCAAATGACGAAAAGACAAGAATCGGAGGGTAAGGCGAACTATGAAGCTGAGAATAGAAGTACTTGTGTTATATAAAGTTATAGCATGAAACGATTAGTGGAATTTGTTTTGAACGGATCTGTTGGATATGGGACGTATTCGTCGTGAACTTTAAGATCTGGTGGACATCAACATTTGTGTTCTGTGATGAGATTTGCCGGTCCCCTTCTTGCTTGAAGTGGAGGGGTGAAAAACTCCGGAAGTGTTTTGAGGAAGGAGTGATAGGTATTGGACGGTTAGGCTGTGGATTGTGAATGTAGATGCAACATTTGTGTGTGTTATTGTTCGTTGATTATTAATACACACATGAAACCCATCCTTCCCCATTGACTGTCCGGTAATTAAAAAGCAGCCATCACAACCCCACCAACCACCATTCCCAAGACCTCTCCTGAAACCCGTTGGCGCCGCGCCTCCAGTCGAACTAGACATACTCCCACTTTTACCCCCACTTGTAGCCGTAGCTGTACCTGCATCTGTAGTTCCAGCGCTAGTCATCGTAGCCGTAATCAACGCCCCAGATCCAGTTGCAGACCGTGATTTCGTAGCCGCGGCCGTCAGGCCCGACGATCCACTTACATCTCCAGTCTTCGTGGCTGCGGTTGCGCTACCCGTAATAGTACTTATGCCCTGCTTCCCACTTGCAGTGTAGTACAAACTAACCGCCGTCTTACTCGGATATAAATCTGTCAATCGTGTCACCATGCCCGGTGCAACGTCTCCGCCCCCAAACTATTAAAGATAGCTGCAAAACCCGCCGTTGGTGTACCGGTACAGAGTGTGATTGGATGCACTGGTGGTTATCGCATTGAAGGCGCTGACTTCCCCTGGGGAGCGTCCACCGTGTACGTAGTCGCAATTGAGACATCCGAGCCAGTTGCTGAAGAATCCACTGTTATACATACATTGGGCGTGAACAAGGTAATCGAGGGGAGTAGTGCCGTTGGGTTCGCAGGAGGATTGGATGGTTGTTACTTCGATGCAGGGGGGGGGGGGGGGCGTACCTGACGTGGTGGTTGGGGAACAGACGGAGGTGAGATAGTTCTCTTGGGAGATCGACGGGGATGGGTGGGTATAAGAATTTCTGTTCCTGGAAGTGCGGTTGCTGTGGTGGTAAGGATTGCTGCTGCACTGAGGTAGGAGCGTAGATGCATGGGGGTGGTTCAGTAGTACAGAATACTAGCTTCTTCAACTAGATATTTTGATATCAAAAGTACGCAATAGAGGAAAGGAAAGAGATACTTCTGCGAACATCTTACCGTTGTTTGTGAAGAATTTTACATTAAAACGTGAAGGATGCTCAATTAGGAACCTAACTCTTGTTATTCGACCCGTGAAGCTTCATCTAGACAATGAATGGAAAGTGTGATGAAAATATGCCTGTGCCGCTTATACGTATGATTGTAGTTGCGGGTGAGATTTCCAAAAAAACAGTAGCATCAATAGTGTCATTTTTGTCCGGCTTATCGCCAAGGGAATTGGCGTTGAAGGTTAGAGGCTTGTCAAAAGCTTGACTTAACGACTGTAAGCGGATAGAACCAGGGCCCGAGATATATTCTTCAAACTTCGAGGGAATCAATGAGTAGATGTGATGTACGTAAACGATATTGGTACATATGTACGTATAGATGAGATCGAGATGATTAGATGTAATCATTTATTTCTCTCGTTTACATACTTTTCTTTTGTTCAACCTCGATTAGATCATCATCATCATCATCATCATCATCATCATCATCATCATTTCTTCCTCTTTCATCTTCGCGCCGATTTGTACTTCCGTAAAAGTATCTACTAGGTAGCCCCTTACCCGCATTACCCGACATATCACCCATATTTATCCGGACCAATCATAAACCTCTATATTCTACCCGTGCCGTATCACCGACCCCCCTTGAAAAAGCTTATACATGGAAATTTAAACACCAGCAATCAAAAGGACAAGATAAGGAAACGTGGAGAGATCAACTTGGCGGTGACACTGTTATTGTTATTGCCATTGTCATTGTCATTGAAGAATCATTTCAACATAAGCTTGAGTAAGAACATGAGCATGGAGCAATTGACTAGAAAAAAAGAAAAATAATTGTATGTTGATTTGAGAAATATATTATTCTCCCCAGTACATATTGTCATAATCATAAACCCATCCATATATCAAATCTCTGTATCCCAGAGTTGATTCCCATCGCATCGCTACCTCGAGCATCGTTCATTTTGTTCTTATCCCCCCAATCCCACCATGCCCCGTTTATCTTTAACAGCATTGTTCACCACATCCACATCCACAGCATTCACATCCAGCGGATTCACCACCACGAAGGTTGGTCTCGGTACCCATGGCAGGAACTGGCTTCTATAGAGATGAGGTTAGTATATGGTTTATTATGAACTTGTATTATAGGAAAAGGGATGTCTTACGGGTTGTTGCATCTCGATACCAACGTTCTCGGAGCTCATAGGAGCTTCGGATTGGATTTGTTGCTCGACGACTGGTTGTTCGAAAGGCATGTTGATGGATATCTAATTGATTGAAGGTTAATGATGAGATCAAGTTCAATTGATACAAAAATACTGACTTTTGAGGTAGTCTTTTGGTAGAATTGAAGGTTCTTGTATGAGAAAGTTGTGTATGTCTGGAATCTGGATGAGAAGAAGGTCAATGGAGGATTTCGAGCCCTTTTGAATTCTCTCAAACGGTTACTAATATGGGCCGTGCAAATATCATTGGCCTTTATGACGTTGTATGGTTTAGGTACGTACATTGTGGAGACGTCTTCAAAATATTTTGTTGGCAGGCCAGGACAGGGTTTAAAGTCCAGACAGGTTCTCTAGAAGACATTAACCAACCATAACCCAGAAAACAAACGGTGAATGGAAATAGACGACACAGCCACGTATATCTGAAAGCGAATCAAACCCTCCAAAAACCTTACGATGCTATTCAAAGTACCTACCTCTTTGGTACCTGCGTGGTTATGTTCTCAGCATCGCATGCACAAAGATACAGTTCATCACACACATGCAAGTCTCACAACCTACGAATCAGCCAATCTTTTGTTCTTTGCGGTGGATGTTTCACCAACGTTCTCTTCCTTGCAAACGAGCTTGGCCATACCGAGTAGTGCCCTGCGCGGTCTTCCCCGATCTTTAATTTATCTGAGTATTAGGTCCAGCCTCTTTTGTACCTTTTTTAGTCTGCAGAGTCTACATTCATTATCTACTACGCCACAGCTTATATACAGTCAGTTGTGGATCCCAATAATTTAGCTCAAAGATAATGCTTAAGGGTGCCTTAATCTCTTTCGTTCGCTCTTACTTTCTCAGTTGTATAGTAGTGCTACACAACAGGACAGTTGATCCTTTGATAAATGCCGCAAATCCTGGTGGTGAACGTCGAGCAGTCATCTCTACAGTCATCTCTACAATCATCTTAATACTTGTCAGTTCGGGTTCAGCTCTCCAAGGGTTTTGATGTGGTCGGGATCCCGAAGATGGGAAAATTTCGGGAAGACGATACCAAGTTCAAGATCCCCTTGCAATGGGCCAGATAAGGTTTGGAAATAGGGCAACAGCAAGGTCAAAATTATAGCAATCATTTTACTTTTCATATATAGGATGGTCAAATTCTAGAAATTTCTTTTTGAGTTCTATTACGGTCACTACAGCATATCTGCAAATGCAGTACGGATTAAGCCGGTCATGTTAGGCTGATATTACTAAAAGCAACGTTGATGTTATGAATTTTGTGTTGATACATCCTAAAAATTTTCTGGAAATTATTGAAGACCTGATCGCAACTCCCTTCGTTAGAGATGGTCAAAAACCATTGCAATCACAGGTTCCGCAATCTGCGGCACTACCAGTTCACAACCACCATGGCCACAACTATATGGGGTTTGAATGCAGCTGCTGTTCTACACATATGTTCTGATACTCGTTCGTTTCGTTACCTTCAATATTGAATATGACATTGATCTCAGAGGCTGACACCTACAAACACAATCTGTTAGAAGATAAAAAATATGGAGTGGCTTTCAGATTTTGCTCACAGGCTCTTGGCTGACTGTAGTTTGAGATGTGGTAGTTATGGCCTCATTTTGAGAAGGCTGTTTATCAATGGAACCCATAGTGACGGCTCAAGTTCTTGCGGATTCCTGCACTTTTCTACCTTCCAGAAAGGTTAGTGCCTCTGAGCATCGTACGAAGTGAAATACTTTATAGTATACCACAGGCCAAGAGAATTGTCAATTTCGGTGATATGAGCTGTAATATATTAAGGTTTCGAGCTGAAGACTCAAAGGTTGGAAAGTAAAAGTGATGTTCGATACTTTGTATTGGAGTTTTCATCACGCGTCATTGCGTCTATAGTTTCGTGCGAATGGAAATACTTATCAACACGAAATGCAGCCATAACACCTTCGAGACATTCCATTATCTCATCAGTCATGATATTTTCTACCCTCAGTCAGAAGTCAGTCACCAGCCAGTCATTCCATATAGTGTACCATTCACCTTCCCGCACTTACTCAAGATCTAAGCATCATTTATCACCCTATTGAATAACACACACATAAGTCCAGAACACATCAAGTATCGAAGTAGCTTTCTTATATCAACATGACTCTGTCTTTTCCAGACAGGTCGGCCGATTAAAAGTTCCAGTTACCTCCTTTTACAAATCATATCGAACATTCACTCCTTGTACCATAGCGCGCATCTTGCTCTTCGGCCACGAAGTTATAGAGCACTCGGTCAAATAACAAAATGGAGTGTCACGAAAATATCATTTGATGGTTGGCTTGATTTATACTTGGGATTCTCAGAGCTTCAATGAGAGAGTTTGGATTACGTGTTGTGGCCGAAATTGCGGATGTCAATTTCCAATTCGGAGGATATGAACGTATCTTTATTGGTTTTTGGTCTTAAGGTAGGCTGATGTTGAGTACTCAAATAATTACTAAAGCTCTACATCAGTAATAGGTATAGTTTGACCTAAGAGTTTCAACAATGCTGCTTCAATTTTCAGTCGAACAAAATTTTTCATCATTCTTTTCTTGAACCACAAGTGGGGAGTTATAAGTTAAAAAAAGGATGCTTGGATTTGGATATCAATTTCGCGACGCAAAACGCAAACTCCCAACTCAAAGCCAGCAATCCAGAAAAAACAAAATATAAACAAGAGCCGGATTAGAACAACGCTTTTCATCACACATTATCCAGCTCATCCAAATTACACTTCCTGTTTCTCTGCTTGTCTCTCGAACCCTAAACAGGATTCGATGAAACAATCGGTTCCCCAGTACCTGGGTGAGCAACAGGCTGCGCAGTATTTGGACCCGGAGTCGGCCCTGTGTGCGCGGGAGCTTGCATTTCCATATCCCTAGCGCCGTGGTTTTTAGGCACGACATTGCTATGACCGCCTTCATCGTGATGCTTGAGGATTTTCCCGAGGGTGAAGAAGAAAGTTATTACGAAGAGGACGCTGGGTTCTTATTAGCTACGATATTTGTATCTCCCGTCTACTACGCTCGCAGGAACTTTTCTTCGGCGCCAAAATCTCAAGGAGAGCGGATAATGAAATGAGAAAAGGCTCACAATTCTATAGCGGCTAACACGGCAGCTGCAATATAGACTGCTCGGAAAGTATGATAACTGGTGCTAGCTCTCTTTCCCAATCCCGTATCTAAATCATCCCTCTCTTCTAATGCCAGCAAGTCCCTTCGGCAAAAATACCATCCGCACCCATAGTATCCATATCGAAATCTATAGTGACGGACCTGGACAGCACTAGTAATCCACGCCGCAAGCCAAAAAATAATAAGGAAAATATCAAGACAAGCAATAGCCCAATAATTATAAATCGTCGTAAAGTGATGCGTAGCAAGCAGTATATAGAGAATTATCAAGATTGTTGCGCTAGCCTAAATCACAAGACATGATTAGGAATCTGCAATACGCAATGAAGAGATGGGAAAAAGGGGAACAAGCATACGACGAAGATATCCAAGCTCGCGCCTGAATACGCAATAAACGTCACGACGAAGCCCGCAAGCCCTAGGATCGCGATCGCGATAAGAAGTTGCAGAATCCGCAGTCCACTGACGGCTTTATTGGGTCGGAGCACGTGGCCTGTGAGGATCTCCTGGTTCTCGGTGCCCGGGCGGTTGCTCTGCGCGTGCGCCATGGTGAAGATGAGTTAGCTGGAAATGCTGGTGGGTTGATAATGAGGAACTTGATGAGGAATTTGATGATGGTGCTCGGTTGTCGGGCTGGATCCACGGGAATGCGGGTCCTTTTGTGGAGGGGGGGAATGTGCCGCAATGCGTGCGGGTGAGACATGGGGATAAAGAATGAAGGGGTGTGGGAGTGGGAATATGCGGGTGGCGATGTTTGCGGATAAAGAATGAGAGGGAGTTTTATTTTGGGATTTGGGGTGCTGTTTGCGGGTTGGTGCGGTATGGGGGATTGGGCTGGTTATGGGAGATTTATGGGGTTTGGTCTGGGTGGGTTTATGTTTGCGATTATTTTTTGTTGGGACGAGGAATGCGAATTGTTTGGTTTTGGAAAATCTGTGTATATTTTTAGGAAGAGTTTATCTTCTTTGGTTTCATTTGATGTGTCCGATACTGAGGAATATATAATTGTTGCTTTAAGATGTGGTGAATGTCATTGCCCACTGGGGATCCTTAAATTAATCGGTCCAGTCTTGAAATAATTTGAAGTTCAAATTCGAGTTCAACTTTTCATATACGATTTGGGAAATCTTGAGATGTGCACTTCACCAACTATCTAAGATTATTGGCTACATCAATTGAACGCCAGACCAAATGCACATCATCAAGCTTTAATCCCACCCCATAACCTCATCCACAACCTCCCAAAAACTCACCACATCCATCACAGCACCAAACTGATAACACCGAGACAGACCGCCCAAGCCCCTCTTCAGGCCCTCTATCCTCCTCCCCTCGACCACCCTCCCAATCTCGCTATCGTATTTCTCCGCGATCATGAACCATGCCTGAACAGGGGTAATCTCAACGTCTGAAATTGGTAGCGATCGAGACATAGCATATAGCTGAGCTAAAGATAAAGATGTTGATGAGGAGTACCATGAAGATCCGGATGATGGGAGAGGGTCTTGGAATGCTAAGGGGGGAGCTTGTGCGAATACGGGGGTTGAGGCCATGAGCTCGTGGCCGGAGGGAGTATCGGTGAGGTTTAAGGGGTTGTGGTGGAAATGGGTACGGCAAGGGTTCTCGAGGCTGTGGGGATGGATGTGGTTAATTAATGGTTTGGTTGTCCAAATTTAGATGTACTAACGCAAGGATAAGGTTTATTGCTATGAGTGATAAGTCATTTGATGGTGTGGGGGGCGTGCTTTGAGATATGGAAGCTTGACCGGGAAGTGGTGGTAATGGTTTAGACAGGTCTATGACCCCTGGTCCTTTGAAAGAGTTTCTTGATGGTTCGCTGATATGGAGGCAAGGGGCGTCTATATACTTATCGAAATGGATACCAACATGTGAACCGGAAGTACTTGAGCTATTTGACATATCTCGAGCGTTAGGAAAGTAATCTGTGGAAGAAGTCTTAACCTGAGCAAGCATTTCACTGATACAACTAGATAGTCTATCATTCTCTGTCTGGTTGTCGATGGATCTGATGGTAAGTCTCTTTCTTTGTGTTGAATCGGGGATCCTAAGACTATTGAACGAGTCATATTCTGCTGGAGGTAGAAAGATCGTGGGTTTAGGCAACTTTTGACTTAGTGGTCGCACTATGGTCACATCTGAAGCCGATAAAGTGGACTTTATTGCCATGTTTTCTTTCATCAAAGTAGAGCTTTCGTTCTCGGTTGCAGAGATCATCTCGCGAAGACGGATTGCATCCTCTTCAAGATGCTTGACGTAATTTTGTTTGCGTTTTCGGTGTTCTCTAGCCGAAATATCAGTAATGCTATGGCTGAATGATATAAGGAAAGAGTAACATTTGTGCTCTTCGGACTTGATTTCGTCTATGCTGTTTTTGAGCGGTTACCGTCGTTTCGTCTTCTTCATCTGTGGCTGTAGTTATCGATTAGAGTAATGTTAACGTAGAAGAATTATATAGTTGCTCATCTGCTTTGTATGATCCAGCTCAGGAGCCATTGTATCAATATGCAAATACCGCGAACCAAAAAGAAATGATACAGGATAGCCATGTATAAGAAAGGAGGAGAATCTAGAACGAAGTCAGGATAGAATGAACTTACGATTCTTTGGTTTAGTGACAATTGGCATGAACTTAACCTTTCCGGATGAGATATTATCAACAGAACGGTGCCAGAACGATGTGAGGGCTGCATCTTTAGATTCATCTGCCATGCTTGAAGTCTGTACGTCTAACACGCCACAGTTGATTCCAGATTCGCTCTTAATTCGTGAATTTTCAATCCAGTTCCAAGACTTCCTCTCTAATCCGGAAAAGAGCTAGACCATGAGCAAATATGATTTCTAGGTCATCTAGATTATTTTGCCCTAAATTAAACTTAGCTGTTCCCGAATTCTTGGAGGAATATTCAATCTCTTGCTTCAGCGATCGACATGATCTACCGGTAGATATAAATATTGAATACGAAAATGTACGTCAGCTGCAGCCTGCATTTCTTCCTTTGGAATATAAAATACTTGATAGAGCCTAGTGTCTTAAGCTTGGCTTGATTTTGGTGTAACTTCAACCTACAATCACGTGCTGTTCTCCCCTACATCAAATCTTAGGTCAAACCTCTCATCGTCTCTTGCAAATTGGCATATTTTTGAGCTTTCAAATCAGCTTTGCGATAAAAAAGAAAACTGAAGCTATTCTTTATAAATTAATTCCTATTTCTTCATGTAGGCGTTCCTGTCATATGCAGTCAGCCCGAAAGCCTGCATCTCAGTGGCTCTTTTTTGACCTGTATCGCGATAATTCGTTACAGCGAGCTCATCACCTATAAGCTTGATCGGTTGAAAGATACTGCATCTTGTTGTCATGCACCTAGCCGGATTATTACATGGCAAGAGTTTTGAGGGATTACCATTTTCACTGGTTACATTTGAAGATTCGAAGAGGTTACATTCATTGGCCGCTATTCGTTGATAGAAGCTTGCTCGAAGTTGAGCGTCTAAAACATATGAAAATGCATTTCTTAAATAGCATGGTAATGCACGAATAGTAGAAAAAATAATAGATTGCAACCTCTTTGAATGCCTTTTCTTTTCAATGTGAGTGATTAATTAATTGATTGGTTGCTTGAAACCGAACATGACTTGGATTTTCCATCCAGTGATGATGGCTTCTTCTTATACCGTATACTTCCAAGCGGTTTAAGCCAATTGAAAGAGTAATTCTCTACTCGGTGACGCCTTTAATGAGGCTCAAGACATGCTTTACGATAATCGTTTTCTTGTCTGTATCACAGTCAATATCACGAATCACTAAAAATGTTATAAACATTACGCGATGCAATCATGTTTATTGTTTGTTTACACACTTATGAATTACACCTTAGTCAATTTTCTGATTTTTCTTGCTCGTAGAACTGCTTTGATCTTCGCTGCTGTTTGTCTACCAAAATAAAACTTCGGCATTTGATTCTCCAATCATTAGCATCTCACACCAAATGCCTAGATTTAACCAGGCAGGAAGATTTACTGGTGAAACTGAATCGGCTTCGAGATGGCTTAAGAAGATAAGGCTTGACCTCGCTTCTAGCGACTCGAAATACATTCCTACTTACATGTACATACGAGCTATTGATGCCTTGTTGGATGGACCTGCAGCATATTGGTGTGATTCTGTTCCCGCAATCAAGCATATTTTGGAGAATTACGATACGGCAAATTCTGCAGACGCCAGATGGCTCGAGGATGAGCTAATAAAACAATTTCCTGGCGAAATTGTTGATAGTCCTATTGAACGTATCACTGTTCGCACTCGTTCGTATAGTTTTGACATGAATGCGGACCCGGAATCTGCTGCAATAATGCTAGAGGAGTTAAGTATCGGCGAGAGAACAAAACGCTGGAGCCAGAAGTCAGAACCAGCCTCGAATATCCGCGGAGAGTGCCAAGGTAGAAACTATCGCAGTTACAGACGAGATACGCCGCACAAAGTTAGAGAGGGGAAGATCATCGACGAATACCAATTCTATAATACACCCAAACTGAGCTCTTCAAAACACTACAATAACCAGTGTGATCGCCCTACAAAGGAGGCGAAAACAATGCCAGCCTTGAGAACGCGCAGTATTGATCGACCCCAGATACCTATGACTCCACGAAGTATCCTGAAGAAGAGTGCTAGCCATTACCCACAGCCAAGTGTTCATGCTTGCAAAGATCAAGAGCGCGGAAAAGACCGCTATTCTGCAGTGAGAAACCCGCCCCACTTTCAAGACAACCGCCTCTATAGTCAGTACCGAAGTTTCGAAACCCCACGGTCTCGAGCATCACATACTCATCATGCGAAATCTACCTCTAGTGCTTCCGAGTTGAGATCAAGGTATCAGAGTTCAAGAGCAAGGTTTCGAGATGTTACAATCGTACAACCTGAGCCCCAGCGACGCTATTGGTCTTATTTGCCACTTGTCACAGAAATCACTCGCCATCCAGTTGGAACTTCGGCTCAGCATAAAGAACGTTCAATTCCATATTATACACGATCAGCAAAAAACTCGAGCGCTTGGAAAACATCTAACTCGGCCATCGACGCGCTTGAGCAACGACGACGAGCATCGAAATCGTCGTCTCGGATACCGGTATTGCAAAAAAAGACCACGCATCCAATAAAAACACGAAATGGGGATATTTCTGGGGGTTAGACCCTCATTTTTGAGAACTGTTGGAACCAAAATTTGAGCAAATATTCGGGAATGTTGGTATAATACCGCGCTCACCTGCATACAATGTCAATTCAATAAAATTGTGAACAGTTTGGCTCCTTTACAAGAAGTTTTGTGGCATTCTATCGAGTTACTCGATGAGACGTCGATGTGACTTTAGATAGTGGCTTTGATTAAAATACATAAGTCAAATGAACAAATTCAAAGCCACATATGCATGTCGATATGACTGATATGAACCCAAGATACCGAAATGGTTGGTACTGTACCATAAGATTGTCTGCACCTACCATCAGATCTTTCTGGCTGATGGATCCGAATCTGACTTTAGAAAATCCCAAGAATACCTGACAATGAAATCCATGTTGTTTCTACAGGTATTCATGGTATAGAATTGATAGCTGGGAAAGGTCATTAGCTCTGCAATTACAGCATTCATAGACCACGGAGGATACAGAAAACTAAGCTTATATCTCGCTACCGGAACCAGGAATATTCTAATCTGTGTTTTGACTGAGGTAGTCGTTTGCACCAGGCTTACGTGTATCAATCTACCTATTCTGCTCACGAAGCATCCAGGAACAAAACCAACGCTAGGTGCAGAATGGTGTGCCTTGCAGTGAATCTGGGCAGTAGAGGCTGGCATGGTTCTCAACAAGCTATTGCTATCTTTCCAAGGTGAGGAATTATTTCTCCATACGCATGACACCCCTTGTTAACTGCAAAACGTTCGTGGTTCATCATCTGCATTATTCTCACTTCTGTGCAGTTTTGATTTCCACTCAAATTTCCAAAAGTGACCGACACCTCAGCACTCGCCGAAGACACAATAGAAAAAATAGAACAAGCTGCAGTACTACGTCCTCGTATATATTCGTAACTGCTGTGGAGTTATGAGCATTTCAAGTGGTATTTGAAACCAGCACTTCCTTTGCCGGATTAGAATTCCTGGAGATAGAAGTTCTGTCGAGAAGGAAGCTGCAAATGGGGTATGGATTCAGGTATAGTCAAGTAGAGAAATTGAACAAGGAGATAACGCCATGTGATGAAAAATTACGAGGTTGAGAAACTAATCTGTTCGGTGAGGACAAATTATAACAACCTCTAACCGATGAAAATCTATTTCGGATATTTTAGAGGCAACTTGGGAAGGGGAAAGAGAATAATGAATTCTGTGAGGAGAATGGCCGAAGTACTTGAAGGTGCCTTGGAATATTGAAGCCACGGAGTAAGGCAATGTGTCTAGAAAGAAGGCAATCTAGGTTTGACTCGAACAATAAAACGAATGCTCTGATTCAACTTCCACAATTTGTTCCCGCGTTCATTTCAAAATTGCGGCCACCCTCGGCTACTTCAAGCGCGTTAGTGTTGAACATCACTCTTCTATAAGACAGGATAGAAAATAATTTGAGTAACAGATGTGTTTATGCAAGGTGGTTGTAGTATTAGGATAGCTTGGCAGCATAGAGTGAGCTGAGTAGATATTGTCCGGAAAAACAACTTCATTGCCAGGTTAGAACAACGACATTTTGAAATAATCGAAGGCTACTGATTAATAAAAACCAACTTTCCTCGCACTTTGCAGGCAAGACTTACTCCAACGCTCTCGTGCCGTCGTATATAATGTATGAACGATGTGTGTTGGTATTAACTTGGTCAGTTAAAGTGTAAGTACTTAAATCTCTTTTGGTATAGTCATCGTTGTTATTCTTCTATGTAATCTATGGAATGGAGGACGACTTTATAGACGTCCTCGAGGTGCTAGTACGCCTAATTACGGTTAGCCGTATTATTCGTACAGCAGCCCAAAAGTCACATGATCCATTTCCCGACAATATGTCAGTCAAATTGAAACTGAAGATCACGTAAGAAAAAACGACAGAAGAAGCTCAGCTCCCGCCCGCTCACAGTCACTCCTCTCTCTTAGCAACCCACCGTAAATACCAAGATATCCTCTCAGCCTCCAACAAAGCACATGTCCCCATAATCCAGTCGTCTCATCGGCACTTCTCAACAATCAAAATCCAAGTCCACTCCAACGATTCCACATCAGAACCACAAATTCACAACTTGCTTGCGCCCACCGACATCAACCAATTCATAGACAAATGCCCGCATCGACCTCACCGTCTTTGCATCCCAAAAATTACCCAAGAGCTTGTATGCCCTAGTTAAAAACGGGACACCTAATCAAAATATCACAATTCTGATGGAATGGCAATTCCATCACTTCTATTCAAACATCCGTCAAAACATCCGTCATCACCTCCCACCAAGGAAATATCAACAAATACCAAGCTTTGTCAGTAGTTACGACTAAGCCTGGATGGAGCCGAAATGATCTGTAAGTCCATCTTACGTTCCATGGTGAGACGACTGGGCGTGGAGGCATTATTTTTTGGCATTTTTCTCCCATTGTATATCTAGGGACTGCCGAGCTATATACATATGTATGAATCATTTTGCTGCGCAGAAACGGCAAACAATGGTATTTTATGCGTCATCAATTCAAAACAGTGCAGGTATGGTGTCTCATATTCAGCCGTTCAATCCTAATTGGCAGCTAAAATAGCGGCAGCTCCTTGGGAAGGCAGATCCGAAACAATTTCATCATGTTTCGCATGTGCCTCTGCTTCCCTCTTCCTGTTTTCTTCGTGCTCATGTGCCTTGTAACTTGCATATCTCAAGCTTGTCAACACCATGAAAGCCATGAACAATATACCCATGACTGATCTTCGTGTGAGGACCCACCGAAGACCTTCTATTTCAGATTTAGCGTCGCTGTTGAGCATGACCGTAATTTTGTAGTTCAATTCTTGGATCTATCTTAAATTAGAATTGTGAAAAGTGGAAGATTGAACGTAGTACATACTCCAGTTTCCATGGCACGCTGTTCCTGTCGCACAGTCATTTTCCGATCATCGAACATTCCTTTGAGATCATCTTTGAGTGTCAGTAGCTCTTGAGTTAGCTTTTGGTTGAGGATATCAACTTCGTGCTGTAGAAGTGTCCGTTCCCGACGCATCTTTTCCTCGTTTGCCTTTCGGTTATTTTGGATCTCGGATTTCAGTTCGGAACAGGCTGCACGAAAAAGATAGGTTTCCTATGGGGCTGTCAGCGAATGTACAGGAGTACATGGAGTCAAAAGACGTAGTGCTAACATTCTCTACATCGCTCTTGCTAACCAAGCTTTCCTTTGCAACAGCCAAGTTGATTGCCAACAATTCCCTCACGGCTTTCATAGAAGTAATGCTCTGGTCCTTTGTAAAGCCTCCTTCCTGAACCTGCTGGACTAACGCAAATGTGTCAAAATGATGAACATAAGGGGGTGTTTGTAAGTGCGGTGGTTTCCACGAGTTTTGAGCATCCGCCAATTCAGGAGGTGGCATGTGCAATACCGTCTCCAATGGTGCCATTTTGCCTGTGTTGGCTGCAGCTTGTTGACGGGGCGTGAGTTGTTCCGGACCTTGCTTGAGACTAGATCTCGCCGTAAGTCCGGGGTCGCCGGCTACTCTCAAAGCAGCCTGTGTCTCTTCTGATAACGGCGCTGCAGAAGAAGGCCCCCTTTCCGCTATCGCATCATCGTCTTTGGCTTTGGTGGCTTTCGGTGACTTCGTTCCCACTTTCACAGAGTTTGTATCTTCTTCCTCTTCCTCTTCCTTGACTTCTTTTTCCGGCAGGAATACTTTCACATTGCTCTCATTTTCCCCCTCTCTCAGGAAAGGCTCTACAGCTTTCCCATGTCTCTGCACAAAGACATCCCTCCTTCTCTGTGTTGTACTAAATTGTCTCGAGCTTCGTTGGCGGGTTGCTCGTCCAGACTGTATTCGTACTCTTGGGGAAATAGGTTCGCTAGCTCGAATTCCACGAAACAGTGTAGGATATAAGAAAGTTAAGCGTGTTGTAGACATACTTCATATTGGTTGACGTTGAGTTTCATTAAACATCTGTTCAACACATTATATTGAATGCCGAGAATCTCCCATCACACGTGGAATGCCGGATTGTCAGCCTTGCAGCAAGGCTGACATTCTCCCGCACGGCCATCTTCAGACTATTCTCCAGATATCCAATTTTGAAAAGCACCTCATTTAGAGAAAATTAGCTATCAAAATCGAAAATTAATGTCATCTGACTGTTGAGCCTAGTAAAGGCAATATTCAATCGAAGGATATGCGATCATGGCATTTATCTCCTTTCGTGACTACACATGTACAGTAGTGTTCTGCTGCATTTGCCCAGTTAATGCATGAGTTTGATGTTTAGCATCTTTCAGGCTTTACCTGGACGGCAAGTCTGGAGAGTTCCTCCATGGTATGTACAGTATGCATCCAATGTCTGGTAGTCATGGTGAGGCACACGTGTGAAGATGCTCTTGAGGTTGTGGGTGATCGGTAGCTATAGGCTGTGCTGTGATCACATTACACCATAACACAACGAAAACAATATCAACCACGCATGACTTATTTCCGAATACCTTTAATCGATTCATTCCGATGAAAGATAATTAACATTGTAAAACACCTGATACCCTTTTTGGGTATTAGTCTTGCAGCTACTATAGTTCAGTTTGTCGACTTTAGTTTGGAAGTCGTCACTAATGCTGCCGAGTTGAATTCTTCCTTTTAGGGCGTCTTAAGCTTGGCCAAAGGTCTCGAGCTCTCTGCGATTCTTTTTGATCCCAGTTCAGTTAGCAATGGTTTGGAAACCCGAATTTGAAGTTCTCAGCAAAGAATAAATAGCTGCAGAAAGGACGAGCTATCGCTCGCTAGACTTGCTTCAAAATGTAGAGAACTATTAGATAAGCTATCATGTGGCCTGGGGGGCTTGATACTCAAGAAGTTGCACAGTCCGCATCTGTGGACAATTGCCCATCAGCTATTGCGTAATCTCTTATGGGAAGCACACAGTTCATAAATCTTAAAATGGCTGTATGATTTTCGAAGTCAACGCAACGACTTGTAGCTCTTTTCAAGCTTAAGTGTGATTAAACTTTCCCATTCTCGGAACTCATCCATCTTAGAATGAAAGCCAACTGCATGCCATACTAAGTGACCAAACTCCTGGTATGAGGTAGTGCTAAGAGAATTGCAACCCTACCGAATTCGCATAGAGATGAACGCCACGCGCAATATTTTAGGGTCAAAATATGATTGACTCATTAATTCTCAAGGCTTCCACACTTATCAGCAAACAGAAGAGGTAATCTGAAACAAAATTCCAAACAATATCGAAATCAGTGGAGTGATTGTCACTGAATGGCCGGCAACACATGCAACGTCAAAATATAAAGGAATGAGTGCATGATATTCCAATATTGTCCAGCTTTATAACGGTATTCAAGCTGGATCTTCGATCATCAGACGAAACTTTTGCGTTGGCTTTGGAGAACTTCTTTCAACAGCAATGCAAAAGCATTGAGAGAGTGCACCGTCTATTGATCGTCTTAAAATTTGGAGGAGTCTATTGTGCAAAGAGTGGAGGCTCCCTGCCGTGACTTCCCGTCATTGATCGCACTGGTTGTCATTGTCTGCGGAATGATTCCAAGGTAGTCTCGGGAGCCCCATTGACTCTTCTGGATTAAATTAACCACTTATGATGTGGCTTTGGTTCCTAGAGATGAAGAAATTCTTTCTAAACGAGACACGCAAATACTTTTACATCAATGAGCAAACTCTTCCTTCGATCCTCATCTGTCACCGTGGCGCTTATTCATAATGAAGAGGCCAACCGAAGTGCAGCCTGTCTATCTAAAAGCGATGATTCTAGGCGGTTGCTACTCATCAGTTGGCAAGAGGGGTTGGATTTTGGTTCTGCGTCTGATATCAAATCTATGGATCCTTTAGCAGGAGCTTGGGGAAAATCCAGCTTTAATCAATAACCCTCGCAGATGCTCTCTCCTTCACTTTGCATTATCCGTATTAGGAGAGGGCTTTTGTTCACAGAGGATGCAGACGATTGAATCCCCATGGTCTGACTACCTGTGGAAATCGGAGTCGATCCGAACTGGTCTCTTGTGGGGCCAGATATTTCTTTTCTCGGAAGCTCAAATGTATCTATCAGAGAATTTTGTGGGGAGAACTTTATTACACCAAGCCTGGCAGGCATTCATACAAATCTGGTTCTTTCAGGTGGATTTGTTTCCTGCTAGCAATATAATTCGGACAGAAATGATGAAATTGTCGCTTCATTTTGACAGACTCCTCGGGTAAGATTATTGATTGTCACGATCTAGATGTCAGGTCGAGGCCACCCTTCGCGTACTACAGCTTGTCTGAGTATATTAAGACATCACTTTCCGATTCTGCTGACTGCTATTAATATCTTTCTTGAGCACAAGAGGATAATTGAATCAAACTAAGTTCTTGTGCTGGATTTGATAACTGTTCGCTTGGCGATATTACGAAATCATAGTTAGGGAGTATGGCCATTGCAAGTGGAACGAACACAGTCTATCTACGAAAGCAATAACAGCAGTAGAAAGAAGACTAACTTCCACTTTATGTGTGGCCGATTGAACTATGGAATTTGGAGAAGATAAAATAGGAGCAAAACGTGCATTATAGCTCTTGGGTCAATTTTTCATTCCGAGTTAGCTCATCTGAGGTGAATGAATCTCCATCTTCCTCCTTATCAGTCCATTTTGACGAAGTGAATTTATGACGAACAAATGAGACATCCCTTTAAGTAGCCATGCTAGGTCTACTCAATTCAATAAAACTCTTATTCCACTTATGAACTATTTTCCTGAACCATGTGGTCTCAGCCAAATTCAACACTCAATAGCCAGCATCAAACCTAACACCTACCACCTCGCATTCTCCTCCACCGTGGAAACCTGCCCCATGTACCTCCCCATTGATCTATAACTCACTAAACAACGCGCCGACTTCTTTCTCTTCATCCCATACACCCAAAACTCCTCAAGACACCTAAAATCCATGTATTCGGAGCGCCTACCGCAGGCTACATACTCGATATCATAAAAAATTATTCACCCAGTACAATATGTGTCCCTTGGCCTTTTCTTCAACGTTAATTTCAGAGATTCTTGAGGAAAATATCATAGATATTGGTGTCATAGAAGGATTTAACGTAAATGATATACCTCAGCAAAGGAAGGACCGAGAATATTTCTGCCGAGGAGGAGTGAAAATTTTAGAGTAGTTAATGACATGTGCTAATTTCTTGCTGCTAAGTTTGGCTTAGGGTGATGTAGTGACTGTCTGTACATGATGCGATTGCTGACTTCTTATGAAGACGACGAATATACGATTTTAGGACTGAGGAGTAGAAGATTAGTTTTCCGCAGAGATAAGCTGGTAAAGCTGTTCTGGAAGCGGAGGCTTTAATTTGGAGATTATACAGATGAAATATGTGGTCTACTCAGTTACGGGAAATTTATGACTTGGCTGTTGTCAATGCGGGATTTGGTATCAGGAAGGTCTTTCAATTGATAAAAATAAACCCCAACCCTTGATTTTGAGAAATTGTAAGGAGATTTGGTCATAAGGGAAAGGCTTCAAAAGTCCCTATGCTAATATTCAATCTAACGACAACGCCAGTTTTGCAGCTCAGTTGACAGAATCAACATACGGCTTTTGAAACAATGCCCTCATTTCTTCTTCTAGATCCCTTTTGTGAATTCGTGTATCTAATGTTCCTTCGCAATAGATTGTGAACAATGTACACAAGTCTACAGAAAGGCAAACTCTCTTTGTACGTCTGAAGATTATGCTTACAGATAAGGATCTAAACAATAGATTATTAGTTCAACCTAGTTTTTCTATCAAGATTTCTTCCGGAAAACAAAAGGAAAATCTTGAATGAAGACCTTGGTCTCCGTAAAACAACATCCAAACAATAGCATTGCGAAAACTATAGATTCCATCCACATATCCAAGTTATCATATTTTTTTCAGCATCCAAATCACAATTCATCTTAAAACCTCAATTTTTGCCTTGAAACTACGAATCCAAAGCAAGAAACTCGTAAGTTGAAATCCCGATCACCAAGACTGACCCCAAAAACCAAATCATTTTCAAAATGAGCAACCCAACCCCCACCAACAACAGTTCCCCAAAATCCTTCAGTGAGGACCTGGAGACAACCCAAGGAACTTTTGCCTCCTCTCGACTTGGCAAAAGCAGTGCGGCTACCGAGGAAGAAACCCCCACCTGCCCTTCCACTCCACACTCCACTCCCATCCAATCCCACCACTTCAATACCAACCACTCCATGCCGCAACGGACTCCCTTCGGATCAATTGGACAACGAATCCAAGATCAGGTGTTTTTGAGTGACCAAGGCAGAGTGGTGCAGCAGTCTCGCACCAGAGATATGACAGAAAGAGATGGTGAGCCAGAGATAAAAGAAGAGTATTTTGAGAAAGAATTTGAAAGAATATCGGAGGAGGCTAAAAGAGATAGAGAGGCAGAGAGTAAAGAAGAGAAGTTTGAGAAAGAGGATGAAGAAATCTTGGAGAAGGGTAAGAGAAGATTCGAGGAGCTTAGGAAGGCTGGAGGTGAAGATTAAAAGACGACGTAAACCTTCATGCAGGAAATGAAGAGAGCTGAACTTGGATCTGCAGGTATATTTTAGCGAGGAAGAAATGACGAGGATGGATTGAAGGTAAGTTGATTCAAGATTTTCCTTTGTAGATTAAATCCCCTTTCTTCAATTGAGACGCAGGTACACATATTTCCTAAATAACAAACAAATACTTCAAAAACATTTCAAAAACCCCTTGCTTCAATCGAGATGTAGGTAAAAGTCTTTCCTAAATAATGAACTATTTCAAAAACATTTTAAACAAATTCTATCGATACGTTTCAGTGAATAAAACCTATATGTTAATGTGACTGGCTACTTACAAGATATTCATATGATACTGTAGTGCTATTGTGTGACCGTGATCCCTTACCTTCAATCTGAAGAAAGACTAATTAGTGCTTGATCCTAGGTTCCAGTTCATTGGCTTATTCATTGCCACATCTTTTCTCTTCATGATTGATATCTTTCATGGTTCTTCACCCCGTCAACCCTTCTGTAATTTCTTAATCTTCTCCTTGGGTTTATCTTAGATTCCTCTCTTGGTTTGGGCATTCTCACCTTCATTGATGGAGTCTGTTCTCTCGATACTGCCACTGCGATTAGGTAGCGTTCCTAATGCTGCTTTTCGGACCTCGCTTTTATTGTAAAAATCCACTGAACAGCTAACTTCCACAAAATCTTCCATCTCTTCACTAACCGTCTTAAGCTTTTCTTTAACAGCCGCTATCCCTTCAAAACCTACAATATGCCTTGCTGGTGGGTTTTCGTGACCTCCAATTGCGGTCAAAGCATGAACAGTTTCCATGACCAATTTATCTCTTGATTCGCTAGGAAGGATAGGAAACCTCGACTCGATGGTACTCTTTGAAGATTGGTCTGTTTGTGGCTTTAGACGCGTATCTGGATGCGTGTTTAGTACATTCGTTAAGATGTCCCTCATTGCCGGAGCTGGATTGGATCTGCTCTCATATTGTGGTAACTGTGGGGCGAAAGTAATTTTGTTTGTTAGAACTGAGACCTCTTTATTAGGTTGAACAATCGTCACTCTAATATTGAATGGCGCAACCTCATAAGTTAGGGAGTCACAAAATCCCTCCAGCGCCCATGTCGCAGCACAATACATCGACATTCCTGGTGTCCCTATATGACCTGATATTCCGGTAAGAATAATGATATGGCCATCACGTTTCTCCCGCAGACGTGGTAGAACGGCCTTAATAAAGTTGATTTGAGTAAAATAGATGGTTTCAAATTGATCACGAACCAGATTTTGAGTCGCTGGAGTCGAAAGTTCCTCGACCGTTCCGACAACAGCTACACCGCTATTAATACGGAATTTTGACAGAGGATGTATTTCGGCGTCAATTACCTTCAGACGTGCAGCACATCAAAATATCTATGCGACCAAATACTTGAATAACTTCTGCTATAGTTGCAATGCATTGTGATTTGGCCCTGTTGCAAATTCAGTACAAACTCATCTCACGATAATAGAATGCCTCACCTGCCATCACACTTGATACCACGGATTCTTTCCTTCCAGCCCTCACACTGCTTTTTATTGCTATTGCAATCAGCAATGAGTTCTTTGAATTCTACACAACGTTCATCATCTTCAATTTCGTTTGGTGGTAGACCAGCAGCTACATAATCACCATGTTTGAGAAGAAGTCTGATCAATCTAACAGATAATGGGGATAGCGCAGATGTCATGAACCAGACTCGAGGTGAGTTATGTGTAGCTACCATAGATCAGTATTAATATAGTCTTGTGGACAATAAGTAGCCAATTTACATACGAAATGTTGCACTGGGTACCTTCGGAGGAGGGCAAGTTGAGGGACCAGTCTCTGCATTCTTTCGTTCCATTTTGAACCTATATTGGTAATCAAGTATTTCATGGAAGAATTATGAATTATTATCAATTAAAATCCAAAAGCTCCAAGTCAAGTGACGTCTGAGATGAAGAAAGGCATGATGATTTATCTCATCCTCAGGCCCTTCTACGATTACATAATCATAAAAAAACGAAAAATTCTATAAACTAGCTAATAAGAGCTATATAGAATAAATCGTACGATCTTCGAAGGTTTAAACATTTTGGGGTTTATATTGGGTAATTGTAACAATCGGCTATTTTCGAATAATTTAGTTAATAATATTAAACAATTAATAATGTTTATTTCAGTGTAGATTCAATAGAAAATGGAATTTTGTGATTTATTTTTATATATTATATATTTATAGTATTATTTGATGATATACAATTACATTATTAAAAGCCAAAACTTAGGATTTATAAATTATAACATTTTTACAATAACGAATATTCCTTTTTTTAATATTATATTATCATAGTTTTCTATATAAAATATATATTTTAAAGTCTTTCAATTATAAATCCTTAATATATATTGTTTTTTATTAAAATAATCTAAATTAAATAATAAAATATTAAATACTAATTAAGAATAATAATGATATTTGCTTTATTTATATTAATTCTTAGTTATTCTAATTATTCCTAATGATTTTTGATAACTTTGTAAACTTTTATAAATTTCTATAAAATTTATAAACTTTTGGATTAATAAATATTAATATTAATTTTTTAGGTTACAAAAGTTAAAAGATTTTTTAATTTAATATAATTATTTTTATATAATAATAAAAAGCAAACAAAAATTAATCTTATATTTATTTATAAATTTAATCAATTTTTGGTTTATCTATAAATTCCTATTAATTCTTAAAAAACGTTTTTATAAATAAAAAATTAATTTTATAAACTTAATTTTTATTAAATTTTTTTGTAATATTATATATTAGTTATTGTTATTACAAAAGTTAAATATAATAAAAAGTTATTCTAACATTTTAGACCATTAGCTTATAATCAAATATATAATATATTTATT
The DNA here is from genome assembly GCA_009299455.1 of Monilinia laxa. NCBI lineage: Eukaryota > Fungi > Ascomycota > Leotiomycetes > Helotiales > Sclerotiniaceae > Monilinia > Monilinia laxa. The sequence continues at coordinate 1,027,841 of VIGI01000014.1, forward strand.
TAATTATATCTGTTAAAACTATTATTATTATATATTATATATTTACTATAATAATTATTATAATCTATATATTCTATAAAACGTATATTCCTTTCTATAAATAAGAATTATAGTATATTTATAATCTTAAATAGTTCATTTGTTAAAACTTTTTTACATTAACATTAACATTAATACTAATATTAGTATTAATATAATATTAGTATTAATACCAATATTAATATTAATATTAATATCAATACTAAAGTTTCTCGATATCTCTTCTAGTTATACATTATTTTCTCTTTTATATATATCAATATCTAATTATTGCAATAACAGTTTTGTTCTGCTAAACTCTATTTTGCTAAATCAATATTCTGATAGAATATGAGTTTGAATTTGATGGGTATAAAAATGATTTTGAACTAAAAAGTGATTTTGATGGAGATTTACTAATTGCTTCTTTTTTGCTAATTGCTTTTTTCTTTATTAATTGTTTTTTCTTTAATTGCTTTTTTTATTTCAATTACTGAAAAAGGAATTATAATATTCAAAAAGGATTTCGAAAAGATATAGAGGAATTGTGTAAAGCGTTATGCTTGGTTTTAAAGCTTAATCAAATTCAAAGTATTATATTTATCTGTTCGGTAGAATAAATAATAGTATATAAATAGCGATATTTAAAATACTTTAAAATTTGAAAAATAAAGAGATTTTAATTATATTGTTTATATAATAGAATTGAAACTAAAAATGTTATTGTTAGAGAAGGAGGAGAAATACAATTTGTATTATATTATTAACTTTAAATATTAGATTTATTCAATTCAAGGATAATAATAAATATTTTGCTTTAATTTAACTTATATTTATTATTAAATAATTACTTATAAAGGTGGAATATAGTTTTTCGAATTGTGTATAATACAAAATGAATAATACTAATTCTTTTACACAATAGTTATAATTAACATTAAATGTTTTAATAATTATACTATATTAAAATATATTATGAATATAATTATTAATGTTATTAGGTTTTACTACTATTATTTTATTAATTATAATATTGTAAAACGTTTTTAATTGAATATTATTAAATGGTTATCACAGAATATTATTATACCAAAAATTTATTGGTCTTATATTCTAACAAAAGTTTATAGGAATATACAAATCAAAATAATATTAATTAAATATTGAAATCAACAAAATATTTATTATTTCTTATTCATTATAAATATCTTATATAGAAATAATTAAAAAATTATAGGAATTATCAAAAAAGTTGTAGGAGTTCATAAATAATAATTAATAAGAGTTAAATTTTTACAATTATAAATGTTTTTAAAATAGTATTGGAAAATCTTTAAATAATAATAAGAATTAATAGAAGTTAATAAAAGTTAATAGAAATTGATAAAAGTAAATAGAAGTTAATAGAAATTATAATATTAATATTTATTTTTAAAGATTAATAATTTTAATTTTAATATTAATAGAATTTCTTTATAATTTAATAATATATTAAATTTTTTATAATATAGATTTAATAAATAATAAAAGATAAAGATTTTTGTATAATATAAATATTTTTATAATAAATTATTATTAAAGGGTATAATTATATTTTTAAAGATTGTTAATTAAAAAGTTTATATTTTTATAAATAATAAGAATTATAAAATCAATAATATCTTTATAATTTAATAATATATCGAATCTTTATAATACAGATTCAATAAATATTAAAAAACGAAAGTTTTTTTATAATATAAATATTTTTATAATAAATTATTATTAAAAAGTATAATTATATCGTTAAAGATTTTTGGCTAAAATTTTATATTTTTTATTAAGGGGTATAATTATTATATATTAATAATACCTTTATAATTTAATAATATATTGAATTATTATATTGAAAATTCGACGAAATATAGAATAAAAACAGTTTTCTAATAATATAAATATTTTTATAATAAATCATTATTAAATAATATCATTTATATTCTTTAAAGTCTTTTATTTATAACTTTATATCTTTATTAAAAATACGCCTAAACTTTCTCAAACTTTTTAAAGATTAATGTTCAATTTTATATAATTGGTTCGTTTTATGATCAATGTATATTATATATATTAATTATAAAATAACCTAAAACAGTATAAAAAGGCGTAAATCATCTAAAGAAGGTTTGAAAGTGAGATAAATGATGATGAGGGACGAGGGAGCACAAGTCTCACGTGACTACAAACATGAGTAGAACTAACCTTTAAGGTTGCGCAACAATAATCCGACGCTAAACATCCCACTTGACGAATCAAAAAATCTGGGGTAAAGTTATGCGTTTTCTTTCTTCCTGACTCACTTGATTGACTCTCAATTGACTCTTATGAAAACACCAAAACTTTCAGAGTAATTGAATATCCCGATTTCTATTGATGTAAGTATTGAAGTATCGAAGGAGAAGAGAAGTAAACTGTCGTCGTCTGGTTGGTCTATTCTTCGATTAAATGTGATGTGAATCGGTTCTGATTTGCTACACAATTGACAACGCGTTTTCAAGTCCTGAAATTGGCATTGAAACATCCCCATCCTCAGTTTTTATACTCCAATTCAGGACTCTCTGACGTGCTTTCATTAGTTTGCTGTGCTTAGAACTATTCTAAGCACCTGAGCTTTCACACGAATCTATTGCCCTTCAAAGAATGCCTTCTCGATCAGAAATCACCTATTTTGGTGCAGGTCCTGCCCTCCTCCCTACCGATGTTTTAGAAACCTCAGCTGCAGCTCTTGTAGATTACAATGGCACAGGTCTTGGCTTGGCAGAGCACTCACATCGTTCCGAAATTGCTGCGAATGTTTTGAACACTGCGAAAGCCGACTTAATAAAATATTTGGATATACCAGATGATTACGAAGTACTGTTCATGCAGGGTGGTGGCAGCGGAGAGTTTTCAGCGACAGTCTATAACTTAGTTGGAGTTTGGGTCGAGAAAAGAAAACAAAAGATTTTGAAGGGTTTGGGTATTCCTTCGGATAAGGAAATTCCAGAAGATGCTCTTGTGAAAGAGCTCCAGAAGGCTGTGGATGAAGAGCTTAAGATTGATTATTTGGTTACTGGTTCATGGTCATTGAAGGCTAGCCAAGAGGCAGCTCGATTGGTTGGCTCCGAGCATGTGAACATTGTCACCGATGCTAGAAAAGTTAATGATGGTAAATTTGGAAAGATACCAGAGGAAAAAGATTGGAAACTTTCCAAGAATCCAGCCATGGTATACTATTGCGACAATGAAACCGTCGATGGAGTCGAGTTCCCTGGTTTCCCAAAAGCATTAGAGTCAACAGGTGAAGATGATGAGCCAATTGTAGTGGCAGACATGTCATCGAACATCCTCTCACGACGCATTCCCGTCAAGAATTTCTCCGTCATCTTTTTCGGTGCCCAAAAGAACTTGGGCTGTGCTGGAATTACAGTTGTCGTAATCAAGAAGAATCTCCTCCCTCCAGTCGTTGCTACACCTGCCCCAACTCTATTGAGAAAGCTTGGTTTACCAATTGGACCAATTGTACTCTCGTATGAAACGATCGCTAAGAACAACAGTCTCTACAACACCCTAAGCATATTTGAGTAAGTTGAAAGTATCCCTAGATTACCTAAAATACTAATCGCCCACTCCAGTGTCTACATTGCCGGCCAGGTCCTCCAAAAACTTCTTGCCACCTACCCTGATGGCATCGATGGCCAAGAATCCGTCTCCAACAAAAAAAATCCGCCACAATCTACTCCGCCCTTGACGCTCACCCAACAGCCTACAAAGTCGTCCCGGATGTCGCTGCCCGCTCAAGAATGAATATTTGTTTCCGTGTCACCATCTCGGAAAATATTGCTGATGGAGAAAAAGCTTTCCTGGCTGGTGCGGCCGAGCGAGGCCTTACCGGCCTCAAAGGCCACAGAAGTGTAGGTGGTATCCGAGCCAGTAATTACAATTCAATTTCGTTAGAGGGGGCAGAGAAGTTAGCGAAATACATCAATGACTTCGCTACCCAGAAGTAGAGAAGAGTGGATTTGAAGTAAAGGAGGAATCTCAATTCCCCATTTCAGCACACGATCAAAACAATGCGAGGGAGGAAAGGGGGGAATGACATTTCAACATAACCAAACAATCAAACAAGCAAGCGACTACATGAGATCATAGAGAGAGGGGGGGGGGAGGGGCTTTGAAAATAACCAAAATGCTATCTATACTGTAACCATCCCAACACATACATACTTCTTTCAATAAATATCAATCAAATGTGTATAGTGTATAGTGTATAAGATGTAAATACAAATGTATTATATGCATATATCAATAAGTTTTCATTATTATTAGGCTATGTATTATTTTTGTTTTTTATTTTTGTTTTCTTCAAGAGAGGAGATGAGACGAGACAATGTGAGGTTTTAATGATATTCATTAGAGGGGGTTGTGTTGTGTTGTGTTGCATTGAACTTAGTTGTAAGGCTGTTGTGATTGGAATAATTGGAATAATCACAAAATCACAATAACCACATCAAAAATCAAGAATCCCAAAAGTTCCGAAAAACACACGATGAATATTATAACTATAAACTTTTTTTCCTTCCTTGGCCCCTTAAAATACCCCCCCCCCCCCACAATTACCGACAAGCCATGGAATCAATAGCCCATCTAGGATACAAGCAAACCAGCAAGTTAGACCTTGTCCTTCATTTCCATTTCTCACCACCCTGAACGCGAGTACCTCAAAAGGTACAAAACTTCAATGGCATATTACTTATGATTCATAAAGACACACTATGAACCACGAAAAATAAAGAGATTTGCGAAAACAATCCTCCAACTTTTTTCCCAAGCAGTCATTTCGATTCGATACTGCCAATGACCATATATAAACCAGACTCCAAGTATTCGTTGGTGAATTTCAATGCCTACAAAAGGAAGGCGGCCAGACCACCAGCAATGGCTGCCAAGCTAAAACTTAGTGCAGCAGCACCGGCAGTGTCTTGTGTGGGCTTAAGAGCAGCAATGGTATCATTGGTATCACCTCCGGATCCTGTGCCATTGACATTATTTCCAGAACTGGAAACGGAGCCAGAGTCAGAGCCAGTGCCAGAACTAGAACTAGAACTAGAATTAGAACTGAAACCAGAACTGGAACCACAACCACAACTACAATCAGAACCAGAACCACAAGCACAATCAGAACTAGGACATGAACAAGAGCCAGAACCAGAATCAGTGCTTGAAGCTGAACTTGAAGTTGAGACTGTGCTATTGCAAATTGCGTCAGATCCTTTGCTTAATTCTGAACCTGAAGCCGAATCTGTCTTATTGGAGGTTTCACCAGAGCCTTTGCTAAAGTCCGAATTTGAATCTGACGATGAATCTGTCTCATTGGAAGTCGCACCAGAGCCCTTGCTTAAGTCTGAATCTGACGATGATGTTGTCCCATTGGTCATGCCATTTGAACTTTTGCATGTCGCATAATTAGACGCGCAAACAGCTCCGATCGCATTTGGACCTCTCAAGCAATCGAGCCATGCCTTGTAGCATGGAGTGTATTCAGGCTTGGTGATGGATTGATCATAAAGGTGGCAGTAATTGCTTGATATGCAACGACATGAACTGTCAGTGCAGATAGAGGGCAGTTGAGGCCCATGTTTTTCCGTAGCAGAGGGAGGGAAACAACGATAAGCGAATTTTTGTCTGAGGGCAACCTCGACCATCATGAGGTCTGAAGAAGAAAATCCAAAAGACTTGGCGGATAGTAGAAACTGGTCAATGAAGTAACTTACTTCTGTATGGCCTAGGTGCATAAACCTGTCCTTTGTCAACCTGGAACATGCAAAACAACGTGGGGGATTGAGCGGCGGATTTTGATGAATTTGCGAAGATAACAGTCGACTCACTTGTGGACTTCATATTGGGAAGGAGGACCAGAATATTCTGGAAAGTCAGCGCCACCTTGCTTAGTGCATCTAAGTATATCGCCGAAAAACTCGTAGAGATGGTTGACGAGGAAGCTGTTGTGGTCAACATAGTGTAGCACTTGTTATTCGGAGAACTTACTATTGATTGGTCGACATGGAATTGGCAGGCTTGTTCTCACGAATAGTAAATACATCACCACCGTCGAGAAAGTCGACCGATGTCGCCTTATTTCCTCGATTGGTAGAGATGAGGCCGCCGTTAAAGTATGGCCTCAAGTTAACTTCAATACCATCGTAAGTTCCGTGCCTGAGGATACCGGTAATGTTGAATCTAGTGGGGGGGCTTGTAGCTGCAAAACATTGATGAGTGCAAGTCATGGTAAAGTCTTAGATAGAGACTTACGCAAGTTTCCAGCAAGAGCAGTATTCACAAGAAGCGTTAATAATTTGAGTTGATTGGCAGCAGTGTTTTCCTTGAACTGAAGGGTGGTATAGTAATCACAGGAACTAACTTCCCTCTCACGAGCCTCAGTCCCTAGCACGAAAAGAGCCGCCGCAACAAGAGTATTGAAATGCATAACGGAATTTGATATTTTGGATGAAGACAACCCCAAAATAATGATCCAAAAAGAAGAATAGAGTGATTGTCAGTGATAGAGCAAAGGCAAATGCTTGATAAAGTTGCTTGAATTTATTGATGATGATGATTGATGATTGATGATGTTGTGAGAAATGAGACGAACGAGAGAAAGATGAGAAGAGAGGACCTTTTATGTGTGTAAGCACGTCAACACGCTAGAAGGGCGAAGGAGGAGAGTGCTTTCTGCATCGAGCTGCAAGTTAGAATGAGGAATGAATGTTGTTGGATTGGAGGGAGAATTGATCATTGAGGAAGGAACTTGACTTGACTAAACTGCAAGGTCTATCTTGCAAGAGCAAGGTAAATTTTCATTGAGCTCCCAATGAGTCTAGATTGGTGGGATCATGAATGCATATTGTTATTAGATGATAATGAATCCAAAGTCTTTCGATGACATGAATGAATTAGTAGATTGATATATATGTATATAATCGGTGTTGGCCAGGTGATGAACCTCTACGTGATGAGTGAAATGAATATTATACCGATAGTTCGACAGAGATAACTTGCACTAGTCTTTAATCTCTATTCAAATCCGACAATCCAGTTCCAATGGTCGCTTATGGTCAGATGCCTTATAACCATGTTTAGTATACCAATTCAGATTTCACTCCAGAACTATATCTCAGGTTTAAATGCCTACCTCAATGGTCATAAACGATCACCATTGCTATGGAAGTCAAAAAGAGTGTTTCTCGACACACTTAGTTCGCGAGTCACGTGATATATACTACGTACTGGCGAAGCAGGTTAAACCCCATTTATCAAGACAGATTCAATCAATTTACGCATACCTAGGTATCATCAAAAACAGTTCAAGCGAGACTTCACGTGCATTGACAAGAACGATGCCAAGGCTAGAGTTCAAGTTTTAAGTTCTATATCGGTAGGCATGTCATCATTTGTTGGCAGTGGAAGAATAAGCATCCCCACTCTTGCTCGTGATTTTGATATTCGTGAGGAAGTGCCGAATTTTCATCTCCCCCATGTTGGAAATGCCCGATAGTTGGGTTGAGGTTGACTTGATCGATTCGATATCTTGAGTCAAGCCCGTGCTCGGATATCATTTGAACCCCTAGCTCGGAAAATTATAGAAAGATCGACCATTTTCGTCTCATCAACTATAGACGATCAACTGATGGATGTCTCATCTAGAATCATAATATTGGTAGGTTATTGCCATGGAGAAATACATTTAATCCGTTTTATCACAATTAGAGCACAGGGTCTTACGACCCTGCGTATCTGAAGTGATTCGAATTTTGATCGCTAGAAATCGTGAATTTCTTGCTAATGTTGCATTGGAAGAGAAAGAAAAGCGAGAGAAGTACAATGAGTTCGAGGAACTAATTTCTTTAGAGAAATTTGAAAAAATTAATTCTTTGCGTAGCCTTGCTGAGTGTAGGAGTTATTCCCAAGCTGAACATGAAAAATAGCATTAAGATAGCATTGGGAAAGGCAAAGTCTAAATCGCTCACGCTAAGATATTTTCTGGGAAGGTCCTGATTTGAATTGAATTGAACAGCAGCAGCTCAATATTCCCAATCAATGAAAACAATGCATATTTACTAGATGCAGAGATTTGCACAAAAGGCGTATCATGCCAATTTGAAGACTGAATAATGAAAGAAGAGTCCCACATAGTACTGATGTACTATGTACGATGGACGATGAGATGGACGATGAATTCGTCCCACACAATAGGCATAACTCATTTCAAGAAACATCTCGAAGCAAAAAATCATCATCGATCATATGAGAAGTATAAAGAGCATTGATAATGCCATTGTTTCAGTCGGAACAACGACCGGGATTCTCATATTGAGACAATCCGACACTTGCCTTATTGACTCAAGTCTGGGCTACTCCAATGTCCCAGAACCGGTGACTTGCCTTGAACTTGCTCATTTGTCACGGTAGCAGAATGACAATACGCCGGGATCTTTCTGGAGATGCGCACCTGGTTATCACTTAATAGTCAGTATCATGGCCGCCATCAACGTACAGTAGGTTGATCAACTTTGACGCCTTGAGATGGTCGACTCAGCTGCATCGAGGCATAAGGTTACCCTACCGCATGAAGAGAAGCTTGAGATATGTTGACATTTCCTTTGGGATGTGCATGTAACATCTCTGGTATCTCTCCCGAGATGAAGATGGATTGTGTGTAAATTCCAAGTTTCGTATTCTCGGAAAAGCGATTGCGCAAAGATCCAGATCTTTATCGCTTGACGTGCGGTGTGTACTCGTGCTGTCCTGTAGAAGGTTTGACAGGTCTCAGATTGTAATCTCATGTTCGAGATAACCTTGTGGCATTGACTGTGTTTTCATTAGTGAAGAATTATGGAAGAATCATTGAGGGAGGAATCCAAAAATGCCGACGGATTGATGATACCCGGTGGCTGGGGAGACAGGATAATGATTGGTACATAAGTGCAGTAGTGATTGAGTGATTGGGTGATTGATTTGATAATTGGGCAAGTATTTCCCTCCGTATATGAAATGAAATGAAATGAAATGAAATGGAGTGCAATAAAATAAAATTGTGGAAAGACATCAGTTGGGTCGTGGTCTTGGTGCGTACGTCCCTTATACAGTAGAACTACAAGACACTTCCGCTTCCATCATTTATCGACACCGCAATTATGCAATGCAGGCCAAGACTGATGAAATGTCACGGTGCATTTGGCGAGTTATGAATTGATCTTTACTATGAAGGAGAATGGGATGTTGATAGGACAGGAAAACAGGGACAGGAAAACAGGGACAGCAAAGCCAGGACATGGGATGAACAGATAGTATAAGCTTAGTAATAGAACAGGATAAGAAGAGAGGAAGAGAAATAAGAACATAATGCAAGAAGGAAACAACATAAGGGTCATTTGCATGCAAGGAACCCTTGTGGTTTCTACTGTACTCCGTACTGTATTGTACTGTGGAGCTGTGGATTGTGGGACATGGGTTTGGTGGTGGGTTGTGGAGAGGAAGAGATCTCCCGGATGCTTTCTGTGGGTGGATGGGTGAGTGGATGAATGGATGGGTGGATGGATGGATAAATGAATGAATGGATGGATGGATATAGAGATAAATGGATAAATAGATAAATGAATGAATGGATGAATGGATATAGAGATAAATGAATAAATAGATAAATAAATGAATAAATAAATGAATATAGAGATAAATGGTCAAATAGATAAATGAATGGATAGATGTATAAATAAATCGATAAATCGATAAAGGAATGAATGAATAATAATAAATGTATTAAACAAACACAATAAAGATAATGAATCAATTAATGCTTTCCTGACTCATCACAAGAATGATATTTTACTATGGAAGGGAGTGATGGAATGCATCTGGTAATCTCCACTCTCGAACCCTCGAATACACAGTAGAGATATAAATCTTCATAAGAGGTCAAGGCTACCTAGGCATTACTAGATAGATAGATCCTTATATTCCATACGACATCCCTTTATGCATCTCGTTGACACGTTCATGTGATCATACCCAATATATATATAACATACATACCCAATCTATATTCAATAAATAGATAGAAACCATCTGAAATCTTCGGTTTCAACCATCAATCCGAACCAAGGTTTTCCAAATGTCTAGAATTAATATAAAAGATACGGTGGAAGAGAAGAATACGATCCTATCCACTTGAGTTATGGAAAGTTATTACTATATGATATTATACAGTAGTGGAATTAATGAAATTAATAAATGAATAGAATGAATAGAAGTAATGAAATTGATAGAAGTAATAGAATTAATAAATAAATAAATAAATAGAATCAATAGAAGGATTAGAATTAATAAATAAATAAATAAATAAATAGAATTAATAGAAGGATTAGAATTAATAAATAATAAATAGAATTAATGAAGGATTAGAAATTAATAAATAAATAGGATGAATAGAAGTAATAGAATTAATAAATAAATAGAATGAATAGAAGTAATAGAATTAATAAATAAATAGAATTAATAGAAGGATTAGAATTAATAAATAAATAGGATGAATAGAAGTAATAGAATTAATAAATAAATAGAATGAATAGAAGTAATAGAATTAATAAATAAATAGAATTAATAGAAGGATTAGAATTAATAAATAAATAGGATGAATAGAAGTAATAGAATTAATAAATAAATAGAATGAATAGAAGTAATAGAATTAATAAATAAATAGAATTAATAGAAGTATTAGAATTCCTAATCATTCTCAATTCATTAACCCTACTCGACTTTACTCTATATTACTCCTCATTATTACTTATTTACTCTTTCCTTACTAACTCTTATACTCTAATACTCTTATACTCTTATACTCTTATACTCTTATACTCTTATACTCTTACCCTTTCCACCCTTTTCCCCATTCTCTTCCCTCCTTCCCCTCCCCTCCCCTGATCAATATTGAAGCGGAAATTTGATGAATGTATAGCCACCTAGATCGGTAATGTAGTATATAGTAGTAGTATATAGTCACAGGACGGATGTATATAAAATCCATGAAAATCGTCTCTTCTAATTCAATTAGAGTGCTAGTCGAAGGTATGTATTGAGTAGAATACGTAGAGTATGAGGGGAAGTAGAGGAAGTAGAGGAAGTAGAGTGATTAGGGTGATTAGAGTGAGTATAAGAGGAAAGAGAGAAAAAGTAGAGGAAGTAAGTATGAAAGTAATTAGAATAAGTAGAGTGTATAGAATAAATAAAGTAATAAGTAGAGTAAGTAAAGTAGAGTAAGTAGAGTATATAGAGTAAATAAAGTATATAGAGTAAATAAAGTATATAGAGTAAATAAAGTAAGTAAACCTAGTAAAGAATTATCGATTTAATTGATTTATTCATCCTTTTATACATCTTGTTATTATCGTCTTTTATTAGATTTCTTATTTTGACTTTGATTCTTCTCATTATTATTCTTACCTAAGTATTTCATTCTATGTTATTTTTGGTAACCTATTACTATTGTATCCTAGTTCAATCATCCATTCATCTTGTTGCTATCTTCTCTTCTGCAAGCTTCCTCACCTTCTTCCTTCCCCCCCCTCTTACTCTCATTCACTTAATTCACTCTTCATTTATATTCTTATCCAAGTATTATATTGACTTGCTTACCAACCATCCAAACACAGACAACCTATTAGAAAGAATTCTTTACACCAACCTACCTGGATACATATACATATACATAAGTATACATACAATCATACGAATATACAAACATACAAACATACAAATATACAAATATACATATATATACATACATACATACAAACACACACATACATGCACACACATACACACACACACACACACACACACACACACACAACTTATCAATCTATAAACTCACCAACCTGCCAATCAACTCACCATCCCCATCAACTCATTCGTTCCATATGCTATCAATACCAACTTTGACCCATTACACTCCGTACACCCTTTATCGTATCCATTGAAAACTTAACAACGACAAACTTCCGGAAACTTCATTTAAAACAAGGAAAAAGGGAAAAAAAAAAAAACTCAAAATCCCCTCCAAGAAAGGACGAGATCACAAAAAAGAACTTCATTCATTCTTTAGTCTTTCCTGCATGGTGTGGTGTTCAAGACAGCTTTGTACAACGACCCACAACCCTAAAAATCATGCAAGTAACCGCCTTGATTTCCTTGAACCACGAACAGAGAGACTTGTAAGACGACATCACATCACTCGAAGCAGCTTGCATCACCTCTCACCTCTCACCTCTCACCTCTCACCTCTCACCTCTCTCACCTCTCACCTCTCACCTCTCACCTCTCACCTCTCACCTCTCACCTCTCACCTCTCACCTTCTCTTTTTCTTTTCCTTTATTATATTCCATTGTTATGTTTCAATCCCTCTTTTGCTTGTAGACCATCACTCTTTTAAGGTCTTTGAAGTAATGCGCCTGCCATTAAACTACCTCTGAAGGATAAAGTATCAACCATTGAATATAAACAACCATGGATAGTTCACCAGTCATGACATCTTCCACCTCGCGACTTGCTCCGCCATTGCTACATCCAAGATCTTCCTCGAGAACGAGATCACCAACCAGATCATCCAGTCGGTCGCACATTTCAGACGACCTCCTTTCCAACCTCACTCCAGCCACAACCCTACAAGCTTTCACGTCCCCAGCAGGGAAATTAAAAACGAGCATTGAAGCTGCCTCTCCCGCAGATCGAGCCTTTGGTATACGCGCCACTTTAGCATCCAAGAAAGTACAAGAGTGGCTGGAAGAATTATCAGATTGGCCATGGCCGGAAACTGGAGGATCATCAGGATTCGAAGTCCCAGCTTCGAAGAGGCTCAAATCGTCACACCACGAGGGAGGAACAGAGTCGCGTCAGCATGAGGAAGATCCCGAGCCCCAGTATTGTGGGAGCCTCTTGTTCGAGCAGGTTGTGCGATATGAGTATCGAATTGAAGAAATTGGCGAAGGCATGGATGATTTGAAGGTGGAGGAAATAAAACGACAGGTCCTAGATACTCATTTTTCCGCGAATTCTCGACCTTCTTCGGCCGCATCCACCATCGCTCTACCGGCCTTCCTCGCGACCTACACGGTTATGGATGATTTTACAGCGATAGTCACAGCCACGGTCCTGCAGGCGCTACCGAATTTGGCAAAATTAACACGTTTGATGGATATATGGGGGATTCGGCTCGCGGTACTTCGAAGAGTACCACCTTTGTTACTCGGATTGGATGATGCAGAGATGGCCTTACAATCGGGATGGCAGGCGATTCAAATACCAGGCGCAAATTCTGCGGGATCTGGCGAAACGAGGGATGCGGTTCTTTCGCGCCAGACATTTGAAGTGATGAAAAATGTTTTACAAGCCAAAGTCACGGTTCTTGGCCGAGATCTGGATTACATGCTCGATACGTTGGAGGGAAGGATGGATACGCTTCCCGATAGCTGGTTAGACCGGATGGAAAATCTGGAACGGGATTACGGAGAATGGGTTGTCGCAGCCGATCGCAAAATTACCGACGGAGAACTCGCCACCATTGCGACTCCAGAAAAGAACAAGACAAAAACGACACAAGAATCCAGTGCCGTGCCAACACCTGCGACTAAAGATGATTTGTCGGAAATGGAAATGAACGCTCATGTGGACGAGCCTACGACTCCCCTGCAACGAGACGTTATCGGGATCTCAAATGCATCAATTTCTACTCCAGAAAAGACACCAAATCCATGCAATGATGAAATTCAAGCCCATGAATCAACCCAGACTTCAATCGCAAGAAGCCCATCTCCTCCCCAGACTCCATCGCCATTATTGAATTCTCAGCGAATCGCACATGAGCGTATATTCACTCCTCTGACTCGCTCAACTAGCGTCAGGAGCATTACCAAAATCCCCAAATTTGGACATACTTTCGCAAATGCTTTAAGGCGTACTATTTCGCACGACGAATCACCAAAAACCCTCAATCATGACTCTCCGACCCTGAACCCCAAAGCTTCAACACGGCCATCATCGATGATTCTTGATAAGTTCCCGAGTCCGCCTTTGAAGTCACCCACAAGATCTAGATTGGCAAGACTCCGTAGTTCGAGTTCACCACTTCTTATCGGAAGTGGACACGCGCTCTCACAAAATCCAGCTCATTCCTCAAATGATGGCTCTGTTTTAGGCGCGCCGCCGTCCAGTATCGCGTTGGCTCAACAGCTCGGTATTTCTCATTTTTCGTCAAAGCACAGGGGTGTGGATTCTGAAAATTCCAAGGCATCAGCCCATTTATCCGACAAGCCTCATCTATCTACCGATGCCCACGTTTCTACAATAGCTAGCAGTGATGGAGCGTCCGAGAGTGTTCAACGTTTCGGTCCGGATGGGATGGAATTCGACCTTTTAGATACGCAAATGGAAGCACGCAGGCCTTCTATCATCGTTGACAGTAGTGATCTTTCGGATGATTCGCTCTCAGATCGGTGTCAATCTGTCAAGGCAGCAGCTACATCAAGCTCTGTTGATCAAGACTCGGATGGTGCATCTACAGCAACATTTGAAGATTTGCCCCTCCCACCTAAGAATTGGTCACACGATCTACAGAAGTATGATAATACGCCACCTGGTTCACCACCGGGAGCTCCCACTCGCCCTGCTCGTCGTCCTCGTCAACTTCTTGAAAGCCCCGATTTCTCCCATTTAATATCTTCACCTGATGATGATGCTTCCTTTCTACACGATGTCAAGATACTCGAATCTATTCCTGCATCGCCTGTTAAAAACCGTAGCGACGACCAGATGCAACAGCAGATTAGCTCTTTGCTTCAATCTATTCCGGCTCATATCCGTCTTCGTTCCGAGCCAGAGGAAAAGCCGAATGCTAAAGGAATTCGTCCTCGAAAACCTCGTCGTTCAGTTACTCCCTCGATGCCTGCGGTTCGTTCACAATCTTCAATTGGTAGTCTACGTGCACCAACGCCATCATTTACACTCGCTCCAGCTTATGCAAAGAGTGGTACTCCACGAAACAGGTCTCAAAATGGCAATCCAGAGATTAAGGTTTATCATCTATCACGTTCTAGTGGCGAGAAGCCAATCAAGTTATTCGTTCGTTTAGTAGGTGAGCATGGCGAAAGAGTCATGGTACGTGTTGGAGGAGGCTGGGCAGACCTCGGAGAATATCTTAAAGAATATGCAAGTCACCATGGACGGCGAGCACCGGTCGACACCGATAGAGTCGAGGTCCAAGACTTACCATCACGCATTCCATCGGGTGGTTCTACCGTTCGTGATGGTGGACGCACTACACCTGGATTTGGTCGTACTACACCCGGACCTCGTTCCGTGTCTGCAATGGCTGTTCGTCCATCAACTTCTGTTGATCGACCAAAATCATCCCTTGGGATTCGTAAGACGCGGAAATCCACATTCTCCTCTTATGATGAGGTGCCACCTCTCCCAATTACACCTTTCGCTGAAATTCAACGTGAACACGAGATGAATAATACGCCTCCATCAGCAGCATCAAGAAGTTCCTCGAGATTAGATTGGAATGAGGAAGATACATCATTAGGTCTTGCGGGACCAAGAGGTAAACAAAAGGAATTAGATCAAAAGGATCTAGATTGGGTTGAGGGTATGAAAGAGAAGGTTATGATGGCAAGTGTAGAGAAGGAAAAAGAAAAACGCAAGGGGGGTCACAGGCAGAGCTTAGGGGAAATGGACAAGGTTGGGGCTACTAAGAGGTTGTTTAGGAAAACATCAAGGTTGGAGCTCTAAGTGAAGGAACTCATTTTTTGCATTGCATTCACATTTTTATTTCCGTCTTGCATCGCGTTGTTTCTTTGGGAAAATCTTCGTTTCATTTCCTTTGTATGGAGTGACGGGCGGGAAAAAAAGCAAATGGTGGGGCTACAGGATGAATGGATGGTCGGATAGACGGATCGATGAAATTTCCAAGGAATGGATGGGAAGGTTTCACTGGTTAGCATGGTCATGATATGATATGACATGACATGCAGGAATGAGCTCAGGCGGATAGCATTAGTTTTTTTTTTTTTTTTTTTTTTTTTACCTCTGCGTGTATTTTTCTTCGGAGGCGAGTTGCTGGTTATAGGGAATTTTGGGATCGGGCGGATTATTGTGCATGGATGGCTTTGCATTGTTTCGAATGGATGGGAATGGAGTCTTTTACTCTTGGAATGATGGGAGAGTGGAAGTTGGAAGTGGATGTGAGGAAGTGAAGGATGGAAGCGAAGCGCACTTTTAGATATTCAATTACAATACCCCCTTTTTTGTTCTTTTTTGATTATGTGGTTTTTTGATTATGTGATTTTTTGAATTGTGTGATTTTTGGAGTTGGGCTTTGATGTTTTGGAATTGAAGGGTGGGGTGAGTGGGTGGGTGGGTGAATGGTTGTTTGTTGATTTGATGATTATATAGGGAATAGATACTTATTTAGGTATTTATATATGTATATGTATATGTTATATGTATATGTATATGTATATGTATATGTATATATATGTATATGTATATACTTGACACCAGCACCAATACCAACACGAACACCAACACCAACACAACCGCAAAGAATATAATTAGCATACGAGCCCCAGGGCGCGGGGGGCGGAGGGGGGAGGGGAAAGGGGAAAGGGGAAAGGGGAAAGGGGAAAGGGGAAAGGGGAAAGGGGAAAGGGGAAAGGGGAAAGGGGAAAGGGGAAAGGGGAAAGGGAAAGGAAAAGAAGAGAGGAAGAGGGAGGGATCTCAATGAATCTGTTAAGTTGTTGTGTTGGGTGGTGTAGGGTGGATTCGTTGATATTTTGGCTTTTGTTTGATGTTTGCTTTTGGGTTGGGTTGGGGTTTGGGGTAGGTCTTGGGTTGGGTTTTGGGGTAGGTCTTGGCTTGGCTTGGTTGTTGTAAAGGATGGTTGTGGAGGTGGGTAAGGGGGTGCGGATTAGAGTTTGAGGCGGGGTGATGGGAGGTGTGTGGTGTGAGGGGGTGGAGGGTGAGGATGAGTGTGAGGGTGAGGGTGATGATGAGGATGAGGATGTAGAAGAATGGGTTAATAAAGAAAATAAATATCAAAAGGAGATTGTCTTTAATTTCTTTTTTGTTTCTTTTAATAGGATTGGTGGTAGGGGGTTGGTGTTATTATTAGTATTTGGTTTTTGGTTTTTGGTTTTTGGGTTTTTGGTTTTTGGTTTTTGGTTTTGGTGTTTAGTATCTCTAATATCTAATATCTAAAGCTAATATATATATATAAGATATAAGATATGAGATCTTTAGAAAATATTCATAAGTAGTATTAAATCTTAGATTACTATTGCTTTAACCTAATGAAAGATGAAAGTCAATAATAAATATATTATAAATACATCGTTATTACTTTCAGGATTACTATCTCATATGATAGGAAAACAACTAGATAGAATGCCAAAGCGTTAGCGCAAAGCCTAGCACATCATATAATTATCCCGACAATTAGATACTGGGAATATATTAAAAATTTGAAATTTTGAGATATTGAAATTTGAAATGGAAATTTGATTAAAAATGCCAAGTAGGTTGAAAAGAGGATTGTGAATTTTAGGGAGGGCTGGAAAGAGGATTCTGGGTTTTGGGTAGGGCTAGTGATGTTGAATTTATAACATGTGTATAAAAGTGGTGATTAAGGATCTAATATTAGGTATTGGTTTACTGGCGTGTGGACTTGGTGTGGTGGTATATTTATGTGTATGCTATAAGGATTTGATGGGGTGATTGGGACTGGGATTGACGAAAAGAAAGGGTTAACGAAGCTATTAATTAGAGTTAATAACTAATGCATTTGATGGATTTAAAGGGGATATTATTGTAAGAATATTAAGGGTGTTAGGAACGGATTGTTATTTCATTTGGTAGAGTAGGGTGAATCGATATGATATAATGGAATGGAATGAAATATATAATTAGTTCTTAATTATTTGTTGAATGCTTTTGCAGTTAAGTGGGTTATGTTTAGTATTGGGATAGTGGGTTATTGGTGATTTTGAATGATTGGTTATTGAGAGTTAGATTTAGATTTAGATTTAGATTGGGTGATTAGTTACTTAATTGAGTGACTGTTAGGTTAGATTCTTTGTTTATAATTAGATGGATTGATGTATGAATGGAATTAATCAATTGAACTGTTAGGTCTATGGGATTCTTCTATCTCATGAATAGATGTATGTATGTAAGTCTACTATTAGAAGTTTATTATCTGTTTCATTCTTATTTTTATTGTTCGATTTAATTATATGAGGGTAATGTTTTGGTGTTTATATTTTGAGGCTATTGTATGGTAATGGAACTTTGTCACGGTGTGGGATGCGATGTTCGATGGTTAGTTGTTGGCTAATTATGAGGAAGATGGAAGATCGAGTTTCTGGCTACGAGAAGTTAAGCTAAGCGAAGTTAAGCTAAGCGAAGTTGAAGGGTTGTGGTTTCATCAATAAAGTTTGCTTGAAGGGAGGAGAATAATTATATTGTGTTGGATTTGGAGTATCTTTGCTTTATTTATGAGTAAATAGTATATTCATTATTCTGGAAATATCCTAATGGCTTTCGTTAAGTCTTGAGGCTTTTATAGACTTATAGAGTTATCTGTTAGGAAGTGGGTTTGAGATGTTGATATCTATTGAAGATTCTGATAGTTAAAATGTATATTTATAGTAATTAATAAGAGAAAGTATAAGCTAATAGAACTAGACTTTATGTTAGTTCTAGAAATCAAGAACGAATTATAGATGCTTAGAAATCAAAAACTAATGATTTTACTCTCTTCCCTATTCATTGGTCTAAAGACCCTTGCCTACTGGTTTTTGGAAATACTACTCGCAATTTCCTCTTAATTCTGCGCGTAATTATATCCTTCGGCTTTTGTTCAACATCTACTTCCCCCTTGCCATTCTTTTACTTATATATCTCGCCAAGAAACTCATCTTACTACCTTCCGCGCTCCTCTTTCGGAGCTCTGTCTCCATCTAATTCCACTATTTCACCTTCAACTTTTCATCTCCGTCTCCCATTCTCTAACATCGTTCCCTAATCCCATTCCCCACCCAATTTCCAAATCTATTTACTCTATCGTCTAAAGAAAAATTATCACAGCATGTTTAAAACTAAAAAGATCACACAAATAGTATGACTCAAAGCCATGCCTCAAATTAGAAGCTCTATACTGAACATCTTCAAATTCCGCTCCGAATCTAAAATTAGAGATTGATATAGTACAACACATATCTAACTACCCAGAACATCACAAAAAAGTTACACAATACAACTACCATAATCTTTAAATCGAAGCATCTTTTTGTATTTCATAGATTTAAACGCCATCACAATCAAAACCTTAACTTCATTACTAACTACCAACTCTGGAATTAGATTCGTAATAACCTACAAAAGAGTATATGAACGATATTAATCCTGCAACTTTCCCAACTATCATCCATCACCCGAAAGTATCAATTCTAACCCTCTAACTTCTACCAACGTACAACATATCTTACCACTAAATTACTCTCAACTCACCAGATTTTACCATTAGATTCTAGACCTTACGAACCCCAATTCCTCTTAACTGCCGTAACATATTCTATACAGATAGTACTTGCAGCACAACTCATTTCTATGCCCCTCGCTTAAAAGTGAAATTCAATCATCCAGTCCATAGCATATCAAAAAATAGCTATGAAATACAACTCCTCCTTCATTACATAAATAAAAGCTACCTATCAAATACAACTTCTCCTTCATCACATCACAGACCAATCTCCCGCAAAAATAACTTCCAGAAAAACAACCAAGATCCCAAGAACTGCGGCAAACTAACTCATCTAATTATTTCAACATTCCCTATATCAGACTAGTAAAAATATGAATTCATCAATACAACATCATCCACCCTCCCTAATCACCCGCTTAAACCCCTAATCATAATTGTTCACTTTCCTCCAAACAAACACCACTAAACACCACTATCTGATCTCCCCCTAATCTGCTTTATCATTGCTTGAAAACTTGTTTCTCGCTTCTCTTATATCTAATAACCTTAAAGCCACCTCCACAATCCTCCTATCCAATCATATCCACCTTGTGCAAACCCCAAATCCCAAAGAATTCTTTTCCCTCCACCCATCTCTCCACCTCTCCATCAAACCCCCCCAAACCTCACTAATTCTCCACCCACCCCAAAGCCCAAATAAAAATAAAACCAAAAACCAAAAAGAATATATCAAAAAATCAAAAAATCCATCCTTAAACATCCAAAATCAACACAAACCCAACTCAACTTAACCTAACTCACATCTATATACAAACTATTTTCTAAGTTTTAATTCAACATTTCATTTCTATTCCAAACAAGTTGAAACAACTAATTCTTGATACATATTTACAATAAAGGGATAAACATCTAACATATTCTAGTTATAAGGATTGCTAGGTTTGGAAGGTAATGATTAGGCTCTAGGCTACGCAACGGGTACCCGCGGAGTGGATTTTCCTCTCAACGGGTGACCCGTCAAAAATCCGACCCGCGGGTTACGGATTTTTTTGCGCAGCCTATGATTAGCTATAGGTTGAAGGAAGTTTGATTTGATATGGAGGATATTCTAGGTACGTTAGCTAAGATTAAAAGGGTGTTGTAAGGGATGGATAGGGTGTAAAGCAAAATAAAGATTTTCGATAAGAGTTTATAGAATATTTTCGGGCGTGGTTTTGACGAGTTAGGCATATAGAGTCAGGGTTCCATGAGATTAATTAACCTTTGATTAGACGGTCTTGATTCAAGAGTCGAGACTTCATATTCCCGGGCTGCTAATACAGATAAAAGTTATATCAACGCCTGAACAAGAATGAATTCATCATCTACCGAATCTTATTTATTATTTTTTCTGGTCTTTTCTGGCTCTGTCTGTACCCAGAATTCTCATTTGCCAACTACATTCCTCATTACCCATCAATTTCCCTGCCTGATCCTTGATCTGAATTCCCATTACAGCTTCCAGTAAAGTACATACCCAGCCTAACTAATTTACCCGGAAACCCCATTGCCCAAAAGTGAAACGTCCTTAACCACCTGTATAGTCCCTTGTCTCTTAGACGTCATACATACGATTTCTTGCTTCAAGGGCACCTTTGATAGCTATTCCCATGTTAGCATCTATATCATACCTTCAATCCCCAATCACTTCCGGATCCGGTCCAAAAAGTATATCCTAACAAAATCAGATAAAACTTACCATCACAGCTATCCTTGGCATCACCAAATAACATCCTTGTATTAGGCATGTAAAACATTGGATTAACCACATCTGCATACCCGCTTGCCATACCCCTCTTCATTACAATCACCTGTTTACTCTTCCATACATGTAAAACAGGCATACCAGCAATTGAAGAACCCGGTTCGAGAGCAATTGGATTAACGGTATCATTGGCACCGATGACAAGAGTTACATCTGTCTCTCTGAAATCATCATTTATCTCGTCCATTTCAAGAACGATGTCATAAGGTACGCTAGCTTCTGCAAGAAGGACGTTGCATTGACCAGGCATTCGACCTGCAACAGGATGAATGGCAAAACGGACGTTAATACCTTTACTCTTGAGCATTCGAGTAATATCGCTAATAGCGTATTGGGCTTTTGCGACAGCCATACCATATCCAACGACGATGATGGCATTCTCAGCATTCTCTAATGATTCCACGACTTCATCGATATTGGTTTTGGTGATTTGTCCTTCGATCTTATGCTCCTTTTCTGCTGATGGGGCTATTCCTCCGAAAAGAACGTTTCCAATAGATCGATTCATGGCGACACACATAATATACGAAAGTATTGAGCCACTAACTCCGATTAAAGAGCCTACCGTTGTTAACAACGGATTATCAAGCATGAAACCTTCAGCTACCAATGCAAATCCAGAGTATGCGTTTAAAACGGTAATGACGACAGGCATGTCTGCTCCTCCGATAGCAGCAGTTGTTGTATAACCCTTGATAAAGCTTAGAATTGCATTACCCGCCAAACAGCATGCAGCAATTACTGGCGCACCAGGTGCAAGGGTGAGGAATGTTCCCATCGTGGCGATATTAAGACCAAGTAGGGAAGAATTGAGTGCATGTTTGGGACCAGGAAGTTTGATTGGTCTTGAAGACATCCGACCTGCTAGTTTGAGGAACGCTACAACGGATCCAGTGAATGTGACACCACCTAATAGATTAGCTGGGAAAATAATACAATCTCACCAGATTTTCATACCAATTAGTACACCAAGGTATCCAGCTACGAGATGAAGTGCTGATGTATCTCCAATATCTGCCATGACGGATCCGAAACTTGTCAAAACAGCAGCAAGACCAACCACAGAGTGAAGTGCGGCTACCGTTTGAGGTAAATCTGTTGCTGTTGTGCGTCTTCCAATTCTCAAGCCTATTATATGTTGTGGTTAGTTTAATTTCTTACTCTTACATATGAGAGGGAGATGTATTACCAATTATAGCTCCACAACCTGCGACGGCTGCAAATTGTGCAAGTACTTCAATTGGAAATCCAACCGCTGCTAGTGATGCGAGTATACCTGCTCCGACCCCTAAGATACCCAAAATGTTTCCTTGGCGTGCTGTTGTTTGAGAAGCAAGACCAGATAATGAGGCTAACAAAGTCAGAGACTATTCCAAGGAGTAATAAAGAGACATTACCAATGCACAAAAGACTGCTGGCAAGATATCCTGCTTGAACAAGCCCAGCTAAGCCAGTTGATGCAGCGGCTATATACCCCCCACCGAATATCACAGCAGGTATCGAATACAACCATGGGTATTCAGTGGGATCAGTTGGTCCTACAAGATGTTAGCGATGGCACTTCAACAGTTGATTGAATCACATACGCTTGAACATATCTAACATTCGCTTCGTGATGACAAAGCCACCAGAAACGTTGACAAACGCCAGCATTACAGATAAGGCACCAAGAGCTTGAGGGATAGTATGAGGTACAAGACCTCCTCCCATAATGAAGAAACCACCTACACCAACCATGCCCGAGATTGCATTCGTTACACTCATAAGTGGAGAATGAAGTGCGGGAGTAACACCCCATACGACTCGATAACCTATCAATCCAGCCAGTGCGAATGTGAAAACATTGTTCATGAACAATGGCCCTGTTACTTTACCAAGAATAAGAGCAAGACTCATTCCACCAGTAATGAAACCAACTTCTCGAGTTTGTTTTTGCCATGGTGTTAGGGTAACTGTGTTCACGGCCGAAGCATTGGCATCGATAGCGGAAGCTGCTTTTGGCACCGGAGGTGCTGGTCGTGGTGCAGTTGGTACAATTTCTCCATTGTGAGTTACAATGGAACCACGAACAACTTCATCTTTCAGGTCAATTCCAAACTTCTTGTCTTCGGGGGCAATAGAAAGAAGAAACTTGGTAATATTATTCGAGTACAAGGTGGATGATTGAGTTGGAAGGCGAGAAGGAAGATCAGTATATCCTACAGAAAAATCAGTTTTCGCGTCACTATATTAGTGCATCTGGCAAACCTATGACTTTGACTCCTTTGTGCTCAATCAACCGACCAGCTACTGTAACATCACAATTACCACCTGCTTCGGCAGCCAAGTCGACAATAACAGAGCCCGGCTTCATTGCTGCAACCATCTATTAAAGGAATCAGGTCACATGTGACGATTATATTTCGACAAAAACTTACATCTTCATGAATTAATTTGGGAGCGGAGCGGCCTGGGATAAGTGCAGTGCAAATAACAATATCAATTTCACGGCATTGTTCCATGAATAACTTCTTTTCGGCCTCCATAAACTCTTTAGACATCTCTTTACCATACCCACCAGCTCCAGATCCATCTTCTTTCACGTCTACCTCAATAAATTCGGCACCTAATGATTGTACTTGCTCACGTGCAGCTGATCTGGTATCAAATCCTCGTACGATTGCTCCCATGCGTCGAGCCTAGTAAAGCAGCTGTTAGCATTCAAGCCACAAAATAGAAATCAGACACCTACTGTTGCAATGGCACTTAGACCAGCTACACCTGCTCCGATAACAAGGACTTTACAAGGAGGAACCTAAATATATCAGCTACAAGAACTCAAAACGAATACCCGAACCAAGGTAGGTGGCACCTTTCTAAAAGTCAATTTATTAGTCAAGAAAGCTAATAACATGGGGATATTCACTTACCCAGCAGCAGTGACCTGACCAGTCATGTAGCGACCAAAATGATTGGAAGCTTCCAGGACTGCCTTATAGCCAGCAATATTAGCCATAGAACTAATCACGAAACTTTGTGAGCTTTTCATCTTCATAAAACCAATATGAGAGCAATCGTCCATACCTTAATGCGTCGAAAACTTGAGCTCTTGAAATTCTAGGAATCATATCCATTGCAAATGCAGTAACACCTCTATGAGCCAGTCTTTCCACAACATCTTTATTTATAGCCGGGTACAAAAACGAGATGATTGTTGCATTATTCTTGAGAGAATCCACTTCGTTATTAGATCCCTCCACACTTGGTGCGCGGACCTTCAAAAGGATATCACTCTCCGACCAAACATTATTTCTGGTTACTATTTTGGCACCTGCCGTCTCGTATGCCTCATCTGTGAATTGAGCTTCTGCTCCAGCACCTCGCTCGACAAGAACTCGGGAGAACCCTTTCTTGATCAACAATTGTGCATTTTGTGGAGTAAGTGCTACTCGTTTTTCATTCGGGTACGTCTCTCGAGCGATACCAATTGTCAAATTCGAGTATGGGGTGGTGATTAGATCAGGGGTAACGGCGTTAGAAGAAGCTGTAGAAAGTGATGCGGTGTTTTGTGCGGTGGGTGGAGAAGTAGCAGTTGTCGATGTGTATCTCTTGTATTTGGCACTACTTGTAGGATACAATGATCTGGCATGAGTAGCTATCACAAATACGTATTAGTCTCAATCAGGTAGTTCATGGACGATATCGTGAGCTAGAATTAGCCCAGGAATGGAACGCACCATGAATTCCACCAAAGGTTGGACCTGGCGATAGCTTGACTTCTGGGTAAGGGTTAGCACGACATAATCTAAGTATCGGCTTCATTGTTGAAGGCCAGGTCATCTTTTAGACCCGCATCTAAAACTTTTGATGTTGTTTCGTAGAGAAGAAAGAAAGTTGGTTTGTTGTATCTAAGGAAAAAGAAATATTGTACTCGTAGGGAAATTGAAAGGTTGGTTCAAGAACATAGAATATTGTAGGATTGCATAAATGACAGTTCTATCATCTGCCACAACCTCTTTACTGTGTTCTACGATTTCCAGGTGAATGGAAAGAACGTTGGGTAAATAAACGGGAGGTATTGATTCTTTACTGATTGATTGTATTGCAACATATATGAGACGGAAGAAGGGTGCAACGTTGTTAAACAGTTACCAGTTATAATTGCCTACGCACCTACTTACATGGTTTCCTTATAAACAGGCTGATCTGTTGGATGTTCTTGAATGAATTGACAAACCTGATGAAACTCGCAATGATACTCTTTTTGCCTGTTAGGCAATTTAGTTTCCATCATAGGTTTAGATTGAATATTGGCCCTTGCTGTCTCCTAGCTATTAGCTATTATTAGCTATTCCCCCGCAGCGAAATCACACATTTCCCCGCATTCCTTCCAATCAATTAGTTTATTGATTGACCAAGAAAGAAAATAATCCGTCTTTGGATGGTGATACAAGCAATTGCAAAGAAAAAGGAAAGGAAAAGGGAAAGGGAAAGATGGATGCATGGTAAAATGGTGAAATGGCAACAAAATCTTCCGACCAACTGATTAAATATGATGAAATTGTCACGATACACATTGATTCAACTTTTACTGGATGTTTGATGATCAGGTCCGATTGATAATGCAGCGACATGAAGAAATGCAAGCCAATAACGCTGTGTGACAGAATCGAATCTTCTTTGCACAAGCCACCAGAAGTTGCATATGCTCACGTGATGAATTTTAAGCCGTTTCCGTTTCCGTTTCCGTTTCCGTTTTCCTATCTTATAATTGCTTAGTTGGTAGGTATTGTATGGAAGATGTAAGCCTTGTAGGATATTCCAGATCGTTTACCTCTCATGTATACGCTACGTCTTCTCAACTCAAGCTTTACTACGATATATTAACCTTATCACATGATCTCATGCCACGGAACTAGAACTAAATCCACATTGTTCCGCTCTGGTGGGGTTACATCCGACGTTCTATTTGGCTATTTCTCCTCCCATGGAGTCAATTTTTCTCACACTTCCCCTTTCAACTTCTAGATACTTGACTCTACAGTCGTCACGACCGATCACAATTACCAGTATCTGCTTTGTGTCCCAAATTCGAACTTCGCTTCTTCAATTCCGACATTTGACAACACCTCTAATCATTTAGACAATGCCGCGTTGTTGTCATTTGCAGTCTTGACGACCTATTGAATACCATCTTCCTCAATTGTTTTACTTGTTCATCTGACATTACTGAGAGTAGTGACATCTTTGAACTCATTTTCCACTTAATAACTCGATCGATTTTAATTTGCAGAGAGTGTATAGGCGACGTTGAAAGTAGTCGCAGCTTGTTGGGACAACTCTTGGCGTCGAACTCTGCAATTGAGGCGGCAATCTTTCTGTCATATTTCTCCAACGTTCCCTTCCTATGTCCCAATTGTAAATCCTGTCCATCAACTGCAAACAAATTTCGTTTGCCCCTCATTTCTGATGTTCCAGGAAGTTCAAAACAAATACAGTTGACAAGAGTACTGCAGGAAAATATGTTATTATCATCTAATCGGCCAAAGATATGATATTAAAGATATGAAAAGCAAAAGGATGTACTGAAAAGATACAGGGCTTTCAGAGCTTATAGTAGAAAACCGCGAGACCAGCGCAGTAATTAAACACTGGTGTTGAGTCCACTCCTTCTAACAATATTACGCGGCTGAGGGAGTTTGAAAAGATAACGAATTAATATCTCCCAGACAAAAAGGGACAGAAGAATGGAGGTATATAAAAATTAAGCTATGATTTCTCACTCGCCATCTTGTGTATTCGAATCACTCACAGGCTTACCGAATCTCGGCTTATCCGGCATGTTCACAGCTTAAGCCTGCTAGAATGAGCCGAGTTCTTGAGTACCGTCTTGGAACTTCATTTATAAGTTAAGCGGTGATCTCTGCTTCTCACTACTTGGAATATATCTGCGAAAGCCCGAAGAACCAGGTGGCCGAGGATTGAGGTAATCTGTTGTGTCCGCGCGCTTTCTTGAGACTCCTAATTGAGCAGTGAACACGGCGAAAATAGGGGATATACTTTTGAGGGTGCTTTCTAAGATACTTGGCCACTTGTGAACACGGTTCCATTCAAATTGATACTAGTTGTTCAGGAGTAATTAATTCGAGACTTGATTATTTGTGAATGTGAAACTTGAGGCTTGTAATGAGTACGAGTAGCTCCAGCTAGGCGTAGAATGTATCAAAGTATTTCATTCCCATTAAACTACACTACCAATAAAAGTATCTACCCGCAAATTTGAAAAACAGTTAAAAGGGGCTTTTCTCTACGATACCAGCTTGTTATGACTGGCAAGGCATTCATGCATTAATTCCCTCCACTTTGCGCAACTATCATTCATTAATCATTATCATCAAAATTCCAACAACATCCACTGTCCATTATCACCCATTACGACACCTCAAAAACTCAAAAACTCATCCTCTCATTATCCCTCGAAACTAGAGTTAAACCTCAAAATCGGCCCAAGCCACAGATCATAATCGTCCATCTTGTCTACCTCCCCACCCCACCTCAACACACTAGCCAAGAATCGATAATCGCCATCTCCAACATTATAGGCTACACCATCATCACCCTTCACTTGCGCACTAGTCCAGTACTGTATATAATTACTCGGTTGGAGTGCACCGCCCGCGACTGTCGCTGTGCGGTTCGTGTACGTTCCAAAAGATGGGTATCCGAAGATCGACGATCTAGGGGTAGATTTCGAGGGCACATAGGGAAATTTCTGGGATCTATTGAACGCGTATGTATTGGCTGTGATGTTTGTGTTGGCGGGGAGAAGATCGAAACGAAATGCAAGGGTGTATTGTTGGGGGATGTTGGCAGCTATTCCGTATTGCCTGGTGGGATTGACTTCGAGGAAGCCGGTATCTTTTTCGGGCACACCGGCTGCGTTGAAGCCGGCGACTTGGATTACGGAGATGTATGAGGCGTTGAACATGGAATAGGGAGGGCCGATATAGGGTACGGTGTATGTTTCACCGATGGAAGAAGTGACTTTAATGAAGCCCCCGAAGACAGGACGATTTGTTGGAACGATGCCGGCGGGGGGGATGATGGTGAAATATACAGTTTTAGATTCGCCGCTGGCAAGGGTGATGGTAGGAGTCGGGAAGACGCCGGTTCCGTAGAGAGCAATTTGGTTGTAGGCTCGGCCAGATAGCTGGCCATCGGTATATCCGGCACCAATATGAGAAAATGAATAGGTCTTGCTTGATTCCGATGTATTTTCAATAGTGATATTTGCAGATCCGAAGGCAGTATGAGAACTGTCATCACCAAGAACGATCTGACCAGGTGAGATTGTGCTTTGTGAAAATATGGCCTTGTAAGCATTGATTAGACCCGCACCTTGTTGAGCTGTCGCAGAAAGGATCGTGCTATCCCATACCCAATTTACGGGTGTAGCTGTAGTTTGTAGGAGACTGAGTATCTGAGATATGGTGGCGCCAGGAAATTGAGATTTCACAAGAGCAAAGCATCCTGCTACGTAGGGAGTGGCCATCGACGTTCCAGATAAAATTGCATAGTTGGAATTTGCCCCTAAAGGATAGGTAGAGAGAATATGACCACCAGGTGCTGAGATTTGTGGTTTCAAATCATAAGTGAAATATGTCGGACCAAAGTTGGAGTAATAGTCAACCAAACCCCCTGAGTGTTGGATAGGGCTTTTGTATTTACTTCCTGCGAATGTCAAAGTATATTTTGGAAAGCCTCCTACTGAGCCATAATTATTCACAAGAGTGACTCCATCATCGGTATTGAGATTGATATATTTTGTTGAGCCGAAGAACGAAGGACTGAAGATGTTGTATTCTAGTAAATATGGGTTTGTAATGTTTGAATTGTAGCCCATGACATAGAGGGGTTTTGCATTGCTCGAACTCCAATCAGAAGCAATTGAATTCGGGTTACAATAACTAATCGCTTTGAATGCCTCAAAAGCAAAAACTGTTGTATTGAGAAGGCCACTTTGACTGACAGTGTCGAGGGCGTTTGTCCATGCTGAGCTATCACACCCATCTGCTAGAAGGTAGACATAAATAGTACCAGTCAGACTGAGTGGCCAGACAGATGCATAGCCGAGAGTAGCGTTATAGGAATCCACAACAGGGTATACAAGCGGGAACCTTTTATTTGAGATGGCTCCTACAGCAATAGCACCGGGTTCCGTCGAAGGATAATCTGCCGAAAACAGCTCTGTGGCATATTGACTTAGAGAACCTTCGTTACCAATTGCCACAATCACAGCAATACCAGATTTTGTTATACTTTGTACAACAGAGGCCAATGGATCTGCGGTGGAAGGCCACTGCGTTCCAACAGCAAGGGACATGCTGATTATATCAACGCCGTCACCTTGCGCCTTTAACATTCCAGCCATAATTGTGTCGCTCCCACCTGCATTTGCGCAATCAAAAGTACGGTACATATAAAGACTAGCTTCAGGCGCAACACCGCTGATTGGAAAATACCCACTTCCAAATATTGGGTTCATTCCGAGGATGCCTGATCGAGGTTAGTTCAACTTCAGATAACAATTAGAGAGAAGCGTTCTGACCTGACACGTGGGTTCCATGTCCTCCAGTGATACACGTAGATAGGGGATCTGGACTATCCGTCAAGGTTCCGTTATCGTTAACAAACGAGTATCCACCGGCGATTTTGAAACCGGGTCCAAACCCTCCACCCAGTGCAAGATGGCGATAATCAACTCCAGTATCTATGATTCCGATCTTAATCCCTTTGCCTTTGATGCCCTTAGCATGTAACTTATCGACACTGCCAAGCTCAAGAGCAGAGGCTAAGCTATCTGTTTGGCCTTCTGCCGACTGCCTTTTCTGTACAAATGGAACACCTGTATCGGAACTTTCAGTATCTGTGAGGTTCGAAACTCTACCGGGTCGAGGAACTTTGTATACTGGCCACACTCCCGTGACTCCTGGGATACCCAAAAGCTGCTGTTGTAGCTCATTATCGGTTCCAGGTTCTTTGACAGATATTGAAAGTCCGGTAAAGACTGTGGAATTAAATTTGTGCCGGATGTCGTAGCTAATTGATGCCGCGCGCTTGTGGAAGATCTCATGACGATCTTCTCTTGATAGAGAGTTGCTAGTTTCTTCTCCCAATTCAATGATGAATGCTTTATCAACGGTATTGGCATGTGAATATAGCATAATATCATCCGTATCTTTCAGCCTCAAATCACCATATGGTATAGCAACTCCATAAGCGGCAGCAACAAACGCCAGTAATGAACAGGGGACAAGCATAATTCGCGTTCTTGAAAGGGCCCAAATATCTGGATGCTTATTGCTCGAAGGAAGATGAGTGGTGAAGAAAGCAACTTTATACTTCACCTATCCTTGACCGCTCTTGACCTTCTCATCTTGCAATATCAAGAGAAAAGCTACAGCGGTTCAGACGGGCCGGGCTCTTCCTGGAGTTGCAAGACAGAAGTTCTATCCTTGAATTCTAGCCAAATAACACTAGCCCATTCACCGCAACGCATATCATAAGTCTTTGAAGGGGGTGCAAAAAGCAACTATGGATGGACGGAAGAGGCTTACCATCGGTTGCGTGGGGTAAAATGATTGGATCTAATGCATGCTAAAGCCAGATAGCACCCCTTTCAAAGGCCTTGACAAACACTATCTGCAACTGCATATAGATGAAAGCGATTCTGCATGGAAGCTCATGCATACGAGCTGGCAGAGAATCATCCTAGGATTCAGACTGTTGATGGTTCGAGGGTTGGAGTATCAAAAGGTTTTTGATTAAGGGAGTGGAGATAACGGTGTGGTGACATTAAGCTTTATTTGCGCCATGCATGTATAATCCCTGAATTTTCACAAAACCTCGTCAGATACCAGATTGGCTGTTGATTTGAAATGAATGAAAATGTATTTCACTGCACTTCGAGTAGATACAGATCTTAATCAAATGCAAGAACTTGGCCAGTTGTTTAGTGACTGATGTGATGCAGAGTAACCTCAATTCAAACAGGGGTCTTAATAAAAATGGAATTGGTTTGATTAACCGCCTCCTATCCACTGGGATTTGGCCAAGCTATGCATCCGACAATCTAAGAGAAGGTGCTGATTCCACCGTCGAACGTTGTTTTACAACAGCGATGAGCATTTGATAATGAGAGATTTACTGAGATGTATGATTACTCAGCCATGCAAGTACTGGTTGGTCAAAAATACCCTTGAATTCTTGATTCACAACCAATGCAACCAATACAACCAATGTAACACCATTTTGCCAACAATCATAAATTGAGACGTCCGTTTATTAGGTAATATTAGGAGCAAAAGCCTTTAACCGAGTGCGTAGGTATAGATAGTATGGCCAAAAGACCAAGGCCTGAATCATAAGCTCTGGTAGGTAATTGATGCATGATGTCAGATTAGAGTAGATGTCAATATAGAGAAAATCTTAGACTTTGGTCATATATCACGTGGTAATATAATGTTTTTGCAGAACTTTCATGGCGATGTTCTCGGATATGAACAGCCGCAATGACAGAGATCTTCGAAAGGGTGTTGTAAGCGATCTCTCTAGTTGGTATAATGCTACCTAGGTAGTCTAACGTTCTGCATAGTCTGCATCTAATATTGAAAGGCTCTTGAGGTGTTTTTATATGCTGGACACAAGGCTTGCATTGATCCTTGAATCTCGTCCGACCTGGTTGAGCTCGTCTTCGGATAAGGTCTAGCCACATGGTTACATGATTCGAGTCTTCACAAAAATGCTGTATCTAGGTAATCTCTGTTCTCGCCTTGTAGTACGTTTTGACGCTAAATTTCTCGACTTCTCCAACGTCGAAAATAATCTAAAATAGTCTGAGTATTCAATTCACCGTGAAACGTTGGTAGTAACTGAACTGTTCGTTGATCTAGATCTTATCGAATCACGTGTACACAGTAAAGAGCGGCTCAAATTAGGTTTGTGATTAGGTTTGGCGCCGATGATATAGTAAAATCAAGGCGTAATACGTTTTCGAGACAGATTCAGGGACATATCTGAAGTCTAATATTAATCTGCAGCTCGGCTTCCTAATTGCGTTAAAAGGACATATCGGCACCAACTCCGAGTAAGATGACAGGGCTTTCTGGACGTACCTGCAGCAATTCTCGTATTGATAAAAGGCCCCTCTCTAATGAACATCCGGATTTATTATCTACAGAATTATTGCAAATTTAGATGTGAGTGGGAATGTGTATATCAATGTAGCACATATATTTGCTCACGAAGCAAATCCGGAGAGTGCTCCGGAAGGATTAATAGAAGATATGGCTGAATACCAGCTACACTCATGAATGCACGGCCAACGAAATCTCGGCATGCCATCGAAAGATACCTCATTGAAAATTAATCATATGTTTGTTGATATCCACAGTTCCTGAAAATTTAGATAACCAGGAGCTCCTCCTCTCATCATTGAATCCCTCTAGTATCGCGTATCTTTTGTGTTCCATATCTTTCTTTATACAACTCTAGTGTAATTGAGCTTGTGCTGAATCGTGAGAGCTTATTCGAGGGGCATGGTAGATTTGATAAGATGGTATATATGATGGCTGAGAATAATGACCTTATAATTGACAGATGTCTATAGCCTTCAGCTAGTTTTCTTGCCACTAATCGATGGCTGTAAAGGTGTGTTCTTCGCTTCCCACTTCTCCCACCCAGCTTGGCATAAGTCTTCCTCCACGACTAGATCTCGCATCCTGAATAATCTCGTCACCGGTAAATCCAAAATCCACGCAAGCAAACCCGACTTTCTTACAACAGTGGTCAATAAAAACCATGATAGAGCACTCCCTGCTCCAGCAGCACAACCAACGATTACCTGCTTTGGCGTATGATAGTTAAGATAAATTCTGCTCCAAGCTACCAATCCAGCGTTGATCAAAACCAGCGCTGATAAGCTAATTCGCGCCACTATACTCAGTGGTGTATGTGAAGGTGTTGACCTTTTTGGGACATGTCTAAAGAGCAAGAATAATGTTAAGCTTATCGAGAAGAAAGCCACGAATTGAGAGTGGGAAGATGGCATCCCATAACCTTTCCCGTGCATTTGTTTGGGTCGTTCTTCCTTCAGTATACGTTTCAAAACAAAATTTAAGGCTTCACATGCCATTTGTCCACCAAACATCATAAGAATTTCGATTTCGCGTGTCGACCAAATGAGGGTCGCATATACAACACAGAGTCCTTGGGGTACAAGGGCGAGCCATGCGCAGAAGTAGGAGACCGGATCATTAGGATCCTGAGAATAATTTAGCACAATCCACTGCAAATTGGGCGAGGGGTGTATTATACATAATGAACATGTGTTAAGGAAAGTGAGGCTAATGGAGTCTCTGCCATCTTGCTGATTGCTCGCTGTGAAAGTCTGAAGCTATAACCTTTGTGCTAAGTGTTCCACACTTTCACGTTTTAAGCCCAAGATATTTACCGGAGAGATTGGAGAAGGTGAATCTATTGTCGTTACCGCATTACAATGCTAAAGATACGTACTTTATTCAATACCTCATAATTTCCACTTGCTAACTTGGCCGATGACTATTTCGACCGGCGATCGGAAAATCATTCAAGCGATAGAACTAGGCCAACCTTAAAACTACACCACTGACTAATCTTAAGTGGCAACATTATGATTGACTCTAGATTCTTCAAAACCCAACACTTCGTTATATTACATAGAACTAACTATCTTTCTTCAAAAATGTTAAAACCAAGTGCGGTAGTGTATTCATTGCTTCGCCTATTTTTATAACCCTGGTGGTCAAATCAATTCTACTTCCTACGTGACGCAGAAGTTGTTACTTTATCAACCTCCTATCGGTCATCCTTTTATCTGCTCTAAAAGATGGAAGATCGGCGTGTAGAAGAGCTCGAGTGTATCGCCGCCATATTTCCAGAAATCGTATTCGATAACGCTAATAAATTTCACGCATCTATCGAATTATCTGTTAATCCTCGAAATCCAGTTACAGTCGCATTCCCAGCTGTATCCGATGGTGTGCTGAACTTGCCTACCCCGCCACTATCTACTAATTCTGAGGAGGGTGACGCTACTAACAACCCTCAAGGTAATAATAATACCGAGTCGCACGAACTTACCTACCTACCATCTCTACAACTAAACATCACTTTGCCAGAAGGCTACCCCGAAACCGAACCACCAAAGTTTGAACTGTCCACAACCCCGGCATGGCTTCCGCGAGCCCGTCTTGACGACCTCGAGTGCGAGGGCGTTCGCCTGTGGAAGGAAATGGGACACGATTTAGTCGTATTTGCCTACCTTGATTTTTTACAACAAGGAACTGAAAATGCCTTTGGTTATGGAGAGAAAGGTAAAATGTTGGAAATTCCGCAAGAAGACAAGATCTCCTTGCTCGATTTTGACATTAATGCTATACAACTGGCCTTCAACAAGGGAACTTACGACTGCGGCGTTTGTCTTGGTAAATTGTCTCTGTTTCCTATTGCTTCTATTTGCTGACTTGTATTCAGATCCCAAAAAGGGTTCCGCTTGCCACAAGATGATCGATTGCGGACATGTGTTTTGCATTGAGTGCTTGCAAGATTTTTACAACACCGCGATCAAGGAGGGCGATCTTATATTAGTACGTTGTCTTGCCCCGAACTGCGCAAAGGAGCGATCCGAAAGATCTACGAAAAAGACTCGAAAGTCGAAAACTCAGTTGAGTCCTAGCGAGCTCCTCCAAATACCCCTTGAGCATGATATTGTCACACGCTTTGTCAAGCTCAAGCATAAAGCTCAATTGGAATCCGATAAGAATACTGTATACTGCCCACGGTCCTGGTGTAATGGAGCTGCTAAATCCAAAAAATATCGTAAACCTGAAGGTCTCGAGGATGACAACTCAGGCGATGAATCCGATACGGAAACCAAAGAAAAGGATAAGGAATTTATTGCAGGCGGTGATCGTCTCGCGGTCTGTGAGGACTGTGAATATGCCTTTTGCAGCCGGTGTTTACAGGGGTGGCATGGAGAATTTAAAGTTTGCGCCCCAAAGAGAGAGAAAGAAGAGCTTTCTCAAGAAGAAAAGGCTTCGCTGGAATACATGCAACTTCACACTTCATCGTGTCCTACATGTGGAGTTCCAGTACAGAAAGCACACGGGTGCAATCATATGATTTGTTTCAGATGCCATCATCATTTCTGTTATCTTTGTTCTGCTTGGTTGGAACCGGCAAACCCTTACAAGCATTTCAATGAAGAGACTACAGGTTGCTTTCAGCGACTCTGGGAGCTTGAAGCTGGTGATGGGGATGATGTTGGACGGGGCTATGATGGTGGGGTGCAGCCGGTTCCAGCAGCTGAGATTTTTGAGGAAGAAGAAATTCTGATACCTGAGGTCGAGGAGCTAGAGCCGGAAATTCCAGAGCTCGAAGGAGAATTAGAGCAAGGTGAACCACAGGAAGTAGAACGACAGGCTCCTCTTGTTCTACGCCTAAACCAGCCTCGCCCAGCTGCACCAGCTGTCCCCGATGCTCCACAAGCACCCCGTGGGCCCGCTAATCGTCATCATCGACCAAATCAAGGCCGTGGTAATGGGGCTCACCGTGGTCGTATCGGCGGTTTGAATAGACAGGAAATCCCACGCCAAGCAGCTGGAAGAGGTCGAGGCCAAGGTAACATAAACATTGATAACGATGAACAACACGCAGCAAATCAGGCTTGGGTTCAAAGATTCGTACAAATGGCATTAAACGACGAAGAAGATCAATTAGAATGGGATGATGATGAAGAGAATCATGCCGCCTGGGAAATACCAGTTCGGTAATGAATGTAATCAATACTAATGATGAGACACTAAGAATGCGAATTATGATGGCGTTGGGGATACGAACTGCATAGTCAGTGGCGTTGCATAGTTTATCTTTTCTGACATTAGGGTATTCTGCAGGGATTGTAAAACCTATGGAGATACAAAAAGGGGTACGTAGATCTAAATGATTAGGGTTGAGCAATCTCGTCTTATCTTATACAGCACGCATTTTCAACTAGTATCAGCAATGATTTTACTTCACAAATACACAACTAGAAACGTACCGACCCTTCCCTGTGCATGAAACTTCTTGACTTGCTTTCGTCATCGAGGCTCCGTGAATTGGTCTTTCAATCTTCTTATCTAATGTTAACAATGA
Source organism: Monilinia laxa (assembly GCA_009299455.1). Taxonomy (NCBI): domain Eukaryota; kingdom Fungi; phylum Ascomycota; class Leotiomycetes; order Helotiales; family Sclerotiniaceae; genus Monilinia; species Monilinia laxa. The sequence continues at coordinate 1,064,483 of VIGI01000014.1, forward strand.
AAAGCTAATGTTCTTATCCATTATAGGCTTTAGAAAGAAGTCAATACATTTTTCGATTTTATAGTTTGAACATCATCAATCACCGTCTTGACTCCCCAAAGTGTGCCAACATGCACAGTGAGCTTCAATGGAAGCGATATATCTATCGCCCGCTCAAACGTAGCGCTGAATTCTGAATTTAATGTATTAGTATGACTCCGATACGTCTATGGTAAAACATCGACGCTAGTACTTGAATATAATTTGCTACTGTCGATGACATCATGAGTCAGAGTCAGATTTCTATGAATGACGTTGAGAATCAAATCATTCTCCAACCCATAGTTACATATATTATATCATCCAGGCACTTCCTTACCCGAACTCAAATACCCAAAGATCTCCAACAACTCATCTAAGTAATATCCAAGATGTTCACCGGCCCCTCGACCAGTACTCCTGCCATCTACCATGAACCTCACCCTGACCCTATCGCCCTCACTTCCTCTTCCCCTAACGCCAACACCAACAACACCAAGGAAATAAACTACACCCCTAACCCTGCACTCTCCATCTCTCTCTCTCCCTCTCGCCAAAAGATTGTCGATAGTATTACATCTCTGTACAGTGGAAGTTGTACAGAAGGAGGAAGCGGAGAAGATGATATGCATGTTTATGCTAAGGAGGCGATCTATGATGATCCATGGAGTTATTGTGATAGTAGGTTTAAGATTGCCGGGCAGTGGTATGGTGAGTTTGGGGTTTCTTTAGATTGCTTGGCGGTTTAGAATGGGAGCAGAGAATGTAGGATTTACAGGAGAGAAGAGAGTGAAAATGAAACTAATGTGAGGGGAAAATAGGAATACCGATGATAATGGGTTCATCAAAGACTTTGGCAACCGAAGTAGTCAAGTCGACGGACGATGAGATTGTATTTAAATTGCAGCAAGAATATAGACCAAAACTCTTGCCTAAAGGGAAGGCTGTTGATAGTATGTGTTCTCCTCCTCGTGCTTGAATATTAGATGCCCTTCTCCGGTGTTTCGGAACTGGAATTCTGCACATACATAACTTACAGTGAATAGGTCTCGTAAGCTTGAAGCTCATCAAAGAAGGGCAGGATGAGAAAGTTATATATCATAAAGATATGTGGAATGAGAAAGATTATAGTCATGAGGGCTTGGGAAAAGTATTCAAAACTTTGAATGGAGATAATCTGACAGGAATTACTAGGCCACCGAAGAGCTTGTGAAGGTATCCTAATGTATCTTTTGAAGTTAGATGGACGATTTGAGAAAAGGGGAGTATTTTTCCATCTCGTCTCTTCATTAGAATCAAATCTGGGAGTAAAACTGAGCTTTTTGGAGATTTCGGGAATGAAACAGTTGCCAAACGAGTTAAATTGCCATTTGAATATGCCATGGATTGATTTTTACAACCTCATCAAGAGACAAACATGAGCACGTAGGCTTTGTAGATATCATGACTCATAAACCATTGTGCTAGATTAACTACTGAGAAATTGACATTCATAGCTGACCATAAACCTTCTCATCTCTTAGCGATGGAGGCAGGAGTATAGCATTAGTAATTTTCCATCCATTATGTGATGCACCAGCTATAGATGATTGATTCTTGGCATAAATGACATGCGTAAGGGAATGATGGGGTGGCCGGTAAAAACTGTTTACAAAAAATCGGCTTCGAAACTCTTGATTCTGAACACGAAAGACCAAAGTTGTACAGAACAACTTGATATTTCAGTACCAGATATAAGCCCAGGTGGATGACCACACGAGCTACACAATGTTTACACGGTATGAGTCCGGGAGCATGCCCCTCCGATAAGACCTGGTGGACATTCGGCTGCATATCCCACTCCACCTGGGGTTCCACATACTCTCCACTTCTCCACATAAATGGAAATATCTCCTGTCAAGCAAATAAAGCCTATATATTATTATATAGCACCCATTTCTTCAACAATTAATCAACAACCTGCGTTTGTGGTTTAATGGTAAAATCCATCGTTGCCAATATCTCTTCTTTCTTCATCCAAAAAAGGGATTTCAATTTCGATGGGCTCCGGGTTCGATTCCCGGCGAACGCAATAACCTTTTGCTTTTTTGACCTGGTACAACAAGTGGTTGTTATATGAGCATTTTTGGAAGTTGGTGGTTGAGAGTCTTGGTAAAGGTGAGACGAAGTTTTGGTGATTTGTGGGTGGGGTGGAGAAGATGGGCGTAGGAAAACTTTCGTGGAACACAGTAATTTTATCAAAATCAAGAGATAAGTGGCCTATTCATTCGGTTACGAGGCGTTGTGGAGGTAGGGAATTATCTATGTGGAAATCTCAGAGCACGGTTTGAGCCCAATTCGAAGACTTCGCTGGAAAAGACTTGTTTGTGCCTGAGACTATGGGTGAGTGGGCTCAGAATGTGGCAATGTAGTTCTATCAAGTGCTTTACAATTCCATTGATCATTCCTACAAGACTTCTATAAATTTTTGTTGGATGGTGAGACACCTTGTGGCAAAGGATGTTCGTTGGTATTTGTGTACCTCTGGTGCAGTGTAGATGCAGTATAGATACAAGTTCTACAAAGCATAGCTGTTGTGAAGTACTGCCAATAGCACATTTTCCGCACCTGGTATTGAATCTCATATCGATCTCGTTGTCTAAATTGTTTGAGTGATGGAAGTGATATGTCTGGCAATGATAGTAATATGTAATTCCTGAAAGACTAGTTGTATATCCTGATCAAGCAAGTATGTCTTGTACTGATCTATATCAACTATTTAACTGAAGATTAGTGAATGTGTATATACCGTTTACACTGCTTCATCCATTCATTCCCCTTTGCTAACCGAGCTCACCGGGAGCACTTTAAAATATGACTTAAATATTCCTTCCAACTCAATCGACAACAACCTTATTGTAATACTCTAATGAAGAGGCCAGCTTATGGTAGAAAATTGAGAGTTATTGCAATCGAAATAATAAGCTATGAATCTTTGTCATAATGCTATGGGACGAAAGCAGGAGGCAACTGATATCATTATTATGTTTGGCGCCCAATGGTTTCCTCACAGACGTCACTTATCAAAATAAAAATAGTATTATTAACTAAACTGTAAAGTGTGATTTTAAAACCAGAAGTCAAGTGGAGATATTTCTTCGTCACGATTGCAAAATTCTGAAGTCCTTCAGGGGCAAGGTATTTCACAAATAATTATGATTGGTAAGGCGGCGACGGGGAGGTGCGCCGGCTCCTGGATTTATTATAGCTGTACTACTATGATAGATTTAGCAGGAAAATGGCGTATGGAATGCTCATGCGTGTGAAGCAATGGTGCCAACAGCCGAATATCAAATCAAGTGAACAGATCAACAACCAATCACCGATCACTCTCCCAGTCCCAAGAATACCCAAAAATGTTTCTTCAACTCACGAAATACATCCACTACACCACCTCACATCTCATACCCCTCCCTCAGTACAAAGTCCCCCCATTCACCAATTCTCCTGTCAACCCCACTCCGTGTCACCATAAACACTACCATCACTAATTTCTTCCAGACTGGACACTTCCAAACTACTCTGCAATGCTTCTCTGCATGAAACTAATATTCAAACTAACACTGATCCGCGGCGAGGGAACTCAAGACGAGATGTTTTGCAAGGAATGTTAACATATCCATCATATCAATAGGGCTGCGAAGTGATTGATACCAGAGACTTTGCAATTGCGGGTGGAGAACACGAGGCTCTAATTTAGATGTTTGGGTTGAGGAGCATGGAAAGGATCTGGAACAATCTGGAATCGTTGTGGAAAGAGAATGGAAAGATGGATGGGAGGGGTGATCAGCTGTCAAACATGGAAAAAGGATTTCTCGTATGGCAACTTTAGATCTCCAGGCCCTCCACATAAAATTACTGCTAAATTCGGTAGACTAAGCTGTAGATGCCAGTTTTATTGATTATCCGTCACTAAATTATTTCCTTGCTTCTGAAAATTTGAGTAGAAGAAGAAATATGAAACACCCCGTTGGAAAATAAACAGCTAGTACTATTTTCGTCCGACTTGCGAAAGAGTTTGAGACCCAGATCTTGTGCCCCCGCTATACCTAGTGGCGTCTGATCTCACCTATCGGATGAATTGGTGAATTTTGGAATTAGAATATTTAGTTTGGCTTGATTATTTGTTGTGATAAAACCCTTGAGGGGTATATTGAGACAATGTTGCATTGGAATGAGATTAGTTAGCTGTATTTAACTAAACAACATTTGTAGAATGCACGAGTAGGTAGAGGGACATCCCATGACTGAAGGCTAGAAATTCAAATGAAAACTGGTCAATTTTGAATTTGTATCGAGTGTCATTTTATCATGATCAATTCCTAGTGAGTAGGTACAACAAAGGACAATATTGTGTATATATCCATACCATCCAATTCAGCATCTATTCATAAACTTTCCTCTAACTCCGCCGCTTCATGCAATATTTCCAAGAAAAGAATATACATAACTCCGTCGTGTCATTTTCCCCTACATCCTCATCCCAATTGCAACCACAACGACGAAGAAAGTCGCAAGAAAAGTCTATGCTACTATGAAACACGTAAAAGAAGTATACATCCATCAATATACGAACAGATTCCCAATTGTCTTCTATAGGCAATGATATATCAAAGTATATAAACGCCAAATAGTTCAATCGTGGTATACTCTCGTGCCATCCATCATTTTGTTTCCTTTCCAAAGCCCAATAATACACAATAAAATATAAAATGTTAAAAACCAAACAATTCAGGTATCATTAGAGTTGAAAAAACGCCCTCCCTTGATTTGCTCCCTATTCCTTTCCTTACCTCGTTATACAAAACAACTCCACTTCATTCAATCGTTACATCTGAATTATTCGGAGGTAATTCATATCCAGTGATCTTTACTCGCTTGTCCAAGCCTTGAGCTTCGACGATTCGAGTTGGATCTGGTGGCAATGCTCTTCTTGGAACCGTTTCTCTGGAGAGGACCTTCAGGTGGTGTATATACAGTAGGACTGAGTTGAATGATTGCATCGGATTGCTCTAAGCGTTCAACAGTTGGCTGCTTGGGAGTCAGGGGTCTGGGTGTTGCTGGGAAAGTTTTATTGATGGAGGAAGATCTTTGTGAGGTATTCAATCGTGTGGGAGATTGTTGTCGCTGAGTGACAGTATTTACATTAGTGGGAGGAGAAGGTCGTAATGGCGAGCGTGGTGGAATTGGAATGGGGGCTTTTGTGAAGTTTGTTGTTTGTATTGGAGCTAGAGGATTTCTAGGTAGAGCGGGCATTTCATTGGGAGCCTGATTGAATTTTGATGTAGGGGCGTAAGCTGTCGGTGGGAAGGCAGGAGCTTGGAAGGCCGTGGCGGGAAGATCAGCTGCTTTGTAGGTCGTCGAGGGAAGACCGAGAGGAGAATCATCGGGTACAGCAGAAGGGAGTGGTGCATGCGAAAAACGAATACCAATTTGCACTGTTGCAAATGAAGACACAGAAGATCCTCTCCTGTGACCTCTTCTGCCATGGAGTTGTGGAGGTGGAGTGAGATCCGACAAATCGCTGATATCATACACTGATTCGAGAGCAGATCTGTGCATCTGAGGAGCTAATAATGTGTTTGGGCTCGCGAGAGCTGGCGAGGGAAAAAGATAGTATGATTGTTTTTTCGTCTGTTCGGATGACAAGTGTTCAGTAGGAGTAGGAGGAACTGGTATCAGTGATGTTGATTTAGTAGAACTATAGCGCAGAGAGCTTGACTTTGTAGGTGAGTAGGTAGATTGTTGTAGGGTAGGTAGCCCAGTCATGCTGATCATATCGCCTTTATCCGATGATGATATCAAACTTTTTTGGCTACCTGCTCGACTCACCAACTCCGATCTTGGAGACTCTGGCTCTGGTTCTGGTACGGGATCCATTATGTGGTCATTAAACGCCCACTCGTTCGGTCCCCACATTCTAATCTCATGCTTATCACTAGGCCAGGACCTTCCTCTTGGTCCAAATGATGTTGTAGCAGTATTTGAGCGCAAAAATAAATGGAGTAAACCGTTCAACAAACCAGATAAATTAAGGACCACAGTTGCCATCATGGCTGGCTTGTAGTCACCAACTCCAATTGTTCGGGAAACAAAATACGGAATTACAAAACCCTTGTAATCATCAGTCAATGCAGGAAGTCGACCAGTGCGATGAACTTACCGATGATACAACACCCACAACTAGATAGTATACCATACGAGACGCTGCAATTCTTTGGTTTCTCTCTATCAATGTCGTCTTGGATAATCTGACAAAGATAATAACTGCGCTAATGATGAGGAGGCCAACTACAGTTGACAACAAACTGAGTCCAAATTTTCCATATCTTGACACAAACCATACCAATGATGCAAAGCATCTATCTGGTTGGGGAAAGATATGTGTTGGAATCCAGGTGCCAATCAGCATCAATACAACTATTCCCAAGCATATTGACACATCATACTTCCCTCTTGGTTGAAATGGCGTCTTCTTTAAGGACCGCACGGCATATTCAAGACCAAAGACAAGCTGAATGTATGGAACAATAAAAAGGGCTATAGGCCATTAGTATAAAATATTCCTAGAACCGAATCAAACATACCGATCCACAAGAATTGAGCAATGGTACTGCATCCAAATGTGTATAAAGAATAAAGTCCTTCTCCTTGAACTGCAGCAAATATAATTCCTTGGATTACAATACCAATAGATAGCACCAAAGGAAAAGTCTCTGCTGGGTGAATTATTGAAACGCAGAATTTTCTAGCACAAGTTAGTAATCATAGCACAAGAATCCAATTTATCAGCCACATACGAAGCTTTAAACTTCGGGTTGCGTCGTTTTGACGCCCAGTAACAGTCGTAAAGAATGCTAGCTGCCGTTGAAAACGAAGCCAGTACATTAAAGGCTGCTAGAATAACAGTCGATGTCCGGATCGACTTGCTTTCTGCAAACACCAAGTTTTCTATGATGCCCTCCGCAAGTGTATTATTTTTAGCATCATCCGCATCTTTCAGAAAGGTCGACGCCGATTCCGTGCCATCCAAAAGTCCTGCCCGTGCCATCAGATACAATGCCGAACTTGCACCCATCTTTTCAACAATTTCGTCAAGGCTATCGATGCGAATAGAGGCAGCGAGCCGTGGCGTTGCCGTATGCTTATTATTAAGTCATGAGATTCAGATGATAAAAATACTCCAATAATAGTGTCCTGGTAAAAGATTGGATCGTTACATGAACTGGATGAATGATGAGATGAATGGAGGTGATTAATAGAATGTAAAAAGAGTGGATTGTACCAATAATCCTGTTGGCAAAGAATAAGAAATTAAAAAACAAGAAATTATCTGAACCAGCAGTGATGAGTAGTGCACCGCACGTATCGATGAGAATAATGACAGACTCGAAGGTAGGAGGAAAGAAACCTAAGAGAATGGCAAAAAGTCTCAGAGGAAATCGGAATGCATGATGTATAAGAAAGCGCACCTTGCAGAATTCGACAAGGCGAATGGGTGGCCCACGCGCGAATTGACTAAATCCGTTATGGCAGGGCTACCTTGTGCGTGGAGGAAGTGGTGGGGGAGTAGTGCTAAACTGATATGAGCCACGCCGCCGCCACTAAATTTGAGTTTCAAACATTTTTACTATGTGTAGTATGAAAGAGTTGTGACATTCAAGGAAAGGTCCGAAGAGGAATTTATTTGGACTTCTCGATCAAGCGGAGGATGCAATTGATTGCGTACAACATGAGCAACATTTCAGAAAGTTTCTGCTTCGAGGTTCTCAACACGAGAAAAATCTTCAGTCAGTGAATCTAATGTACTTGAAAATTCAGGGTCTACGAAGCAATCTTTGACAACTGAGGTATGAGAAGCTTGACTAGGTGATATTGAAGTTTCGACCATGTCGCAAAGGTTCGCTTAGGACCCTGACTACAAGGTCCAAGCAACGTGGGTCAGGCAGTTCATGCAACAAGATAAACCGGCCAATCAATAGCAAGAATTGAGTTTGAAGGGACTGAAGGATGAAGAAACTAATGGTAATTATCCATGATCCTCAACGTAGATGCTCCTGCCGAATATTCCATCGTTAAGTAGGTGATGAAATTTGGGAATTTCAAACTCCAATTGGTTATATATGGCCGGTAGCATTAATGAACACTGACCTCTAGACGGTCAGTCGCAAAAAAGTAAGCATAATAGGTATCTAGCAAAAAAGGTTCAAGCATCCCAGCTACGCAAATAGTAACACTAGTGTGGCGAGTAGCTTTTTTCGACGACAATGGATCATTGGCAAGTAAGATCAACGATAAGGATTTGAACACTGCTTATGCTGTAAGCTTTGCCTACCTGCATATGGATATTTAGCAGGAGGATTAATCAGGAATACTCAGATAGCATTACAATCGATTCGCCATCATTACACACGGCTATTTCACATGAAGCATGGTAATGTGGCCGACGATTTGGAAACAAACAATTGGAAGACTATCGAGGTATCCAATTTTTAATCCTGATGAAGTTCAATGAGTTCGTCCAGTAATCGCCAGAATATGGCCCGGTGTCGAAAGTTAGAAGCAAAAATCAAGGGGTGTACTTATGTGGCGTCCTCATGAAGCTTAAAGGGTGTTAAGATAACTGAGATGAAACCATCCATTATCGATAACCAGCGTGATCTGAAGAATTGTCGCAAAGACACGATGAAGTCTGAGAATTGATGATACGAAGACAAGAAAAACTTTGGCTATGAATGGCGTATCCAAAGAGTTTGGAGTCTTGAGAATCGAGTGGTGGATTGTTTGCCATTGAGTGATAATTCACAAGATCGCAAGATTAACCCCAATATGGACTAGCATAAATTACACGTGATTATAATTTCTATGAACCCCGCGCCCGATCGGCGCCGGATAGGCAAAAATTTACACAGCGACGTCGATAACGATCAGTTTGTATGGTTCTCAACCCGTTTCTATATGTTTGTGTGGCACTTTTGTTTAACAAGACTAGTCCTCTCATCTCCACGAGCCCTGGTGGCAGAAGATAAATCCAGGTATATTCCAGTATGCTGCCTACTCAAAACCTTGACATATACACTGCCGGTATGTATATGTGTCATTGCCTTGCAATTGGAGCTCTAATTCGCCGTTGCCTAATAACCTCCAACCATCCTGCATCATATGATTAAAATTGGCTTGCTATTGAACTTTGAGTTCTCGATGGCAGCTCTTCATATCGCCAGAGCTGAGGATCCTTCCACTGCGCCACCATCAAAACCATGTCCCCCCAGCATGAGGTAAAGGTCCACACTGGCACACCCTTCAATCGAGCTATAACCATTCTCGGTGCAGACTATATTCAAATCAAACAACAACAAGATTTCCTGGCCAAGGGATATACCCGTCGGATTAATTCCGGCCGCCTGTCCTACATTTTGAGCTATATATCTATTGGTTCTCTACCAGCTTAATTTGCTGGGAGATATGTTCCTAGATCGCAACATTCCCAGGTGTCTTTCTGCACAGTGTAACACATGAAAATACCGAATTTCACTACTTTGTACACCAAACTCTGAAGTACCGATATACTGTATTATACACTCCTGCATAAGGCTATGCTATGCTGCCCCGTCATTTTAATCTATCTACTTCGCTTACGGCCCCTTCACAAGTTTGATCGTCTTTCCAGTGGAAGTCTAACACATTTGTCTTTCTCAGAACTACATGCATAAGCCATCGATAACTGCTTCATCGAACCATTCCAGTTCCCCTAGATACCGTTTTATATCACAAGAACTGTGGCTCTGGCAGATATCATGATGAGTCCCAAGTCGGATTTGAACCGAACTCCCTATCCGGTTCATTGAGGCTTGTCTTTGCTTTACTATCACTTACCACGAAAACTTATTCTTGCATACCACTAACATGGTTTATGCCTTCCAATGACACGTCTCCAAAAGACAGAATGTTAATCGGGCATGGGAACTTTTTGTCTCCTGTCAAAATTGCTTCTTTCCCAATTCCAAAGTTCCTTGGGCATGTATGCATGCGTCATTAGGACATGGAAATCTTCAATCTTTCGGTCTCTTTTTTACTTTTCGAAGACCAAGTTCTTTCAGAAGGTGATTGGCATAAAAATGGGCATTGCCAATTCTTAAATATAGCGATAATAACCACAATACATACCATTGCTCGTTTACATCTGTACAGCATTTCTGAGCTCCTGATCTTTGTCAAAATCTACATAGTCTCAGGCTGTCAGTCAGTACCACATCATCCCCTGTAATAAAACATGTTAGCCGCAATTAATATCTGAGGGCTCATGTTAACGTTTCAATTGGCCTCGAGGTTAAACATATAAATTGAGGTTCAAAACCAAAAGAAAACTTCATCGCTCGATCAATCCGAGAGACAAGTTCAATCCCAATTTTCTCTGGTGTAGATCCAATCCATAAAACTCCATATAAAATTTCGAAGGCCATGCAGTTTCCCGGCCTTAAACAACGCCTTTCATCCTCAAGAACCTCACTTCCCCTTTGATTTTTTGCTCTACATTATTACCCTTAAAATCAAACTCAAACAAACTCACATCTGAATTCATTTTCTCTTTACTTTCGATTACCAAATCCATCTTAAGCGCCTCAATAAAACTTGGCAACATAACTCTAATATCCTTTTCGATCCTCGCCGAAAATATATTTCCTCTCCCTGTTCCACAGATATATTTCCGCACTTTCTCCACAAAATCCCGAACAATCCCTTCAGTCACCTTATCCAAGTCTAAATCTCTGCAACTCGAAGCCGCAACGGCTCCTGCTAAATATCTCCTATTTTCACGCGTGAGTTTTGCCCACGTCTTTGCAATCCCGATATGCATACACGTATGCACTTCACACGTTCTCTCAGGTATTTTTGTTACACCAGGTAATCCTGTCTGACTCCTCTCTTTTTCTTTCTCTTCACCTCCAAGAACCCCAAAAATCTCCACCAAATGATCTCTCCTTTTCCTCCTCACCTGGTTCAATAAACTGGCTGTCCATTTGACATCCTCATCCGCAATCCGTTTCAACGTAATTCCTTCCGGTATGAAATAAATACCGCAGTTCGGTGCTCCGCAATGTAATACCAATGCGCCGAAGGGACTTGCGATATGGAATTACAACATTTTCATGGCTGGCGTACAGCTCTTTGTTTTTGAACACTGGCTTGATTTCGATGAAAATGCTCAAAAGTATCTCACTATATATATTCTCCGGAACCACAGCTTTTGTATCTAACAAAAGAATAGCTAATGGTTCCTTCGACCACAGTTGCGCAAAATAGGTCTTAGTTGATGTATGCGCAAGTTGGTAGTATACCAACCAGAAAGCTAGCACTTGTATTCGGGACATCATATGAGTTATCTCTTCCACTGTCCAGTTGTTGAAAAAGTCTTCGGCCGGCATGACTTCCATCAGTGTATTCCAAAACTTTGGTAAGGATTTTAATATCGATGCATTGCCCCCGAGATCTCTAGGAATCAAGTCATCGTTAAACTCCACATATAGCATTTCCAACAGAGTCTTTGTCCAGTCGCGAGATACGCCCATGTTTTTATATAGGCGTGAAAAATAGGTGGATACGAATGACTGGAGGAGTTTGTAGTTTCTCATTTCGATGATGATTTTGTCGGAGAATACGTTCAGCACTTTCCCAAAGCGGAGGAGTTGCATGAAGCCCGCGACGGGATAGTTGATGCACCAGGCCGTCAAGCCTTCTTGTTGGAAATCTTGGGCCGCCCAACTGAGAGCAAGGGGGTAGGTAGTCCATTGACCCAGTTCCTTGAATGTTTCCTTAACGCGAAGATTTGTGAGCATACTTTGCAGCAACCAGCTGATTGCTCTCCTTCTTTGCCTCACTTCCTGGTCAACAGTCTCATCTCCTTCTTGAACCTCTGCCCCCGCCCGCTTCTTTCCCCTTAGTGTCGGATCCAAAATGGTCGCGAACAATTGTCCCATAGCTGGAACACCAGTTTTCAACACTGCATTAAGCGCCTTGTATAACTGCTGATGAATGTATAACTTATTATTCCCTGTATAATCCAATGTTGGAATGATAGCAGTAATTTCTTCGCCGTAAATCGAGTACCCTGGTCGACCAAGTAGCGCGCATTGAAACAGATACATTTGCTCGACAACAAATTCTTATTAGCCTCAAATCTCCCTGCCGCAAGCGAAAAATCAAGCGCAAGATTATCAGTATTGGCTGCCATAGCCTCTGCACTCAATTCTTTGAGGGAAAGTGTTGGTATTAACTTGGTCAGTTAAAGTGTAAGTACTTAAATCTCTTTTGGTATAGTCATCGTTGTTATTCTCTATGTAATCTATGGAATGGAGGACGACTTTATAGACGTCCTCGAGGTGCTAGTACGCCTAATACGGTTAGTCGTATTATTCGTACAGCAGCCCAAAAGTCACATGATCCATTTCCCGACACATACATTTAAAAATTGCTGACAGTAAAGCAACTTCGTCAACCGATTGAAATTCTGGAGCTATCTCCCTTAGTGACGAGATAATGTCAAGGCCAAGAGATTTCATATCTGGCAACTCTCTCAGTGCATCCGTGCCATTTTCTTTCAAACCTTTGAGGTTCCAGTGATCGGAAGCTTCAATTCCAGACTTTAACAACGATAGAAGGCGTTCGATGTTCCACTTCCTATCAATACTTAATATATGTTTCTCGAAGTCTTCAAGCTCTCGCTCAATGGTAGCGCGATCTTCAATGGCCTGCCTCCGTTTTATCTGGTATGTTAGTATTGTACCTGGAGTGTTCCATCGTTGATCTATACTTTCGAGGTATTCCGTTGCAATTTCTCGGATATCCTTCATGATCATATGCTTTCTTGTTCTCAGAGCTGGAATGAGATCCTGCAGAAAAATTGGGCGCGTTGGATGCTTCTGCTTACCCTCGATCCAATATTTAACCAAGTCGTTGGATAGGCTTTCTGGAAATGTACTGCATAGGAATCGAAAGATTGAGGATTTTAAATCTTCCATATAAGTGGTAATGATTTGCATCTTAGCTACCTCATCGTGCCCTCCAAGATGTACCAATGATCTGACATTTTGGAACATCGTTTCAACACTTAGCACACAGCATCTCAGCATCTTTATGAAAACCAGATAACCTAGGCATACTTCGCCGTTCATTACCTCGATTACAGACTTTGATTTTACCGAGAACCTTGTCTCTTGGCCCTGCAAACTCTGCCAACAAAGCACATTGTCCGTTTCTCAAAAAGGACCGATGTCACTTCTGAATCTTTTCTCGAGATTGACAAGTTCCATGTCAACAATAACTCGGTTTTCAGTTGGGTTGAAGTCATATTCATCACTGTACCCATAGTTCTTAGCCTTTTCAGCATCTTGAAGCTCATGAACTTCAATACTCCGAATATCCCATCGCAACCTCTTAATAGCATGATGAACAAAATGACGAATAAAGTCACTCTCGCCAATATCCATTCTGTGGTATTGACTATAGATAGATGAGTAGAAGGGGACGAGATATTCGTGGTTGCTCTTTGTAAATGACTTCGCGCGGTACCCTCGTATAAATAGTTGATAGCTGAATTCATTGAGTGAGAGATATGCATCTACCTCTGCGGAATAGCTCTCGGGATCTGCAGTGGTGGAATCGCAAAGACAGATGCTTAGAACTCTGAAAGCATGCTCGACTCGATCGTACATGTCGTTGAGAACTCTTGGGAATACTTCATCGCTTTCTTCCGGTTTCGAGGCTCTGTCGGTAAAAGAGCGGCTTTTTAAGGCCAGACCTTGAGAGCTCGTCATAGACCCATTGATAAAGGAATACACTTCTGGTTGGGATGAATGGGCGCAGTGAGAGTTTAAAGACGACGAACCCGGAGCAAATCTTCCATTTGATTTGCTGAATTGATATTGAGAAGAGTCAGTGAGCACTGGGTTGGCTTGATAGTGGTCTTCACTTTCTCGATGATTATCTACTGATTGAAAGAAGGAATAAGTGAGAGGAGAGCCCATGGACTGACGTGATGACCAAGAGCTGGAGAAGCAATTGCAGCTTGGTAACATGTTGTTTGAAAGTCTGGCTCTGGATTCGAGGCTAGTCCGACTAGTGCTGGGGATATGGAGTCCCAAGTTGGATATGTAATCATCACTAGGTTCATCGATGCCGGCGTTAAATTCAACATCTGAACAGTGGAAAGCTCCAGTTGTAGGATGTTCTCCCCCAAGGATAGTGAGAGAATACTGAGTATTGTTGACAGTAGTAGGACTATATTGGTACTCTATTGTTGATCGATTTCCTGGATCAGGGTAGCCCATCGAATCGGTCATGATACAGAGACCTTGTGGATTTGATATCGTTATGTTGATGAAGTGATATGGTATTGATGTATGGGATTGATATTGCAGATTTGGGTAAGCTGTTAGTAATTAAGAATTTAAGATGTATGACTTTATCTTGCTATTTGCTTGATGTTGCTGGAGTGTTTGATTTTCTGGATGAAGAGAGCAACTATTATGATTTCAATATCCTATTCTATAACTCGACCGCAAGGTTTCCCACCAAATATTGCTTAAGGCTTCCCTACCTGAAAGATTTCAGTAAATCTTACAATCACTCTTTTTCTCTAGCGATTCAGATATAATGCCACTCTTTACGCCAACATAAATGTGCTTGAATAATATCTAAGCATTCGCAGATGTCGCTTTAGGAAATTTTGAATCTATATCATGAAGATACTCACAGTAATTAAAGGCAGATATATATATGATTCAAGTGATGAATAAACCAGTTGGGCTATCTGGGCCTGGCCATTAATTATCAGGTTGACCCCTTTAACGTACGTAAGCGAAAGTAAATCAATATTCAGGCACCTCCAAATTCACATCAAATTTACGTTTCATAATTCAATTCAAAACAGACAATCTATTGCGATTATCGCACTTGATTGCAGTTGCTGAGAATGTATTTTTTTGAAATTTCATGACAGTTGATACTAGCTTTAATGCTATCTTTTATTTTCGGCTACATTTACAAGGTTTCAGCCGTAGAGAACAGATCTCTTCCACTACTAAATTGCTACACTGCATAATAACGTTTCCAATAATTCAAGCATAAGCATAAATAATGGGATCTCTCGTTCATGAGCTATTTTCATTGGATGGGCTTCTCCGAATCATAAATCCAACTCTGTGAAGTTGAGAGATAAGTATATGCAATAAATCGTTTATGTAGGATGGTAAGATTACAAAACATGAAGAGTCAAGGTAACAAAGCAGGTGTTAAACTTTTATAGCCTATTCTGGCTGGTAAAGCTGTCAAGTCTAGATATTCAGATTGACCATGGCATTTGAAAAGCCTATGATGAACAAATTTTACCTTGTGTCAACCAAGAATACTTTAAGCAAGTCACGAATAACAATTTTATTGGCGATATAGATGCATTGGGTTGAATTATGGTTGAATCGTGGTTGAATTATGGTGGAATTATTATTAGTAGCCCGCAACTCTGAATACCCAGTAGACCAATTTTGGGCTTTAATATGACAACTTTGACAAGTACGATCAAGGAAGTTCGTGCACTTAGCACAATCGCTCACCTCATAACGACCAACAGGACTTATTCAAGTGCTTACCAATCATAATATACATCATAATATATGGCTTTTCAACTTTCACACCAAACAATATTCCCAAAAGAATTAAAGAGGTCAAACCAGACGTCATTATAGGCATCTAGTGCCGTAATATAGTCAACTTTCATCGAACTAAGGCTTTTGAGTAGATGCCATTCAACTTTAGGCCGTTGACTAACCTACAAGGCGGCAAATACTAATGAAAAAGGATGAAATAATCCAGTTTATCTGTCAAATTTAAGGGGCTTTGACCTCGTAATAGTTCAGAACCTCATTTACAGACGGGCATAGCTTTCTTGGTGCATTTGTAGTGTGATTTAAAAGAAAAGTCTTCCACTCTTATGGATCCTGATATTATTCCGCATTGGGTCATACTAGCCTCAATTGACCAATCAACGAGTCAAGATACAATTTGAATTACCCAAGTGAGCTTAAAGTAGCTTCTTAACTATCGAAGTAACAAAAGTCAGCCAGATGGTACATGAATCGTTTTTTAATCACGACAATGAGTATAAGTACCCCCCATCCCTATGATTTACCTGGTTTTTCATCCCCATCCTGATCCATTCTTAGTTTTCAACGCAGATAGTTCATTATGCCTCCGAAAACTTCAAATTTGTCGGAAAGTTCTAGCAGCGGCAGTAGAGATAATCCTTTTGGTGATCATCATGGAGACACGTTTGATGACTGTCATGCAATGCCTCTACAAAATATGATTACTGTGCGCCCATCACTCGAAACCCAGAGCCGAAATGGATTTCCTCAATCCACTGCCCCCTCTTTAGAATCACGTATCATTGAGGATATCAGAAATGGAAAGTTAGTATAACATTGTCTCCTTAAGATCAAAGATATCTGTATCTATTCAGCTCATGCTAACGATCCTTGAATCCTTCTAGTAAAATGTGCTGCATATGTATGGAAGCCGTGCGCTTTGGTAAAGACCATTTGTTATGGCATTGTAAGACCTGCTATACTGTTACCCACTTTGGCTGTGTAACTACATGGTCCAGTTCGAACGCTAGTGGGTGGTCTAATATCTGGAGATGTCCTCAATGTTCCGTTTATCAAAACTTAAGGCCCCTAGGAAAATGCTGGTGCGCAAAAGGCATTCCTATGCATGACCACCCTATCACTCCAAACGCTTGTAATACCGGGATATGTGACCATGAATCAACGTGTGCTCATGGAAACAAGATAAATTGCAAAAAGTCCTGTCATCCGGGACCATGCGAGTTTGCTTGTGGGAGGTGCAGAAACGATCCCGTGCCAAAACCTCCCAATTTGAATACTATTTGGGGTAGACTTAGGAGCAGGCAATTCAATACTATTGCCATCGCGCGCGATATTTTAATACTTTCACTTGTGTTTGCGGGCATATTCACATATGTCTCCCTACACATCAAATGGTATACACAGCCATACTCGTTTCCTGACTTTAATGAGAATTATGGACGCCCATTAGCATATCTTTTGGGAGTGATTGGGGTTTTCTACGTCTTAATAGGTGGATTGTTCTGTCTCTATTATATGATGAAGGTGGTAAGGTTCTCTCAAGAGATAATATATGGTACCCAGGAACAGAGTTACAGTAGATCCAAACTTTGTATGTCGATACTAAGCGGCATTTTGATAACACTTATCTTTCTGGGAATCTTCATTTCGCCAATTATTGGGTATGGAGTCAATCTCGGACCTCATAAAACACTTAGCTGACATTTTTTATCACTAGGATTATCGCAGGGCCAAAAATTCAATGGAATAACCAAATGAAGGACTCTTGCGAATATTTCGATACCCGAATCAGTATGGGTACTCATTTCCCGGAATCACAATACAATATACGCAGTCTTGATCAATCGGTCCATGACCAAACATTCTTCCTCGCGCCTGTATTTGCACCACAAGCCGATATCACCGCAAAGTATCAATACTATCATCGATTTTCGGGCAACACTGCCAATACAGCCCATCTTGCTATCGATGTCGATTTAGAAAACGCTATTTGGCGCATGATGGAGTTGGATGGACCCGACGAGCGCACGAAATGGGCAGCCGTCGGTCGCAAGCGTGACAATGCGGCTCTTCCAGCCTTCGAGAATGTCAATCAAACAGTGATATACAATGGTACTATCGAGCAACTCGGTCCTCATCTTTGGATTCCTGATTTCATGATGCTAATTCAAGGAATCGATGACGCACGTCAACATTGCGAAATCGAGCCTTTCATCCGTGTCTTCGACGTCCAGGGCGCTCCTATAGAATACTACGAAAGCTTGATTCAACCAAAGTGGAACTGGAGCCCCGAGTGGGATGAATACCTCATGATGCGCACCGCCAGTTTTGGGCTTGGCAGGCAGAGATTAGACATGTGTGTCAGGGAGAACAACTTCCGTACATTTGAGTTCGAAGAAGACAAGTACAAGGGGGTTAGTGACATATCTTTTGTGCCTTTGGCTATCATTGCATCATATAGAATGAGATTCAGCGAGATCGGAAGGCTAGACTGTAGCAAAGATATCATGGACAAGGCGCGTGATATGATATAGCAAAAGGTTTCGAGTAACCTTGGAATCCATAGTTACAACGAATAGATATAGCTTCTGCCGCAAAATATATAATCTTCATTACTTAATGCAAACTTGTTTTACGACACTATCTTCCTTAACTTTATCTGATATAAAAAGTTCCAATATCATTGTTACGTCCAGACTAAACTTGGCTCATTTAGTGTTATAGCTTTACTTAGTCGTCCAACTTGAATTTATGACAATATCCACTCTTATTGCTCAATTTGATATCATACCATCTACATTCCTACACAAATCATAATTTCAACACAAAGACCTCCTCTCATCTAACTAAAACACCAAGAGTCATAGGGGTTGTCATCATGCCCTATCAAATTCCATAGTTCATCTCTTGCTTAGCTAGATATGCAATCGACAAATCACTGTTCAGCATCAACACCGACATCTCAAGATATGATCATCCCATATCGACCAGACATTGAAGATCTCAAACCTTCTCATACTCATAACATAATAGACTTATATGATGTTGAAACCCTTACATATTTTGTGGAAATCCTGTATATTAACTCAAAGGTAACTATCCTGTTGTCCAACATAGTAAGATTTGCTATTGTTTGAGTGTTTTATATATAAATCGAAAGCCGACCTGAATAAGTATTAACTAAAAGAATTGACAATCCTCTGTATATAGTGGCTCATGTAGCATCAACTCACGCAAAAAAAATTCAATAATTGTCGTGAAGGAATTCCCTTACAACTATTACACCAACACAACCCCATGAGTTGCGATATAATTATTTCGATTTTCTGAGCATCTGCAGAAGTATCAACTTCAAAACTTGAGCGCCATATTTCTGAAATCGTCGAAAAAGAAAGCGGAGGAATTGTTGCACACAAATACTCTCGTCCCCCTGTTGGCCATTCTAGTCTTCTGACGATGCTTGGAGACTCAAGTGTATTGCATCTATTTGTGTTGGAAGCTACTGGTAATATTCTAAGTGGCATCAATATATCATTGAACTGGAATACTCAAACTCTGGCACCTTGATCCTCCGAATGACGCATCGCCCGAACTTATTGCCCAAATAGAGAAGACAAAAAATTCAATTACGGCACGGCTTGAGCCGTCGTATATAACAAGAAACACGGGGTGCGAAAGGGTTCAAACGCTGCATCTACGGAGGTATTGAGGGAGGATCGGGGGAAGCAAGCAGTAATCATAGTCTAAACCAGAGTTAAAGTTCGATCTTTATTTTCTATGGCTTTGTTTATGAATTTTGACGGTTTCGTTGAAAAGCTCCAGGAATCAAAGTTTAGGTTCTCAGAATAATTTAATAATCTACTAATGGTATGTAAGATCTTACAACTGTACAACGAAACCCATCACTTTTTTCCTACCATAAGTTGTCTGGAAAATATATCATATCTCCTACATCCGCGGAATCTCAATACCTCGACCTCAAGACCACTTCTCGGAAGAGGTTGAAAAGACTCCTCTCTCTCACTCAATCGTCCCTATGTCGTCACTCGCACTCGCAAGTTTGCCCTCTTCTGCAAGAAGGGTAGTATGGAGATAGGATAGTCATATAGTCATCGTAGATTGACGAACTCCTTAAATGATATTGACGATTGAATATAACCGGGTTCCGGGTCGCATTCACTTGAATGCGAAGTATTTTACATCCTCATGATCGCTGCATGATGTGGGATACCTATGAGGTGTAAAGCTTTTCAACATCGGTAGAGACAAAAATCCAAATCATACCTTCAAGCCAAAACTTTGATATATTGGTGTCCCTTTCTTTCGATTATTCATTTGGGAGATGATGTTTCTTCGTTCTTTGGTTCCTAATTACTTGTGTATTTTCGGTATATCGACTATCTCGTCCCGAGGCCTACTCCTAACGCACAACTCCAATCTAGGCATGGAAATTCGTAAGCTGAAAGATGTATAGTCCTTAAAATTCGAATCCAGCTGGGACAATAGCCATTGCGATGACTGATGAGGAATCGAGAACATGTATCCACAATGTCACATGACATATGGTCTTCCAAAGTTTGACTTCGACCTTAGCAATCGATACTCATTCTTCAGATCCAATCCGTCCACTGCCTGAATTTTCCAATCATGGTTGATGTGTTTTTATCACATATTCGATCCCGATTCATAATATATATTTATTGCACAATCTCGCCTTCTGCATCTCTCCTCTCTCAGCCTGTGTACATTTGTCATGTATCAATACATATCAGTCCTGGAATTATATGACACAGTCAAGATTGACCAAACCAGCCACTCGAATTCCAATTTCTAGCCATGATCCAGTTAAAGACGGCTAAGCGAAGCCATTTCGAACATATCCATCTCCGCAATTGCCGTCTTTGCTTCTTAGTGATGATTTGTCGTCGGGCCAGCTATCCAATAAAATCTGAAAGCTAGGAAGGCCAGGAACTGAAACTAATCTACTGTATTGAAAGATCCGTGAAGTAGATGTATGTAGCCAAAGACCAAAACCAAGGACGGCCATGCTCCATATTCTCCTGAGATAACACGTCAATACTGTAACAGTTATAGAGTGGGACTACTAACGGCGGATCCTTTACCACTGAAGCCGCCCCATACTGCCGAGAAACATTTGGACCCCAAATGGAATGCACTCACTCCCCATCACACGTCTACTGGTGTTATAAAGTAGAATTAGGACTAGGTACGGATGCACATCTATTCATGACCTGTACCCCGCGGAATCCGCCAGCAACAAACAATGCAGCATTTACTGAAAGATTGAAAGCGGACTTGCAATTGAGGCACGGCAATACCATATTTGGCTAAACCTGCATGTACGCGGAGTTTGTTCGATGTTGGTTATTGGACCCGACGTAGAGATACCGAGCTCTGTTCCTTGTCATGGAGCGAAGGGGAAGTTCGGAGAGTGCAAGCGAGGATCATTAACAGATACCGAGTGGTTGGTGTGGGGTATGCCGAGAGATGTCCGGCGAGAAGTGTGATGAGTGATGTAACACAAATATACTTTTACCCCGCAAGGCCGCAGCAAGTAAGGATGGTAGATGAGATGATTTGAGTACGAAGTAGGTAACAGGTATCGATAGTAAGCAACATAGCAAGCAAGGCTAATTAATACAATATGGGGGAATATGACAACAGGAAGCTGCAGGAACCTAAATGGTCATAATGGGTAGAGATACGTATACCTAGATGAGGTTTCATTGACCTACTCCATAGATAATATCAATTCTTTGAGCTTCATATAGAACTAATTGCAATTGGGTGTATTCTTGAGAGTTGCAATTGAGTTCTAAGCGGGTCTATGGTACCTGGGCCAAGTTCTACCATTGACCCATAATCATAGCTCCCGTAAAGCTTCGAATTCAACCTCCACAACGTTGACGAAAGGCTCAGACAAGTTCCAACAATCCGAATTCCGATTTCAATATCAACCCAGATGATTTCAATTTGGAGACGTGGACCTAGCGGACAGTGGACCAAGTGATAATGCTCGTACTAACAGCACAACCAAACACGGCAGTCAATCCTTTGCCTTATGCGAGTCTCATACTGTAGCAGTCTTCTTTCTAACCCAGCCCAGCTACCTTGACCATTAACCCTCAACCTTAGCCGTTGTTATGCGTGAGTGGAGAACATGATGAAGCCCTCCCAGTCGACCGACCACTTTTCATTTGTGGATAGTTTGATTCAATATTGTTGGAAAAAGAGGAGAAAGGGTGGAAATACCAAGAATCATTACTATTGAATGAAATCGTCAACTTCCGAGCTTATTACTGAGGCGTACATTGGTATCAAATCTTATATATACTGAGAAGCTCTTCCCAAGGTCTTGTTTAAATCCACACTCATCACTTTCCACTTCTTTCCTGCATTCCTAACAAAGGTAAGCCTTCACTCTTTCAAAGCACAATATCGAGCAGTTCAGCATTGTATGATTTGAATATCAATATATCGAATCTGCCGCAGGATTTAGTCCTCGAAGCCACACATATTCTAATCTTTTCGTGCTTGACCCCGCACTTTCAATACGACATCTAACACAGCATCTACATATAGATAAAACCTCTTTGTGCATTCATTCTACAATCAATCGATTTCCTCGCCCAAAAACCAATAAAAAGAACAATTCAAAATGGTATTACTCACTCGTTCCCTACATCGTCTGGCAACAAGACCGTCTGCCTGTGCCCGTTCAATCTTCACAGCTTCTGCCACTGGGAGACCAAAACCTACATGGACAACGCGATCAACTACTTTCCGCTCGCAGAAGCTCAACAACACATTTGGAAATATCAGAATGCTAACGGGTGATAAACGTGAAAAGGTTAAGGTACTTCTTGTATTGTACGACGGAAAGAAGCACGCCGAAGAGGTACGTTATATTCACTGCCCCCTCTACCCAATTCCATTGCGGAATATTTCCTCAATCACTGCAATTGAGTATCAGCAACAAGAATTCCCACTCACAACGCTAAAATCAGGTCCCGGAGCTTCTCGGCACAACCGAGAACGAACTCGGCATCCGCAAATGGCTCGAGGATCAAGGACATGAGCTCGTCACCACCTCCGACAAGGAGGGCGAGAACTCCGAATTCGACAAGCACTTGGTAGACGCCGAGATCATCATCACCACTCCGTACGCTCCTCATTATCCCATATACAAACCCGCAGAAACTAACACTCAGCCATCCTAGTTTCCACCCAGGCTACCTCACAGCCGAGCGTCTCGCCAAGGCCAAGAACCTCAAGATCGCCATCACAGCCGGTATTGGATCCGACCACGTCGATCTCAACGCTGCCAATAAGACTAACGGCGGTATCACCGTTGCCGAGGTAACCGGATCCAACGTCGTATCTGTCGCCGAGCACGTCGTCATGACCATCTTGGTTTTGGTCCGCAACTTTGTACCCGCACACGAGCAGATCCAAGCTGGCGAGTGGGACGTTGCAGCCGCCGCCAAGAACGAGTTTGATCTCGAGGGCAAGGTCGTCGGTACCGTTGCAGTGGGTAGAATCGGTGAGCGTGTCTTGAGACGATTGAAGCCGTTTGACTGCAAGGAGTTGTTGTACTTTGATTACCAGCCGCTTAAGCCGGAGATTGAGAAGGAGATCGGATGTAGACGAGTTACGGACTTGGAGGAGATGTTGGCGCAGTGTGATGTTGTTACTATCAACTGTCCTCTTCACGAGAAGACCCGTGGTCTCTTCAACAAGGAATTGATCTCCAAGATGAAGAAGGGTAAGATTCCCGCCCATTCTTCCCTCCCAAATACGAAACATTTGCTAACTCCACCCCAGGTTCCTGGTTAGTCAACACAGCCCGTGGAGCCATCGTTGTCAAGGAAGATGTCGCCGAGGCGCTCGCATCCGGCCACCTCCGCGGCTATGGAGGAGACGTCTGGTTCCCTCAACCCGCACCCAAGGACCACGTTCTCCGCTACGCCAAGAACCCATTCGGTGGTGGAAACGCCATGGTACCCCACATGTCGGGTACCTCTTTGGATGCTCAGAAGAGATATGCCGATGGTACCAAGGCGATTCTCGAGAGCTACTTGTCGGGCAAGCATGATTACAGGCCAGAGGATTTGATTGTTTATAACGGAGATTATGCTACCAAGTCTTATGGTGAGAGAGCAAAGAACAGTGGTTCTGCTGGTGCCAATAAGGCATAAGTGTGGTTGCTGGGTTATTTAATTGAATGGTATGGGATGGGAACGGCAATGGGGGGTTTTTTTTTAAGCAAGCGACTTTGATGGATTCGAGTTGCTGTTATGCGATATGAATTAAATCGAAATGAAATAAATTATCAAATCGCTTGATTCGATTTGTTTTTCCGCAGTGAAACTTGTTTGAAATATAAATCAACAACTGTACTCTCTATTTGTTGAAGCCGCTGATATCTCAATCTTACTTTACCTAGAGCGTTGACTGTCTTTAGTTTCCCCAAACAGTCCCATCTACCAAATTGCTCCAGGGTGTATACTTTATTCCATATTCTAGGTAGGGTCAGTATTTCATAGTACTGTCAGATTTCAAAGAGGTGATACACCAAGACTTCAATGAGAAAAAATGGTATTATTGTTAGCCATCAAGGCAGCTATCATGCTATTCACATAGCTTCAATATTTATTCCCAAACCTAAGCACCACCCTTTCTATTCCTCCTCATCATTCTCTTCTTCTGAATGATTTGGGCCTTCTTTCTTTGCTTTTCACCATCATCTCCTTCGGCCCCTTCGTTGCTAGATGTGTTTCTGGGCTTCTTTCTTTCTTTTGATTCGGAGACATCATCTTCGGCTTTACGCTTACCCCTATTAAATGTATTAGTACAGGCGAACTCTTGAATGAACCTTGAAAAGGCACATTGAAAGGGGCTAAACTTACTTGAGGGGGACTTTATCAAAGCTCTTTTCTTTCTCGAAACTCTTTCCTTTTCCACCTTTCCTCATTGATTTCATTTGTTGATCCCTGCCTGCCAACTTCTTGGAGCTAACCATTTCGCCTTTGGCGATCTTGTCGGAGACTTCTTTCGAGCGATTACGAGCCTTTTCTTCGTGTTCTTTTCGCCTAGAGACAACTTGTGCATTTTCGATAGCAAATTCCACAATCATTCTCTGTGTCTTTCCTTGAGAGTTTTTGAGTGCATGTCCATTCAACCATCGGAGACCCATGAGCGCCCATCTGTGACTCGAGTATTCAACGAAACCATATCCTCTGCTTTTTCCAGCTCCACTCTCCTCGCTAACTTTTTTTCCTTCTCTGCCCTCAAACACAACTTTTGCTTGTCGGACAATACCCTTTCCTTTGAGCTTTCTTTGCTTTTCAGCTGCGCGCATCTCCTCTCCACCTCGAGCTATTTCTTCCTTCGAAAGTTGTTGACGTAATCCAGCTTTAACGTCGGTGGCAAAACCAACGACGGCTTCACGAGCTAAAGCTTTTAGAGCTTTAGAGTCGATGTTACGAGGTATGTTACGGATAGCCAGACGTGTGAGACTCAAATGTAGAGTGGGGTTGCCTTGGATGAGCTTCTTTCTCTGCATGGCGCTATCCTCACGCATCTTGACCTCGGAAGCTGGAAGTGAGTCATAGAGAGGGGTGCCCTTCGCCACGGTACCCTCTTGGAGAAGGTAAAGCTTTCGTTTATCTTTGTCGCGGTTATCACGGAAATGTGAACCCTCCTCTGTAAGCTTTACTGCTTGATCCTTCTCAACCGCCTTGGATATCTGGAGAAGTCGTCCCTCAATAGTATAAGCCCCAGTTGAGTCTGCATTTTCAGGTTCCAAGAGAGAGTGTTTGATTTGTGGGGTTTCTCCCTTCTTAATTGCGTTGGCGCCTGTAGGCTGATACTTGGGACAACTTCGGAAACATGATTCGGCGTCCTCGACATTATAGAAACAAACGAAGCCAGTACCCTTTGGGCGATCAGTTGCCTTGTCCATAACCACCCGAGCATATCTAACAGGACCAAATTGCTCAAAATGTTCCTTGAGGGTTGCATCGAGAGTCGTGAATGGAAGATTGCGAATAAAAAGTGTCGAAGAGTTATCGGTGATGAAATTCTTTTTCGGCTTTTCCTCTTCAGTTTTCTCATCTTCGTCTACTTCGTCAAAATCATCATTGTCCTCATTATCATCTTCTTCATCTTCATCGTCCATCTCCTCGTCCGCTTCAGGATCATTCTCATCCTCCGATTCTAGTTGATCTCCGAAATTCTTCATGAAATTGGCAACATCATCATCTACATTGTCATCATCTGCCTTGTCGTTTGTCTTTTCAGGTTCGTCCTTAGGCTTTTCCGCGTCAGTTATATCCGCGTCCTCGTTTTTCTTCTTCTCCCAGACATCCTTCTCAACGGCCCAATCTACAGCTAGTTGTCTTCCATCAATCTCGCGTCCATTGACTGCGGCCAGAGCCTTTTCCGCATTCTTCTTGCCCCGCATAACGATAAATCCGAAACCGGCTTCTTTTCCCTTGACTTTGGGCAGTGTAGCATATTTAACTTTTCCGAAGCCCATAAAGAGCTTGGCCAATTCATCGGGAGTCTTGACACTCCATGGCAGATTTCGAATAATAAGTTTTGGGGGTGCTTTTGATTCGGCCAATTTTTCCTGTCGAGCTTTCTTAACAGCAGCAGCTTCGGTAGCAATTGCGCTCTTCTTTCTCACTTTTAAACCATCATCTCCATCTGTCGCGGGCGCATCTCTAGAACGTGGTTGAGCGATTTCAATTTTCATTTTACGGCCTTGGAATGATTGGCCATTGAATTCGTCCAGTGCTCGCTGAGCATCTTCCGCATCTGCAAAGGTAACAAATCCATACCCTTTGGATTGTTTGGTGACAGGATCAAGTACAACAGTGGCATGCTTTAAAGGATAATTGTCGGAAAATAGCTCAGTTAATGCTGAAGTTGTAGCTGTTGCAGGTAAAGAACGGACAAATAATGAGCGACGTGCAGATGCATTTGTTTCTTTTCTTAGTTTTTTTGAGGTATGTCCTTGAGTTTCTTCAGATACTACCTCAATGGCAGTATCATCATCAAATGGTCTTTTTCTCCCTTCGGACATTGTATCGTGTTATTCAATGATTTGTTGGGAAATACTCAAACTTGAAAATTGGATGGATATATTCACAAGGAATTTTCTCGATATCAAAAAATTATTATTCCTATCAGAAATCAAACCCGGCAATTTCCATTGAGGCTAGTCTTAACTGAGACTAGCGTATCTGTGTATCAAATTGAGCTAAAACAGAAGGGAACCAACTCAAAATGCGTTTGAGCCTGACTGAAGAATCATACGGAGAGTTTCATGATTGACTTTTATGATGAAATCAATTTGTTCAATTTGATTCCTTCTTATCATTACCTTGTAGTTGTCAATGCGATACGTATTTATGAATCGTGACTGGGAGTCATATATTATGTATATTATGTATATTGTGTATTACATAGTTTTCAATTGCCCACCAGAACAGTCCATATATATATAGAGGAAGTAAATAAAACATTAAAATTGCCATCGGTCTTGGTATAAATCCTTTCTTATGCTTCACGTGACCGTGGAGCTAAATCTTCACTTCGGTCAATTCCATTGACAAAGCGCCGCCTTCCAAACCAAACCATCAACCTCACATTAACAATCTGCCCGACCAAGCAAAACACAACAACATCAACGGCACAACGAATCTTACGTTGATCACACGAAAATCAATATCGCTCTGATAACGAGATTTATACAATCTACATGAAATAACAGCACAGGTAGATTTAGCGCTGCCGTCGGCGGTGTAGGTGCGTTTCGCGACCCTTCGTCCTCGATCCACCATCTCCTTCGTTCCCTTGTCCTTCTTCGAGCGTCGAGAATCCGAGCGACAACACTTTCTTTCATCCTCGATAACTCGCTCGATACTCTATACAGTATACTCGACCATTCACTCGTCGAGATAATTCCGGAGGCGCATCCTGATACCCTTTTACAATCTTTTCAATAAACTTTCCAGTACGGCAGAAGCCGCAAGAATCCAGTTTTTCGACTATTTTATTCACCTTCCGGCTTATTTACACCCTTGATTACTTTAATTTTCACCTTCTTCAGCGAAATGCCTTCTGATCTTCCACGAACACCACAAAGTCCTTTCAATACTCCAGGTTCTACCGATATATCCTCGAAAAATATAGTTTCCCCACGAATTAATACTTCTCTTCCGACACCCGCCCACAGCATCAACGGCAGTATGTCAAATATCAATTCTGCCATC